>VXBO01000359.1:644497-759652 GCA_013400135.1 Rhinoptilus africanus
ACGTTTTTCCCCCCACGCCAGAGCGGGGGGGTTTTTTTTTTTTTTTTTTTTTTTTGCGGCTGTGAGCAAACCTAGCACTAAAATCAGAAAAAACATCAGTGGAAACTGGCAGATTCAAACAAAGCAATGGAGCAAAGCTACTGCTCTCATCCTGCCACTCCTGGATAACCGGATGTTTTAGAATAAAACTGAATGTTAACAGGATTTTCAGTCATGACTCCCAGTTTCTATTCCTCCATAAAAGTTAGGTGTGACTTTTCTGTACACAAGGTGCTTAGCTCGAACTGCTGCAACAGAAGTTATGTGTCTATTTAGAAGTACAAGTGGGTCACAAAACCAGACTGATTTTCAGAAATGCTCAAGTTCCCAGTAATTTCAAAGCAAGCTGTGGATGTTTGGTGTCTCTTGGGAAAAATTAAAAGAAATAAATATCCATCTGCTATTTAATTCTTGGAAGACTGACCTCACATGTGCTGGCTCACCTCTCATTTGACCTCTCTGAGACCTGTTTTCCTCCTCTAGATTATGTAAATAATGATATCTCACCTTGTAATTTGGCTGAATAATACTATGTCAATACTAGATGTGATTAATTGCTGTCTTTCTCACACATCAGGAACAGGCAAATCATTAATTTCACAATTTATAAAGATTTTGGATTTTGAACTGTTTTAATTTGACAAATGGGTTGTACCGAAAAAAAACAGACTTGCAGTTACATACCTTGGTGAAATTATAGCCAAAGCCTTACTGATACGAGCATTGTCTGTGAATAAACAGGTGCTTTGGATTTCTTCGCATAAACAACTAGGTGCAGGTGTGAACAAACAGAGACAAGTCCATGCCGGCCACCTTCATGACCCAGTCCCAGGCGCCAGCGCGACGTGGGACGGTGCAAGTTCTACCTGCCAGGGCGCTGCGCGCAGCTCCCCTGCCCTGGGGTGCTGCTGCCTGGGCTCCAGCTCTGGGCTGAGGGGGCTTGGCTGTTGCAGATTGTGCTCAGGAGCGGCGATGAAGCCGAGCTGAGGGCAGGCACCTCCCTGGTCTCACACCGCCCTGCCCCATTCAACTCCTGGCCTGACCCCAGACGTGCCACTACGGGCTCACCCGGCAGCTGGGTGCTGGCCCTGCTCGCCATGCTGGCCGACAGCAATCCTGCCAGCCTGGGCACAGCCCTGCCTGCCCGCCCGGGGGGAATGCCTGCTGCCAGCTCCCTTCCCCAGGGCTGCACCTGCCCCTGCTGCTCCCTGCCGCCTGGTGAGCAGCCCTAGTCCCTTCTCACAAAGGGATCAGAGATGCAAGAAAAAGGTTTCCTGATTGTTTTTTATCATGGGCAAGCAACTCATGGAATAGTTAGAGTTGGAAGGGACCTTAAAGGCCATCTAGCTTCAACTCTCCTGCCATGTGCAGGGACACCTCCCACTAGAAGTAGGTTGCAAATATATTTGACTGGTTTGGATAGGCAGAAGCCCCCTCATACCGCTGATGAGCTGCCTTCAACTTTATTGTGAACTGATCCCAAAATTTGTGTTTACATGGAAGGTTTTCCCAGAAACTCTGCTCTTACAAGGCAGCTGCCTAGCTGATCCTTGTAAATGAACTATGTCTAGGGAATACATGACAACACTTCCCGTAATCTCACGTGGGGACCGCTGAGTGCTTTCGGCACACGTACACACCACCAGCTCCTCGCCGCACACAGCTAGCCGGCATGCTGCGGTGTCTGTAGGGGTGTAGGGTGTACAACCCCTGACTCACCGAGACAGCCCCCGTCAGTCTGAAACAAACCCGCCTTGCCCATTACACTGCTAATAAACATGCCACCCCGGCATCTGGGCCACGCAGGCCTGCCTTTGCTAAGGCAGCCGAAGCCATGCTCATGAACCCCAACTGGCCTTCACCCGGTGTCATCCAACCCCAGTTAAACACGCTCAGGAGAGAGAGCAAAGTTGTAACTCGCTGTTGTAGGCAATGCATTATATACTATCTAAAAAAGAAAAGACAGGAGGAAAAAGCCTATTCACTGGCTCAATAAAGAGATACTCGTTGTCACTATGTTGAATAGAGGTAAGATTCAAAACAAATCTACTACCAGCTAACCATTTAGACACAGACACTTAGAAATGTTACTTCACTTAGCTTGTACTTTTTGAGGAAGGCATTGGGTCCTCTGTTTGTCTTGTGTTTGTACAGTAATTAGCACAATTGGCTTTGACCTATAACCACTGTTCCTACAGCTATTCAATAGCTGAGGCATTTAAAAGATAGCAGAAAATTGCCCAATGCAACTGGCAGATAACCTCGCTGGTTGTCACAGGGCAGACTAAGGACTGGATAGGACAGAGATGATAACTTTGAAAGAAGGGTAGAGGCACAGTGGTAGGATAGTTTTGTGCTGTGCCTACACCCTATAAAATCTGAATTAAAAAAAGAAAGGTTTTGAATAGTTGCTCTGTTTTAATAAACAGACGTTATTTACCGTATTAACCTAAAGGGAGAATGAGCTGTGTTTTTCCAAGTAGCTTAATTTAAAAAGAAGCTAGTCTTCCTTTTGGGTAAATACAGTAGTCAAGAAACAAAACTTTACAATATTAATGGTATAACCCAAAGCAAAAAATGTTATTTCAGGCCCACGTATTTCAGTGTAATACACTGAAATAATCTCAGCCATTGCGTGATGATTGATTGCTGAGATTTTCCATATTATTAGTTTTACTCTGATTTACTCATTTTCTATATTTATACTTTTATAACACATTTTGGTGCTTCTGAGGCTAAACATTTTTTTCCCGGTGTCTTCTCTAATTAGTCACAGCTGAATGACGTGACCGATTAAAAATGGATTATGCTGCATGGGGTATTTCCATTATGTCTTGAGCCTGTGCCTAATAGCACTGTTTTTCTTACTACAAAATATTTTAGCTTCCTTGAAGAAGTCCAGTGACAGAGATGAAAACAAAGATTAAATTATCCAAACACAGATGCTCAAAAGCAAACATACCTCAATATGAGGATCCTTAGAAAAGTAATGACTAAATTTGCTGGAGAACAAATATTACGAATATCAGATTCGGGGGACATTCAGGGGACATGTTGAGTCTCAGGTTTTTTCCCTAGTTATCAAAGGAAGTCACTTCATAAAATCCTGTTTCTTAAAATGACTGACTGCCTCTGTGAAACAGAGATAGGCTTTTTGTGTCATTTCATCATTTGGGAAGGCGCTCCAGACCAGTAGCTGTGATCGTCAGAGAACTCCTTTCAATTTCCAGCCCAAACATACTTGCAACCAGTGGACTCTGTCTGTACAGTCTGTTCCAGGGGTTCCCCTAAGTGACATTTCTTGCATAAATAGCTCCTGCCCTTTAAACGCCAATGGAGACGTAAGTCTCATCCAGCCGGAGGATGGTCATCTTTGTGACCTAAATAATTCCTCAAATCTCTTGAAACAGTAGTATACCCTCTACTCCTTTGGTGCCCAGCTTACTAGAAACTCACCTGTACATACCCTTGTTTAGTCCTTGTTTCCTTGGATCTCTCTATTTTTAGCTTTCTGCCTGAGTAAACATTGCATACAGTGTTAGCAGAGCCACCAGCTAGGTGAAAAGGAAGGAAGGAAGCCTCCTCCCAGACTTTAGCCGTACACTAGGCCTTCATGCTCCTCTCACAGAAGCTGCAGATGACATGGCACATGAACAGTGTTCAGCTGGGGAAGAGATCTTCAACTCAACAGACTGACACTTGTTGAGACCTACAGACAGAGAAGTCACTGCTAACATTTCTGACAATTACCAGAATTTGAAGTTACCTGCATTAAAAGGTCACGTTTTAAGATGATGATTCAGGGAATTAATCTGAATAGATTTGGTTGTCACTGAAAATAAATAATGTCTCTGCAGAACATTGCAAGAATCACAAGGACAGACAAACCTTAAATTAGTGGGCTGGACATTTTAAATAACTTGACGGTAAGGAAGGTGCTTACAGGAGTCAGTGGCAGAGGTGGTAATAAAACTTGGCTTTGCAACTCATGAATTAAGGGTCCCTCCAAGGCATAAAACTGGCTTCTATGGTAAAGCGGCTTATATGTGTTTTCAGAGGGAGAGAAGAGATGGAAAACCATGCTGATCGCCTAACTTTCAGTTACCAGCCAGGTCAAAAGGCAGGATGCCAAACTGGGTAGATCAAATACTTTCATCTATGATGACACTCCTGTAAGCACGTGAGATATATAGCTGTCTTAACTGATTCTGTAATGGACTAGACCTCTCATTATCCAGGCAACTTGAGTAATTGTGTCATTTATAAGTAGGTATCTGTGAATTTCCGAGTTGATCAAAAGCAACTTTTTTATTAGCTCCTTGGTATTCCCTCATTCGTGTCTTAGCCTGAAGAAAAGGAAAACCCCACACTGACACATGAGAGCGCAGGAAAACAGGCACAACAGAAAGCCCAGCATTGCTTAAGGAGTTGGGAAAGGAATGAGAATACCTGTCTTGTAGCTTTTTGTTTACAAGGTCCTTCCTCCAACACTACTTAAAGAGCACACATTTGCACTGCTTTTCCAACTATTGGGCACCAAGTATTAAGGAGCAGATTCAAGCAGGAAGCTGAGAAGCACAGTTTATAATGTCCACTCCGTGTATATGAATAAGATCCATGTTGCCCTGTTTTGTCTAAAATTACATTGTCACTTTTGGGTATAAGCTAACTTTACATAAACCATATTTAAAGTGAGTGAATCTGTTGACGCTTCAAGCTGCAGCGGTTTCATTAAATGGGTTCAGCATTCAGTTAAACTAACTGTAACTGCTTACTGACCTTCTCCAATACATATATCCCACAATAAAGTAAAGCATCATAAATGTAAAATGGTTGAACACAGTGAATATGCTCTTTGCATGCCCATGTCCTAAGGCACTTTCTGCCTTAGGAAAAGAAAAAAAAAGAACTGAAAAATCCCTCACAAATCATTACGCATTAAAGAATTTCAGTGACTCATTTATTTTAAGATTACGATCCACAGATGGTTGGTCAAATAGGTAGGTACTCCTTCTTAAAGGCTGATAGGGTATGAAAAATTACTTAATCACACTACAGTAGCTTCTGGATGCAACTCTTTTTGCAGCAGCCCATAACCTTTCTTTAGCTCTATAGGAACATCCTAACCCTCACCGCAAACAAATACAAGGCCTGAGAACAGGTGTAAAGATAAATTAGTTAAATCAATAAAATTGTAAGTAGCCGATCAGTTGAGCACAGAGATTATGGTTTCTCTAGAGTCACTTACTCAAGACACTGTCAGTAATGAAACTAGAATGCAATATCACATAGCATGTGAATCAGCACTGTCAAATGTGTTCACCTTTACACTAATGGTTGTGTACAAAGGTACTAGCCTGCAGCCAGAGTTTCTCAGTTTCCACAGAAGAAAAGGAATAATTCATTCCTTCTCTCATTAGAGATGTCCTTCCCCTATAACATTCAAGCCCAAATTTCAGATTCAGACACACAAAAGCACACAGTGCTGAAAGCACACAGGGTGTTGATGTCTCTGAATCCTGTTTCCTTACAATTCCATTAACAGTTTTCAGAAATAGATTTGGATCAAATTATCTGCACCAACTTTCTTCCCATCAGAGTAGAAGGCAGGAGTAGACCTGGTCTTCTGGTTTGAGAGCTTCAAATACAGCTAGCATGTTACCAGGTATTCAGCATATTGTGCTATACTGCAACTCTATATTCATAAAGCCCCAAATAGAAGAATGTCCTTGCAATACATCTGTATCTTCCCATCTGCAACAGACTAGCTCCTTGAAGGTTAAACACTACTTAAGGGAGGAAGGAGATAAGCCATCCTATAAAGCAAGCCTTTAATCAGTAATAAATACAATGAAGGAAAGTAACATCATCCCATTGGAAAGCAGTGTGAAAGGAAATATGGAACCATTTCCTCCTAAAGCCACACACTCACCATGCTATTCACTCCCAGGGCAAGTATTTAGCTACAGCTGCTCAGAGTCACATTATCAGTCACATTATAAGGTGAGATCAGCTCCTCCTACTGTTTTCTATAGAACTCATGCAAAAACGTGATACCAAACTGACGACATTTGATAAATCATGAGAGTGTTTCCAAAGATGCACCTGTGTTTTGGTGCTTTTATCCCAGCTGTACTCACACCACAGACAACAGAAATCTATGCAAGCACGGTTTGGCCACTTTACCTATTATTTCTGTGAGTGGTGACACAGAATTGAGCAGGAAGCATGCAGAGAACTGGCAGGAGGAAAGGCCATCTTCCTGTTTAATAAAAATGCTGCCTGACCCAAACACTTTATTCAAGAGCTTCATGGCTGCAGAGGTTAAAATGCCCCAGAGACGGAAGGACACTGAATAACTTAGGGTTTGGCAAATTCACCTCCTGAATGTTGTTGGTTGCCAAGAAAATTCATTCTGACTCACTAGCAGCCATATGTATTGTTCTATGAAAGGATATGAATATGTGTAGTACTTGCATTGATAGCCCTTGAAAGCAGCTAAAAATTTCCAGCACTTGTAGTAGATTTCGATCTGTCCTGAAGAATAGTTCCGGTTTGCAGAGGAGACCTCCTTAGGCTCTCTGAATGCCACTTGTCCAAAAAGACCTGGTGGGCAGCCTGCCTGGGAAGGAGAGCAAAAGCACGGAAGCGGAGGTGACCTGGTAATGTGTCAGCAAGGAGTGGCAGGCCTGAAAAAGACAGTACAGAGCCAAAATGGGATACAGGCACATAATCAAAGGCCACTTTGCTAAAAGACTTCTGCCCTGCAGAGCTCTTTTTTTTAATCCTGTGCAGCAGGAACCCTGAGGAAACACGACCTGACCTTCCCAGGGCTGATGCTTCATGACTGACAGTGCTGTTGACACAACTGTCAGGTTATTTCATCACAAAATTTGCCCCCTTAATTGCTAAATTTAGTTCTTAATTATGTCAGAGAATGGCTGACTTTAAAGATCTGCACATGTGTTTGTCAACAAGATTTACAAAGGGAACAAAACCAAGCCTTAGCAGCGTGGATGTTTAGACTCTTCTCTGTTAAACATCTTTGGCTTTGTAGATCTATATCATCTTCTATCTTGGACAGCAGCATGCCGAACAAAAGTTTTAAATCACCTCTGATGAGGATATATCCCTTGTATCTGATAACTTACCACTTCTCTGGAGCCCACACTCCAGCTGTTGATGTCTGTCTACATAAGGACTTGAGCATGCTAACAGCATTTGAAAGGGAGACGAGATAAATGGCCAAGACACGCCAATATAAAGCAGGGATCAAAGAGGTATCTGCATCCCCTCAAAAGCTGGATCATAGGAAAGATTTAAGGGCCCTTCTCTCTTACTGGCGTGGGCACCAGGGCAGAACTGCCCAGATTTGGAGCCCAGAAACATTGCCACTCTTTATAACTAAAGGACCTCAGCCTAATTTTTTGCTGAGAACTCATGGGTTGTTTTAACGATGTCCCCACAAACTATTTGGCAGCAGCACAAAGGTTTCTTCAGACAGCTGTGGGATATTACTGAGCACTTCATGCTCCTAGCAATGCAGCAATTCCCTAACCACTATATAATTAAGGGCTTTGTTGAGGTCCAGGGACATATTTGTGCAGCACACATGTTTGTGCTGCACCTTGTTTCATAGGTCAGACTGACACGCACCGAGAAACAAGCCTAATTTCTAGACAAACTTTTATCTGCAAAGGTGGATTCTTTAATGGTGCTTCATAGCTGCTGGAGGTGTAGTCCATTCCCAATCGGCTCCACTTGCCCTCCCCTTGGAACTTAACCATTCTCTGCATTTGCTTTTAGTCACCATTAAAGCCCTGGTGCTCAGTTAGAGAGCTGCCTTGGCTCTCTCAAGATTAGAGCAGCTAAACATTGAGCCTTTTGTTCTCACTGCCCAGTGAAAAGAGAACGGAATTCCTGAGTGGATGATTCTATCTTATTTGATCATCGTTTATAATTTCTTCCTTTGTTTCCTGTCATGGATTTCCCTGGGAAAGAAACAAAGAAGCTTTCCCTGCCTGGTGTGTGATTTCCCTGCCCTTCTGCTGACAAGCCAGATGGTTGGTGCTGACTGGTGATAATATTACACTCTATGCAAGAGGCAAAGGGGAAATGACCTGTCAGCACTCAAATAATAAAACTTGCAACTGCCACATTTCACTGCTGATGACTTATTTGTATTTCTGTCTTTTTAGAGCCTTTTTCACCCAGGAAAATCCTAAAGAAATTTTAAAATACCTTCAAGAATTAAAGGCTGATTCTACCAACTTTTTGTCATGCAGGTGCTTCATGAAAATCTGCACTAAAGTCATGGGGATGACTCATACCACTGTCTGCAGAGGCAAACGTCGTTCTCCTACTCTAAGTCGTAAGTACATTTACTGAGTGCACCATAGGCATTGTCTGCAAGATGAGAGGTTACATCTGTAAAACAGGCATCAAAAGAGCTGATAAAAATTTTAAAAAACTTGAGTGACAAACACAGGTCACCTTCAGATGCCTAACTTTTTGTTATAAGTGCCATTTCACATTTCATGTCCCAGCAACATAAAGATATGAGAACTACTTGAGATGTTATCAATACTCTGCATTTTTCCAGTTCGTAATTATCTGCTCTTTCATGTACAGATATCTCAGAAGATTTAAGGAATGCTGGCTCAAGCTTTTATACATGTAGAAAGAAAGATAAAATATTGTCTAAAAGGATTTTAGATGAATTTTCTAAAAATCTCACACACAGAAAAAAAAGAAAAAAGAAAAAATATTTTGTAATCAGAGACTAGCATGTTAAATAGAACTCACAAGGCAGTATAGTAGAGAAGTGATATTCTGGGCAAGTATGGGCATTCCAACTTGCTGGTATAGTAGAAACTGTAGACTGACTTTTCTACAGTGACTAAAACCCCTTGAGGCTTAATGTAATTTAACCTGCTTTTCTTAAGGAAGTATGATCAGTGTAGGTTTTGGCAACATTTTATTTTTCACACATGATGAAATAACCAGCAAAACATCCTGCCCTTTCTCACACAGATGAAATAAACTGTATGATTTTCCATGAGAGTTTTTCTGCTCAATAGAAGATTTGAAAAAAGAAAAAAAAAAAGAAAAAGAAAAAAAAAAGAAGAAAGAAAACACAGAGCAAAACCCAATCTAATCTCCATTGCAAACATGATGTTTGGTGGTATATTCATTCTTATGGGAACTGAAATGAGATAGCAACTGCTAAAAGATTTTTGGGGTGGGATTTTGCATATCCATTGTATCTGCAGTTTTGGATGTTTTTCATAATCATCAGTAGCCACACTGACTAGGATGACTTAAAAATTTCAGTCACTCACTACTCCATATCCTTCTGGCTAATAAAGGAGGTTGGGTAAGAAAGGCACAGGACTGAAACACATGGTGTTCCCAGAAAACATTTCTGATTCTCTCATGGATGCTTTGCAAGACATCCGTCAAGTCAGTGTCAACCTGCTGCAAAATCTAACTCCGACTGGGTTTATGCATCACCTTTCCATCTATAAAATGAAAAGAGTGCCTTTTTGGAACAGAAAGTCTTCAGGGCAGGGAGGGTGACTTAGCAAGTAGTTGTAAATTTCATGGCGTGTTGGAAGCTTGGTTTCAGCATTGGCCTCCAGGCAAAACCTTAAAGGTAACACAAGAGATAGATAGATAATAATAAACTTTGCTGCAGCTTCCCTGTGAAGCACCTGGGTGCTATCAGTGATCATTATCTGACTCCCTTGTCTGTTTGATGGCTACTGCATTGCTTGTAAAGTGCTAAGAGTTTCATATAGCCACCTGAAAAAAAGTAAAAAAATTCAGATAACTGATAACAGAACAGGTGTCAAAGGCCTCTGATCAAGCTCCACACCTCTCCAGTGGAACAGTGCTACAGGATATGCAGTTGTTAATGGAATTTTTGAAGATCTGTCCAGAATAAGAGAGGCAAGAGCTCAATTTTTGCTTCCCAGTGAGTGGTGACACTTGGATAAGTGGGGTCTGCTTCAGTGCAAAGGAGGATGCTAAACACTTCATAGAACAATTTGCATGTTGGCCTTTTATTGTCTTGCCCTCCTTCTGTGTTTCCTGTCCTTTAGATGCCTAAGTAACAAGTAAGTTTTTCTGGGTCCTTGTACCATCAAAAAATCAGAGCTCCCTTCCAAACAAGTTGTTTGGAAGCGGTCAGGCAGAGTGAAGCTGGAAGAACAATGACAGCAAGAACTACAGGCTGAAAACACCTTTGAAACATGGTTTTACCCAGAAAGAAGAGAGAACCTAGGGACTGTCATTCAAATAACTAGATCTGGAGAGGTCTGAAAGAAAAGGCCATAGATACAGCTAGTCCTGAATAACAACTGTTCTAAAACATATATTTCTATCATACAGAAGAATTTAATTTTATTTTCTATGTCTGTAATATTACTTCTTCTAACTCCAGAAGGGGCGGATAGAGTGATTCTTGGGTAAGATGGTATATACGAAACTTATTTGTGTTCTAGTTTAAAATAAAAGTGCTATATTATTTTGAATTACCTGTATATAAAGTCAGTCTTCAAATTCTCTGCCATCCACCTTCAAACGAGATACAGCATATCCTCTTAAGCACAAGGAATCAAGAACTGTTAAGTAGATAATGATCTCAACATGAATGTGCTTGTAGCAGCAAAACCAGTTTCTACAGGGAGATGGACATTCTGTGGGTGCTGCCATTGAATACTGTAATTTTCATGCGATTGCTAACATGGGAGTCTCCCCACCCTCTCGTAGCTTGCTGAAAACAGATGTCACGTGATACTCAGATACTTCGCTGATTTTTCACTTCTATTTCAAGATACCTCCCCTAGTTCAAGTCTGGGCCAAAAGATAATAAAAATCAAGGTTTTTTTCAGAATTAGGAACTTAGTATGCTTAATCTTCCACTATGAAAGAAGATGTTTTCCGTGTGACTTGTTCATGCAGCTCAGTGATCCGGCAATAGAAACATCAGGCCCAAATTAATTCTTACTCTTTTTTTGGTGACAGTCCCACCTGCAAGCTGTGATGGTCGTGCCTTTTCTGGGGTCACTGAAAGAGCAAGCCTTCCTATGTGAGCTTCACTTACAACTGGGTATCATATCCACACACATACTCGCATTGCTGCACATTTCTCTTTCTTCCCTTAAGCTTTGGAAGTGCTAATGAGAAGCTGAAGTGATGTGCCCTAGCCAAGAGTACATAAACCCCAAAGAGTTCAGGTTCTAAATAAGAAAGAAAAAGTACAGAAAGTAGTGGGTGAAAGGAAGCATTGGTAGCCCAATTTGGTAGATGAGACTCAAACTGAAGAGACATTAAAGGTCAATTTCAAGAGGTACATACGCACAGCAAGATCAGCTAGACTAGTTAAATTCTTGAACTATTCAGTGAAAGAGGGTGACCTGCAGGTAGGGTCAAGTTCCAAAACACAGTTCCTCTACATCCATAACTGGAGGTCAGATCTGAGGCAGGTTAAAATCAGAACACACCTCTTGCACCTGCGACAAACAGAAGCTTAATACAGTAGCTGGCTTTAGAGGTAGCTATGGGGTGCTGAGACTGGCTTATGCTGTACAGCAATACTCTGGCTGGCTAATTCTCTCCAGCTGCATTGAGCCACATCTCTTGCAGCTCACAACCATTCTCTTTCTGGAGGAGACCCAGAATCTTTCATCCTTAAGCTTTAGCAAGCTACAGTTTTATTATTACAAAACATCTGGGCCCATGTGTATTACAGCATTGTTGCTATGGGCTAGCTAGTCAAATCAACATACAGTCTAAAAGGAGACCAGCAGAGGTCTATTTTCTAGCTACTTTGATGTGTGTTGAGTTCATGTAAGAATCATCCCAGGTTCAAGATGGAAAATCCTAAGTACTCCGGAATCCCTTGAAACTCTGAGCTTTCAACTATCTCTGTTCCTTGTCCCATTAATTCTTGGATCTTCTTATCATTCCTCCTCACCTCACGAGCAATCCTAGAGGTACTGGATATTAGCTCCAGCTCTACAACTGTGGGTGAGCCTGACTGCCTTGACACCTTGCAAGAAGTCTGTGGGAGAGTCTGTCTGCATCTTCTCCGCAAGTTCTGCTATCTTTGTACCACACCACCCATTAGTTCTGTTTCCCAGGGTGGCACCGACTCACTTGCTTTATATTTAGCTACAGCAAGTCTCATGATGTTTCAAAATGTCCTCAGGTAAACTTACTAACTTCTCTGTCAAATCCATGAGTCAAGCCAGACAGCTTCTACTGTCTCACACGCTAAAAAGAAGGTTAGTCCTTAATAGCCTTTTCTGATCAGAAAAGTCTGTGTATTAGATGAGAAAACCACACCTATCCTAACACATCTGCTTTTTTGAGCTTCTCTCAACTGAACAGCCAGTAAGCCTCCAATAACCAAAGGAAAGAACACACAGAGCTGCAATACTCTCCACTGCAAAGAGAAGTGGATTATAAAGTCTTTTCTTTAGCTAGATCTCAGGACACAGGACGGACATCCTAAAGGTCAGAATTAACTTCTCATTGCGAGGGTGCCTTCCATAAACAGTCAGAGCTGGAAGAAAAGCTACAATCCAAATAGGTTCCCAAGATGTACCTGTAGAGAAGGCAGGATTTCTGTATAGGTTCCATTGTGTTACCATTGTCTTCGCTGCCCACAACCCTGTAATCTCACTTCTCTTCACAGAGATACAGGTAAAGATATCTTGGAAGTACTGGTTTCCATGACACAAGAGTTTGGATGTTGCCAGGATCGTGGATCATCTTGGTGAAATAGACTGAGCAATGTGGCCATCTACGAGAGATCTGCTAAAAGGCAGCTGTATCTGGGGAAAAGCAAACACTGAGTAGAAAGTAAACCCATGAAAAACAGGTGTGAAACAGTAAGGTATCACATAGCAGTACAGGCAGGTGCACTTCCTCTCTTCTGGATGTGGATCCTAGCTCATTCATCTTTTTCCCTTCACTCATGCCTTGCCTGTCTGTGTGATCCTTTCACATAACCAAGGAAGAGGTGGGGATTCATGAAAGGCATGGTACCTGGGATGAAGTTGACTGGAGAAATGCAGTGAAGTGTCTGTGGAGCAAGATAGAGGATAAGACCATTTCCTTCTTTGATGGACCAACCCCACTTGCTCCCCATCATCTCTATGTACTCCTTAGGGAGCTGGCTGGTGTGCCTATATCTAAACTGAGCTCTGCAAAAGCCAGCAGGAGCAGCTCTCTGCAAACCACTGTCTTGTTTCATGTATGCGTCACCAAGCTCTGCTTTCATCACAGCCCTCTTTCTTACCAAAGAACTCTCAGTTCCTCCAGTCCCAAGTGGAGACAATGATCTGCACTCTCCTCTGCTTGCGCTCTGGGGATGTCTCCAGATTCACAAATGTCTTCAGCCCTCACATAGAGCCTTTAAGGAGTCCTTCCTCAAAGTTCACACTGCCTATTTAATTGTTAACTCCTCTCACCTGGGTGAGGGGGATGACTGCATTAGTAGGCGCTCGTTATTTTATTATTTGCTTTCCTGTTTTGCTCATAACTTTCAAAATGGTTTCTGAAAGATTTGGCTTCTCCATTCCCTGCCTACATTAATGGGGACTTTGACTTGTGATGCTTAAAGAGGCAAAAATCCCCTTGTGAGAATCAGGCATGTTTTCACAATCATTCTGCCTGCCTAACGGGGGTGTTGGGAAACATCTCAATTACGGTGTGCGCAAGTGCTCTGTAAGAGCAAACGACTCCCCAGCTTTCTCTAATGTGTTAATAGGTCTACTATAACTGTAAAAGGGAAAAAGCTCAACAGGAAAGGCAGACACAACCAGTTCCTTCCTTAGTCAGTCTCATTGACTTCAGCTCTGCCACTCTGAGCTACCAAAGGCAACAGGGAAGGGAACCGAGGGGAAGTAAAGCTGGGGCAATGAGCTGCACAACACACACAGCTTACATGTTGCAGAATGAGACATAGGCCCAGGCAAGTCAGAGCATCACTCAGGCCTGGGAACAGCAACCGGGTGTTGCCAAAGCCCAAAAGCAGCCGCAGGCAGGTCTGTAGTGGTCACAGCCCCACACTGCATCGTGTGCAGTGAGAAGGTCCCAGATTAATGCCTAGCTCATGAGACTTACCAAGAAAGCCTATGCAGGCTGACTGGGGCATGCTTCTGTTCCTCTCCTTGTTCTTGCTGCTTTTCCATGCCCCATTATGTCAATAACACAGTGTAACAACAGCAAATCTTTCCAACCTCACTTTTCTACTCATTTTTTTTCGAAGTAGGAAAAAAAGCGTGTCTCATCTGTAACTTATTATGCCTCACTCTCTTTCTAGCAAAAATTAGAATGAGTCTAGAAAGCCACAGATTAGCTACAAAATTCAGTCCATCAAATATCTATTGTTTCTCCTACCAAAAGACAATGGATGGGTTTCTGTAATTTTGTGCTGGTTTTAGCCAGCTACCAGAAAAGAGCCCTACGATGAAGAATGGGCTTCTGGGTTGCAATTCTCAAAGGCACGAGAGACACGTAGGCACTTCATTTTGTTTCAGACTCCAGGGGAGTTTAATGCAGAGCATGCAGTTGTGAGAGCAGCTACTTAAAAGTGCCACCCCTCCTGCCAGAGTCTGCACCTGTAACATGGGAAATACATATATTTCCTAATGGCAATGGAGTTGGACTTGAATTAAGACCTACTTAAATAAAGGCTCCACTGGACACTTTTAGTCAAAGCTGATGTCTAAGATAGAGCTAACAGTATATTAAGATATTTCAGAAAAGCGGAGGCACTTCTACTGGTATTTGCATTCTTTGCAAACTCCTAAAAAGCATAAAATTACATTATTTTTTCCCAAGAAACATATTGTGTTTTTTTTCTGACACTCACACACACAAAATTCTATGTGTCTGAATTGATCAGCTGTCTATTAAAGGATTTCTAAATCATAATTTAGAGCTTATACTATTACAGGGCTCTTCAAAGCCATATTTTCAATAGGCCGTAGTCTCACAGTTATGGGGCAACTGGTGGGTATTCACGAGTCACTTGGTACAGCCAAGTGGCCAAGTGCCCTCTAGCTTGCTAGCATCGTCCATCAGGAATCTGGAATTAAAATTGAAAGAGTCCCTCGTTTCAATTTTGTTTCCTTGTCTAAAGGGCACGAAAATATGAACAGAACTTCAGTGGTATCGGAATTGTTTCTTAACCACCTGGTGATGGCTACCAGTAGCCCTGCTGATAACTCAGAATCAGTTTCTCTCTGTTTCAAAGGACCTGAGCTTTACTGAATCAAAACACAGTCCCAAAGACTGAGGCGTTTGATCTTACCTTAACATAGTCATGTATACAGTGCACCTGTAAAGGAAATAAATTTCATTCAAACTTGCAAACCCAGGAGTAAGCACTCTGCATAGCTATTTGGTTAGCTAATCCAGCCAAAGGAAAAATTTGCCTGAAGGAACATGTCAGCAGTTTGCTGAACAAAGGGTGCTTGTGTTCCAGATGAATTTCCAGCCTTTCTCTGGTTAAATCCCTGACAAATACTCCATAGGCTAACTTCAGTTTGTAAAACGGGTTCTGACTAAGACAGTTCATCATTAATCCCGTTATTAGATCAATTCCCAGCTCTATGTCAGAGCTGAGAACATTCAGTATGTAATTGGACTTTCCTTTTCAGAAAGTTTGGTGTTTATCCGACTGGAAAGGTCACTTTCATGAGCACGAGGGAAAAAAAACTTGAGTCTTGTATAACTCAGGGTTATATAATAATTTTGTGGCTGAAATCATAATGGTGATTTGCTATTTTCATTGCCACAAGACAGATGCCAATCCAGCTGCTCTGTTCCCCCTCTGGGAGCAGCCTCCCCTCCCCCAGTGCCACCAGGAGGAGACGAGACATACAGAATAGCTGAATATTGTAGGAAAACAATCTGCTGTGAGCCAGATACTTTGGTCCCCCAAGCCTGCACTATGTGGATGAGAGGTATCTAGATACTGCCTTTGTACGAGTAGGGCAAAGTTGCAGAAGCAGCCCTGACCTCTCCTGCACTGGAATCATTCCTTTCTGTATATAAAAAGAAACAGGGAATGAGTCAGAAACGGGGAGAAAGAATATGGGAAAAGGAGAGTCATGTTTCAGACCAGGAAAAGGATGGGGACGGAACACAGCTCCGTCGACCTGAGCAGTTATTGCAGCTGTCCCTGTCACGCTGCTGCACAAGCAGCACAAGTTGAAATGCTTTCCTGCAGCATACTGCTAAAAGCCAGAAAAGCACCCTGAAAGGATTTGAGTGAACAGTAGTTACGCCCCAAAGTTGTTGTGAAAAGGAGCAATTCCTTAATCACTGCTTGTCAATTATCCCAGCTTGCCTCGCCCCTCCTTGCCTAATGTGGCCTCAGGATTCTGGCAAGGAAATTAGAAAAAAGTAATAATCACATCTTCCCGTACTGAGTATTGCAGCATACCAAAAGCCCAGGTATAACCTTTTGCACTTTATTCTGTACATAAGAAAACTGATTTGTAAATGACAAAATCTGTTTTTCTTCACTCCTTGGGAACTTGGAAATGAAATCTTTGTCTAAGTGGTTTTCTTCTGCCGTACGTTCACACTGGATTATTATTGCAGAAGAGCAGGCAAGTGCTGAGCTGAGAACATTGGTTTGCCATTGTCTGAATAGTCACAAAGTGCTGGGCTTTGCACAAAATAACTTTTTACTTCAAAGTCTCTCAGAAGATCCAAGTTGTTTGCACAGGTTTGCTATTCTAGGGTTGCTTACAAGTGCTGAACTGTAGAAGATGTGCTTATTATTACATGAAAGATTCTAAATGCTAGCGGGTTGTTCGGGCTTTTGTGTTGGTTTTTGGGGGGTTGTGGTTTTTGTGGTTGGGGTTTTTTTTTATTTTTGGGGCTTTTTTTTTGCATGGTACCAAGTATCAATTTTACTGACAAAACTCAACAATTAACCAACCCCCCTAAAGCCCCCACTAAAGCTAATGCCTTAATTCTCTAATTTCCCCACTTTTTTTGTGGCAAACAGAAGAACTGTAAAACAAAGTTCTGACATTTCCATTTAAAATGCTAGACAGGATAAAAGAATGGAATTACAACAATTACATGTTAAGTCTTTAACAAGCAATTTCTTAACCTATCTACAATTAACTCCATAAAAATCTTAGAAGTATTCTGATGACAAAAATACCTCTTAATTGACTCTAAACTGCAGGTAAATTCTGCTCTCATTTGCACTGCGTAAACAAAGTAACTCCACTTAATTAAATTCCTGTGGTATCCTGAGGAACGATAATTTGCTACTCAATTAAAAGAGATGAACATTGTAGATCAGATGCAAACAACTGTCTTATTACTTTACAGAAAGGCTTTCATCCTAAAAAAATGGAAGATCAGCACCCTTCATGCACTGTTATGCACATCAGCAAGCACCAACTTTTTCTTCCTCACTTTTAACATCCTCCAAATAAAATGAAAAATAGAATAGGAATATACAGGCAAGAAGCTACATCTAGGATCTTATGAATACAGGAGATACTAATAGAGGCAACAATTTTTACAGGAACTGTGTGCTCTGCCCTAAGGCATTTCAATGCAATTTAGGCATTTAAATCCCCAAGATGCATATCAAAATATCACCTTTAGATAAGAGAAAAGCAGCCTAAGAATCATTTACCTCAAGGAAAATCACACTAAGCAGTAAAGTTAGAACTGTCATAAAAGCATCAGAGCGTTCCCATGGCAAAGTTCTTGGAATTCCTTTATAGAATTGTAAAATATTTTATTAAATAGGATTTGAAATTATTGCTTCATAATGGACAGGTATATGCCTGTGGAGAAGCCCTGCCTTATACATGGACACATACGTTTAGAATTATGGATGCTGAGCTAGTCCCTTCTGAGATACACAAAGTCAGTCTTGTCTCATAGCAAAACCTCTCACAGAATCTAGAATTTTATTCTTTTCTTTAGAAGCATTTAATCATTTGTTATTACCCAGAACTATAAAACCTGAGGCTTTTCCATCTAAAGATGACATTATATTAATGTCGTCAACAAGAAATTGCTGCTTCTATGCTGTTTTCAATTACTGTACAGTTGGAATTAATTATTATGACATCTGCTTGCTCTAATTTGTGTGATTCACTGAGTTCACTGTCTAGCAATTTGGTGGTCAAGCTCTGAGCAGCTAGTGTGTGAATGGGCACCACACCGTAACATTCACCCTTTGACTGTGTTTGCAGCTAAGCTCCTTCTTTTCCACTGTCTCTTCTTTCCTGCGAGCCTCTTCCTTCTACTGGGCAGCCTCATCTCGTTTCATGGTCTCTCCCCCACCAAAGTGCTGTGCAGCTTCTGGTACGTTGCCTGGTCAATGCACACTTTTTTACTACACATTTCCACATTGCTTTCTCTCATTGCATGTTTTCATGAAGTGATGTTTGGAATACTGCGGACTTTCCACAGTATTTGTGAAACACTCTTCATCCAGTTCCTAGTGGGATATGAGCTTGGATGTTACTCATATCCAGAATGTAACCAACCCTTCATATCAACCTCCTAGTTTACATTGAACTTCTACAGACTCTAAACATAGGTCTGCAACTGACAAAATGTTTGCCCATTGTTTTAGAAATATTTACAAGAGGAAGTGATAGGAAAGGGGGAAAGTGACCTATAGGTAAGTGTCTTCTTGGATAGGTCTGCCATTTAAATAGATGGGCTGCCTAGGACAATCCCTCCCTCACTGTGCTGTGACACTAAGAAAACCTCTGTAGATGAACAGCTGATGGAACTGCAACTGTACGACCTGCCTGACAGCCCCAACTGGCCGTGTCCATAACTGTCCATACCTTGGAAAACGTAAGGATAACACTGGTTACGGTGGGTGGTGGTGATACAGCACTGCTCAGTGTGCTCAAGGCTGTAAAGATTCTGTTGCTGCTGGTGGCAGTCTCTGCTTTGAAGTTCACCTGGCATTTCCTTTAACTTCAGCCTGCGGAGCAACTTCTGAAGACAGGCTATGTGTTCCTACTAGTAACCGCCATCCAGGGCCACGTCCCTCATTTTGATGCAGTGAAGCTGACAGTCAGAGTGTACCCTCTCCCTGTGGCAGAGGAAAATTTGCCCCCGTTTTTACAATCCCGTGCACTACAACTAGGTCAGTGAATCACACCAGTGACTCACTGCAGTGTCTGTTCATTATAAACTGGTGGGTGCCTGCTCTTCAAAAACATTGCTGCAGAGGCCAGGACTTCAGGAAACATGTTTATAGGAATTTTGGTGGTTTTGAATAAGAAATGGGATTTACAAAAAATCAACAGAAATCCATAGAAAAGCAGACTCATTCATGTCAACTCATTCTCTGGCTCTATTGATCAATGCCCAAGAGAGGAAGACAGGTCACCAGTTCAGGTTTGTGGCTGTCAGCTGGCAAGAGTTTGCATCATTACTTTATCACGACATGGCATTACCCTGCTGTAATACAGTGTATCATATGCTGCATCAATCAGGATCCTGATAGTGACCACAGGGAGCAAAGTTCTCACTTCAAATGCTTTAAAAAAAAAGATTTTGCTTAAATTAATGACATTTTCAAAATACAATATTTTACGGGAACTAGGATTTCCTATCTGAATCCATGCTTCAATCCTTTTTCCAATAACCAGGAAGGTAAAAAAAATATGACTGAGATTCTCCACTGTTCTGATACACCAAGGAACCTTGAAGTAATACAGCAACCGCAGAAAGTCTTGCCATGAATTGTGAAATCTGGCAATGCTGAGAAAGTGGAGGGTGGCTTGCTGCTCCCTCACAGTTAGCTCATAGGGACATCCAGCCAGGCAAGGACGCTGAGTTACTGCACAGACTCCTTTGGGCCCACTCCGTGACATGGTGTCTATGTAACAACTCATAAACCATGTAAAACTCCATGGTTTTATTAAATAAGACCAGACTTTGAGCAAGCATGATCTCACAAATCTTGGGGATTTTTTGCTTTCTTCATTGTAATTTTCAAAGTTTTTGAATGTCTGTGCTGCTGGGGTGGAGGTGCAGGTGCAATATTGCCAGGCAGCTAATTTTCGGAATTCTTCAAATTCTGTGTATTTAATCTTAGGAGAAAGGAGTGGCTTGCATGACTTGATTGTGACTGATTAAAATGATTAATTTACTCCTTTCCCAGGAGTATAGTGCCTTGTAACTGGGTTTGGGAGCAGAACCTCTGACTTTCCTAGGCAAGGAAGAACTGTGACATGTTCAGAAAGTAAAGAAAAAAAAAGGGCAATCTAAGCAACGCAGTGAATTAGAAACCAAATTTTGCAGAATAGTCTTGATCCGCCAGCTGCAGTCCTGACTGCTGTCCTCAGACTCTGCCTGTCAAATCCTTGGGCTTTCAGACTTGTGACAGACACATCACTTCCCCTGCAGACCACTTCCACTTACTAACAACAGGAAATTGTCTCTGAAAGAAACACATGCTTTGCATGGAGAGCCAGCTTGGGCAGCCTGTAGGAAGGCACGCTTCCTCTTGGAGCTCCTCAGCCTAGTGCTCTGCCATGCTGATTCTTCTCTGTTTTGACCACTGTGCCTCCTTCCCACTGCAAATAACCATCACTAAGATAGGTGCATCATCGTAATATTAATTTGTGGACAGAAAAAACAAAAGTCTGTCAAACCATTAAAATGTAACATATATATCTCAACACTCCTTTGGGGCTACACTGAGCTTGCTTAGCCAGTAACAGGTTCTTTATTAGCGCGTCCTCTATGACACCGTTACTGAGGGGCGGCCCCTGCATCACTAACACATCTGTGCACCAGGTCTGTTGCAATGTCTGCAGAACGCGGATTCTTCTCAGCAGCACACTGATCTCAGAATTGCCAGTGACCAACACTGCCTGGCCGATGGTTTGGATGACAGAAGTTAGGTCAAGCAAATTTGGTACACTCTCTTGGTAAATGTAACAGGTTTGTACATGGGAGGAGACACGGTCCCATAAAGGACATGCTCCCTAAGCCTTAGCCCAAAGCTCTTTACTAATAGTGAAATAAGGAAGCAATTACTTAGAAGGATCACCTACAATGCCACTCATGGCCTATTGTTACATCTGACAGCTGCATTTCTATTACAATAGATTGTTTTTACTGGCTGTGTTCTCTTGGCCAGGGTCTGATTCAACCCAAAGGGAAAGGAAGAATGCTAAAAACTCTGTAATGCTGCCAGCTCTTTCTGTGAACAGATGTTCTCAGGGGATGGGGAGGGGGTTCAAATGTGTAATGATTTGATGAACTCTTGACAGTGAAGTCACAGTGAAGAAGTGACAGCCTGTGACTAAGGTCAATCACACAATGGTAATAACAAGAAATAGAGAATCTCTACTGTGAAAAGGTGGTTAGGCAATATTTTGAAATGCCATTGATGATCCAATGTCTGTTCTCAAAAGAAAGGATGGCTGGAAAGCAACAAGTGGGTTTTTGAATCAGAGCTATGAAAAAAAACCTTGAATATGGACATGAACATAAGGCTTAAAAAAATCTTATCCATCCTCCATTGAGGTGTTTTACTGTCTCGCCTCCTGGTTTTGCTTAGCTGTTGTGACTGCAAGAGCAAATATGAAAGAAGGCAACACAAATTTCCCCAAATACAAATCCTTTGCACTATATATGTTGCTCACTGCACTGTAGCCACTCTACAATAAATTACTTTTACCCTGAACATCTGGCTGTCCTAATGTCAGTGACAGTGCTGGCACTTCTCCATCTGTTGCAGCATTAGCGGTCTGACTCCATGATATTTATGTTCAGGAGTTTTGACAACTTTATCCTGTAGATTTTCGTGGCTGAGTAGGCAAGCTGCTAAAAATAATCAAATTGTTTCTACTCTACCACAATCAATAAACAAGAATTTCAGGAGAAATTCCAAAAACTGCCAGGGTTACACAGTATCATGATGAAGTATAAACACTGAAGATTTTTTTTTCCAGTTAAAATACTTTAAATGCATAAACCCTGGTTCAGAAATGCATTTGATCAGATTTTTCATTTCCAACTCATATGACTTATAGGGAGGTCTGAAAAGGCGTGATTTCTTGAACCAAGACAATATGCATTTTAATTACACAGTGCATTCATACCATACTGACTTGATTATCAAGTAATCTCAAATTTCAGATGATATTTAATTTTGGAAGATTGGAGATGAATAATGAAGAATAAATTACTAACATTTGCTTTGTTTTGCTGCTCCATAGTCCTCCTGCCCCTGCAGTCCCTGTACTATGTACACAGGGGATCTTCATCGGCCCGGAGCGTAGCCCCACACAACTTCTTCCCCTCCTGATCCCACTGGGCTCCACACAGCTGGTTAATCCAGCTGTGCCACGCTCTGTGCCATGCTGCAGCTCCCCAGAGCTCTAGAATGAGACGATGCTAACAGAGAAGGGGGAATGCAAAAGGGTCAGCCTGACTATATAATAGTGACTGAAGAAGGTCAGGCTATTTATAACCTACATCTTCATCTACATCTTCACAGGAATGGGAACAGGCTAAGCAAACAGGATAGTTTCTCCCTAATGCTTTCTCAACCTCCATATATTTTCAGTTTCATCCTGTGTGGCTGCTCAGTTTTTACCAGTGCCTCCCAAGCCATGTAATTATGAACTGCACAACAAGGGGCTTCAGCTAACACACTGTGCTACTGGAGTAGCATCGGCTCTTAAGTATATCCTATTTGGGTTAATTGCAGAAATCCATTCTGCTCCCAGGTAAGCCTAAAGCCCACTAACAAGAGCCAACACAGTTTTGTCAAGAACAAATCACGTCAAACCATGTTCCCTTCTGGGCACAGGAAGCCCACTGATCTCTCCAAGGAAAGGTAATAGATCTATTTCCAGCACAATCCTGCATGATATTCTCATAGGGAAAGTAGTGAAATACAGTCTAGATGGACACTACTATGGGGTAGTCCTACCATATGGAAAAACTTCCATGCAGTAGTTGTCTGTGTTTTGCTGGCAAACAGAAAACCCATTTAAGTCAGTTCCCTGGTACTAGCCAATTTTTTTAGTAACAATTTGGATCACACTTTGGAGATAACCGTTGTAATATCTGTCACAGTGCGAAACTGGGGGGAATTGCAAGCACTCTGCAGAACAGGACAAATGTTCAAAAATATTTTGATTAAGATAAGAGAAAGTTCAAGTGCAGTAAGATGAAATTCAAGAAAGAAAAGCGCAAACTACCACCCTTGAGAAGAAAGCATGAAAGAACACAAATTCAAAATGAAGAATAATTGCATACTAGCAAAAGAGCAGTTGAAGCATTTGGGCAAAATGTCATACACTGATAGGGATCAGTAATGCAATGGCTACAAAAGATGTAAATCTCAGTTGGTTCTAAATTATCAGTTCTGTTGTGGATTAGAGAAAGGAGGTAAAAATCCAATGCTTCTGAGTGCTGGGGAAGAGGGGACAAACAAAATAAAGATATAGGCAAAATGAGCAAAGTCCAGAGAAGGGGAAAATGAATGATAAATCAACTAGAAAACAGGAAAGGTTGAAAAAACTGGGGATATAGTCTAGAAGAGAGACAGCTATGAAGGACCATGAGGAAACAAAAAGGTAAAAGGCTTCTAATATGTGAAAGGATGTTATAAAAAGAATAGTGATGAACTCTTCTCCATCTTTAGCAGTAGGAAATCAAGAAGTAAGTATAACATGCAGAAGATGAGGATTAGTACAAACACTGCAATACAACAGAACAAGCTCTTAAAGTGAGCTGGGGAGGTTTCAAGTCCCATTCACCAGAGATTTGTACACAAATGTGTCTCAGCAGTTTATAACTGTTTATATATGTTTATAACTAACACTACCTCAGCAAGGAGGTTACATGACCTCGCAAGTTCCCTTTCGTTTTCATATTTCTGGGATCATTTTAGTCATATAGGAAAATACAAGCACAAAAGCACGGTGACTTCCCTCAACTAAGATAGACTAGAAAGAGCCAAGAGAGAACACAGATCATGAGATTTTGGATTCTCTGCTGTAAGCAATACCTCTTCTCTCCACTAAGTATGCAGCACTAAGCACCGAGCAAATTGATATGCATTCCCGAAACTCTCAGGGAAATTCCCAGCTTACTCCCCTGTTTATACACTATATATTGAGTGTTAAGACTGGTAACTTATTGTTACTGAACATCAGATGAACTGTGGGACAGTTATGGCAGTAATTCTAAATACTCTCACATTTTTATAGGGATTATGGATAGAGAATGTGAGGCTGCCTTTGTCTGCCAAGGACACCTAGTCCTTTGTGGTACTTGTAGACCTGTGAAAGAATACATGAGTCCTCTGTGTCAACATTTATAACTCAGTCTGCCCCCTGTGAAGAGAAGAGCCATCGCAGCAGTGACAACCCAGAGCCGTACCTGAATTCCACTTTGGGCACGGAGGCAGCTGTTTGCGTTCCTTTTCTCAATCATGGGTAGCACAGCCTCTGCAGGCTTGCCTGCATGGTAGACAAGTAGCAGATTTCTTATCCTGGCATACAAAATATTCTCCAGAGCAAACCAGGCAAACCTGTTCTTTGGTTTTTGTTTTAACTGCCGTTGAGTTGATATGGGTTGGGGTTTCACAGGGTGGGGTTTTAAAAACTAGTTTGTCCTTGACCCTGTCCAATATTTTCAAAACAGCAAGAAGGGTGGAATAGAAATTATCCTTATTTAACATTCAGGGCTCAACTACTAGCAAAGATCAGTTTATAACTTAAGGCAATTTTGGCAAACTAAAAAAAAACAACTAAAAAAAAATCAAGATGCCAACCTCTTTGGGCAAATACAAGAAAATGAGCTTCAATGAGAAGATGGCACAGGCTGGGATACTACTGTCCCTGCAGCAGTTCTGTGGGAATAGATCTCAAGGTTATAATAATTCACAGGCTGAAGATGAGCCAATAACCTCATGCTGCTGTGAAAAATGCAGGCATTGTACTCAAGCATCTACACTGGAGTACGGCCTGTACAACATGTGAAACAATCCTGCTTCTCCACTCACTTAGACACTCATAAAGCCCCAGCTGAAACACCAAGTGCAGTTCTAGGTGCCCAAGAAGAACATGGGCTGGTAAGAGAGAGAAGGAGACTAACTAATGTATTTAGAGGTTCAGGAAAGACTGCCTGTGAGCAGAGATCAGACACACTGCCTCGGTCACAGAAAAAGGCAGGAGAAAGGAAGTAATAGCAGTCTTAAAGTACATGAGGAGTGTATAAATAAAATGTTTAAATGCCTATGGTAGACAGTTCAAGAACTAATGGATTTCAGTAGCAGTGACTGTAATCAGTCACTAAGTTTTCATTAGAATAAATTGATGAAGAACATACACTGTCTCTATTATCATAGGTTTTTTTAAAGCGGGTCAAACAATGCCATAGACAGTGTCACCCTGCTTTCGGGCAGAGGGATGAACCCAAAGTTCCTTTGAATATGATTGTATTTATAATGTAATGAAAGAAAGAGTAACACATGACATGGTAGTGCAGATGGCTCATTCCTGAGTTTAAGACTATGACAGAAAACAAATCTAAAAGAGTGATGTAAAACCCTCTGCCTCTCAGACAACTTCCTTCTCACAAGACCATGAGGATGTGAATGTTATCAATTCCTGTTATGATATGCAGAAATATAAAAATACTAACATGGGAAAATAGAACCTCAAGTAAATCACCCTCTTCCTCTTTGATCTTTGACACAAGTTCCTTCTGTCCAACAAAACAAAACATAATTTCTCTGGTTTATGCCTGTTATAGAAACAGAGAAGTGTTCGACACACTAACTGCAAATCTTTCTAAGATTACTCCATCCAGAAATAAGTTCCTTGCCTAACATTATAATGCACTACACAGCCCAACACCTCTGTGAGACACACTGTCTTCAGATACCTAGGAAACAGTTAATCTTTTAAATTTGCTATGACTGCAGGTTTATCTAATTTCCCTATGCCTTAGTCCCTATTTCTGGGGAATATTGCAAGATTAAAACCATGACTGTCAAAGAAAAGTCACCAAAAAGATACACTACAATATACTTAAACCAGTCTTTTCCTTGCCAATCCATCAAAATATAGGGAATGGGCTAGATATTACAGAGGCTGGAATGCATTTCAACTACTCCTATTACACACAGCTTTTTAAATTAACAATGCTTTAGCAGCATTTTATTTTGGTTTTATTTATTTGGAAGATGCCTCCAGTAGTCATAAAATCTCAAAAGGATCTGAAAACCAGGAAAAGCAGCACTCCTCACTGTTCTTTCCTCATTTATTAAAAATGGCTGCTATGATTGCTAAAAGAACTTCAATGACTTGCATAAGGTAAGAAATATTTAGAGTCAATAAACACATTTTCCACATGAGAACACCTGAAATGAAAGATGCATTTTTACAGCTGGAAGTATTACTATAATGAAGATGCTTATGGGAACATTTCTATGCAGACTGAGGATTCAAAATAAGAAAAAAACCTATATATAAATATCATTCAGATTCAGGGTTCAGGATACTGGGATCAAGGGGTTGAACATCATTTACCGCAGGCTGCAGAAGAAACAGAAACAGAGACATTCCCACCATCTGCTAAGCACCCAGCTTTATACAGTGCAAGCACTACAATGCATAGAAGAACTTGGAACATGGACTGAAATCCTGCAGCCAGGGAGCTCTTGGGTGCTTGGCTGGACAAGAGAGACCACCAGCGCAGACAGAGCTTCTACTGCCTGGAAAAATCTGTCTGAAAATACAGTTATCCTCCCTTCAATTTGATGAAGACAGTTGTAAAACAGAAAATACTGGTGTAGTAATATGACAACTTATGCATGCCTTTCTGCACCCAAAATAACAGCTCTGAATGAACTTTCCTATTTGGCTCTTCAGATCAATCAAAGTTTGTGAATAAACAAGAAATTTCAAACATGTGTTATGTTCTTAAATGTAAGGACATTAATAGAGAAACTGCTGAACAGGAATGGTTTTCTAAACAAGGCCTCCAAAGTAATAAAACACAGAAAACCAGAGATGGTTACAGAGGACAGACCCAGCAACCTCAGTCCTGAAAACAGCGCCAAGAACAACGAACGTCCCATTGACTCATAGAGAGCTGTTTAAATTCACGAGTAAATTACAGCACATCTGCATTATATCCTGGACAAAAGCCAGACTTGGAGATTTTATCTTCTTCTTTTATGAAACTCCTTAAAATGACTCTAGGGTAATCTCAGACAAAAACTGAACAGAGTTTAGAAAATACAGGACTGTATTGGCTAAACTGGTTGAAATAAGCTGAAGGTAGGTAACTTGTAAGCATGCCAGCTTCAGCCCAGTACACCATTTGTGCCTCTGCAGATTTGCTTTAACCAAAGTTCATTTGACGAAGGCAAGGAAAAGTTGCTTCACCCATACAGAAATTTGAATAGTAACATTCAGATTTGTCTCAGACTTTTAAGAGCATACCTTAACTTTTGAGAGTGTACTCCTAAATGTCGCTTCCAACAATAGTGTTTCTGAACAGTCTTAGCCTGAAACGTCTCTTTTATTCAGTGTATTACTAGTATGTGAGAACAAAGGCCATTACAAGGTGGTTTATAATGTTAACTGTAAGAATGGCTGCCATGAAAATCCCATGATTTTGCATACAGCAGGAAGCCCAGTAAAAGAGGGACTGCACTTTAAATAGGTTTAGTTGTAATGTTTACACTGAAGGATTTTTTGACTTGCAAATATTGCATGAGTCAGTTCTGATTTCTTCGGATGTAGTCATTGGGTCATATGAACATACCATAACATTTTCACAAATACGTGAAAATTATTTGAATGAAATCTCACAAACAATTGTGCTTCTATGTGTTACAGTATTTGCAATGTTGTTTCAGTAAACTCCATTTTTGCTCTTCAACACATTTTTCTCTAGCATTCATACTGTTATAATCACAAATTTCCATTAAGCAATGCCAGAATTGCACTCAAGATAGATACTTAAAACTATCACACTGTACTTAGCACAGAAAAGAGAAAGATTTGTATAATCAATACTGGGCTTTTAAAACTAGTAACAAAAACAACTTGACAGCCTTCTCTTGTAGTTTATGGGAGAATTTTCCTAGGTTAGGCTAAGTCTCTGAACATGTCCCTAAAATATGCAGCTTTGCCATGAATTGCATAAAAAAATAACAGAAAACCCAACAGCTGAAGCCAAATCTGAGGGGAAGACTATTTCCATGGCAGAACAAACCATTATAATCATGATTTAGTTCCACATCAATATCTGTAACCATGCCAGTATGTGGGAGGAAAGGTGGGAGGTCCATAAAGCCATTCATTTTTTCCATTCCAAATATTTTTTGATTCTTACCATATGATTATTTAACTTCGTTATGATATTAAAATCAAAATTTTAGCACATTAAACTACATCATCTGGTTCATATTTATTCCTCATTCTACTGACACATTCAAAGAATTCTCAAGAGAAGCAAGATTTACCCTTGCAAAACCTGTATCTTTCATCCTCTGAGAACACCATCTCCCAGTGTTCCCTCTACTTTAGCTACAGTTCCAATAATTGTTGGGAATAAAAGTAAAGTTTTATGGTATACAATACTCTGAGTTAACCTTGGAACATTTTTCAACACAAGAGCAATACTTATTAGTTCTGATCCTCTTCAGCAGCCGCAATTTTAATTCAGAAGCAGCATTGTTTTTAACATTCCTGTACTTCATATTACAGTTTATTCAGAAGTTTCAGATGCTGCTCACCACCTAGCAGCGCTGTTTCTTTCCGAACTACCAGTTTGATCAGGCAGCCCTCTTTTTCATAACTCATTTTTCATCTATATTACAAGAGGAAAGCAGGACCAAGACAGGTGTCTCTCCAAAATTATTAGAGAAAATAGATACAGAAATTTGGTTTGCAATCAGAGCAATTGTCTGAATTCCCTAATTGTATTTCCTAAAACCTTGTGATTCATGAGGGTAACCAAGTCAGTCATGGGCTTGCCTTTTCCAATAAACTTAAAGTGGCACATGATTATTTTGTTTGATTTTACAACATTAATAATTTTCTCAGTTATTTGTAATGGTATCTTCCCTCTTAATGCCTGACGTAATTTATATTCCAGTTTGCTGATTTCATTTGTCAAAGACTTCTGTGTGGCTTTAGTCTATTTTCAAACCTCACCATGTACCCAAAATAATTCTTTGGAATGCAATAGGGCAAATGTTTTCTGAAACTTCTGTATTTCACTCCAACTCCTTTTAAAAGAATTTAATTTAACTGAAATCAAGCAGCATGGATACAGAATCAAATACCACCCTGTCATTCCATTGCAATGCCTCTTTGAAACAGCACAGGTGTCAAATTAATCAGGTTTCAATGCCATAAAAGTGGGGCACTAAAAAAAAAGTTAGATGAGAAAAACCTGGAAAAAAAATCACGAAGTTCATAAAGGAGTGTGGATATATCAGTTAAAATCTGAAGGTGTAAATTCAAAGGGAAGACAAAATGCAATTTGGCTGGTCATTAATAGTTATTACCAAAGTGTAAATAACAGAAGAAGAGAGACTACAATGTACGGTATGCAGTATCTCTGCAGAGGAAATGAATAAAGATGACCTTACAAGGCTGACAGTCATATTCAGTCTTAAAAGTCACTTAAGTCACATCCTACTTTGTTTGGAAATGCAGCCCACAGTCATGCAAAGCAAGACAGGCTTAGCGTCAAGTTGTGATTGCATAAACTTATTTACAATAGCGTAAATAAAGGAAGCAGCATGAAAAACGTTGAAAATGTGACTGATGTTAGGCAGTCCTCTCACTCATGCTATTGCAATCATTTCTCTACTGTGGCCATCAGTAAACTTGTATGGGATACAAATGTCTAAAAATTATTCCTTGCCATCAAAACTACAGAACATGTAAACAAAGCTTAGTTCATATGTTGGATGTGAGGCATGAGTCATCTGGGTAATGAGACAACCAATAGGGTTGTTGCGAGCATCTGGAATATACTCTTCTGTGGATTCAAGTTCAGATAAGGTGACAATTGAGAAGAGGCAATATGGTATGTCCTTCTCAGGAAATACACTAACATGCTTCAGGAGAGGTCCTGACATTTGAAAAGTCAAGAAGTAGTATGAAGGGGAACCTTATTCTTCAGATCCTGAGTTTGGTACAATCAAATCAATTAATGTTTCACTCATGTAAAACTTGTATTTTGAATTATTTGATAATTGGATGGAAAAAGATCAGCCAGTCCTTGCTCCGGCACCAGTACTATCAAGAGAGGAACATCTCTATACACCTTGATGCTTTTTAGGTGTATTTCACCTAAATGAACACGGGGAAGGTTGCTTACTAAGCTGTACTTGCACAATATGATATCCAATTTTCTTATCCAGATCTGGCATGTCATGAAGTCTATTGGTAAAATAGTTGCACTGTAAGATCTAATTTACATATCTCTTCACATCAGTTGAAACACTGGTACTAAAACATACTGCACAGCAGACCCTCACTATACATTTAAACATCTATGAAACATCAAAAGAAACTCATGCAAAGACATCATCTAAATACTTTTCTTCTTCTTTCCCCAATTCATATTACTGAACTCCAAAACTTAATTCTGCATCTTTTGTTTATAATAAATTCAAATGTAGGTTTTAATGTACGTATTTGAGAACAAAAATCTGCCCCTTTAAAGTTTTTGGGTAGGTAAACCTCACAGAGCTGTGTGACTACAAGTGTCAGAATCTATTTGTGCATGTCAGCAACAACAAAATAATCATATAGATTAGCTCCTGACAAGGACAGTAAAGCATATGACCTCTCAATATTGTTAAAGAGAAAAGACAGGTCTGTTGCATGGGCAGAACACAGAGCTCCGAGTAATACAGGAATTCATTAACTCTGTCAGCAAGACCCTTCCTGGGGAGTCAAATAAGTATTGTAAGCTGCAAAGTATTCCAAATAAAAATTTCTATAATAAAGTAGGTCAGAGGCAGGAATTTTCTAAAGAACATGAGAAAATGGTATGATAAATCTCATGAAACTCCAGCTCATTCAGGAGCTCACTTGAAATAAGCATAAAGGATTAATGCAAGAAGCGTGGCAATTTTATCTGCTGAACCTCTAGCTTTAATTGTTTAGTTTACATACATGCTGAACAGCCTTTTGCATGAAATATGTGGGATCCATGATAGACAGGGAGAAATATAAAATTATCAGCATTGAACGATTCTGGTTCAAAGAACATTAGTCCAGCTTTTCATCTGGTAGAGACATTAATCATAGGAAGGAAATCCTTATCAGCATTGGAAGAAGGGGCATCTTTATCAGCCAACACAATATCCTATTCTTTTCTCTTCCTCATTAAAATTAACATTTCCAGAGAAGTGGAAGTCTGATTCAGAATTTCTATAGTTTCATTGACTAAAAAAGTCAGGAAATGGGAACGGTGATACAAATAGTATCTACTTTTCATCTTCCTAGGGATGAAAGTTCTCCACTTGAGTGAGCGCAGTACTTCCCTGCAGGACAATGCATGTGATGGGTGTCAGCGCACTGTATATATTCATGTCACTGCTCCCCCCCCAATAAGTGGCAGCCAGAAAATACAGAACCAGGTGGAATTTAAACCCACTCCTATTTTATTTTATTTTAGCTACATTACTTTTTTACATGAAATACATAGATAGAATAATGGATCGCAGAACACTGAAAGAAAAGGGAGATGAGCTTTAATGAGTTGTACCAGAAGCAAGCCCTTTGTTGCGGAACAGGAGTAAGCACTATTTTGACTAGTGAAGAAAGCAAATAGGTTTCAAATTATGTTTAGCTTCATTCTGACAAAATCACAAAGATTCTGAAAATTAGTACGCAACTTCCATGGTACAAAAAATCTCAGTGTTTATCCAGACTTCAGAATGATGCTGTTTTTATAAAAATTGAACTGCTATTCTTCCTTCCGATGGGCCCCAAACATACCTCTTTTCCTAGCAGGCACTACCATCGCCATTGTACCTTCTCTTGTCCCAGCAGGACATGATACTTGCTTTCTTCCAACATGCCCTCTTTCTCCCTATTGACTTTGAGGAGTCTTTGAGCATGTAGAGCAGAGGAAAACTGCTCAATTTATATCTCATCATTATTCTTGTATTATCCTTGTTAGGTGCCAGGGGAATTATCTTTTTTCTCAAAGGAAAGCATCTTGGATTTCATTCAATATTCCTTATTAGTACTCAAACTAGCTATGCCCTTAAGGCCTGAAAAAATGCAGTCTTCAGTCATCTACACTTTGAGGGCAAGAGAAAGACTAACGGGTCCCTAGCTTTTTCTCCTTCCCTTGCAAGACATCAAAATGAAAATGAGAAGAATTGTTGAAATCCTTCCATCCCTTTGGATGCTTGGCATGTGAGACATGTTTGTTAAATGAACTTTGTAAAGGTTTGAGGGTGTAATGATAGGGATTTATGTGCAGGAAGAAGTTCTTTACCCATCTTTCGAGCTCACGGCCAGGAATTTTACAGACGTTTGGGGTTTTTTGCTGCTGACTCACAACACTTACCATCATAAACCAGAAAATGAAGACACTTTTAATTTTCTTAAAACATGGTCCTTGGTTACTCTAACATCTGTATTCTGTGGCAGTCCTTATTCCAAATAGTTGAAGTTACAGATTTGTTCATCATTGCACAGTGATCAGATAGATATGCTGTCTCCATTACCAGTTGCTGAGCTTTGCCTTACACACAAGAAGCTGTTTTCCCAAACAGGGCTCTTTTTTTAGGACACTTCAACTGAAACTGAACAACATTTTTCTTGAAAGACATAGGATCTGTAAAATATCTGACAGGGAAAAATATCAAATTATCAATACTGACTGATCCTACTTCAAAGAGCAATAGTCCAGCTTTTTGTCTTGTGGAGATATTCATTATAGGAATTGACAGATAATGGTAGATAATATTGCTGAGGCTGGGAAGCAGCAGATGGAAGGGTTGCTGTTAAGTGTGCATGTATTTTTTTAAGAAGCCTGAAGTTTCATTTCTCAAGTGTTGTGCTCTCCAAATAACTAGCATATAAATATATTTTTGGCAGCCAGTAAACATTCCAGCTAGAATACCAGTACCATGTATGAGTGGAAAGTAAACATCTCCCGATTGACTCTAATGTCTCAAACGTAGGAACTGAGTTAATATACTGGACAATAAAACACAAAGCCCTAATCTCCACAGAAATTAGCACCACATCATACCATAGCAAAGACTTTTTCTAATGGACATATTGTCTTTAAGATTGGAGATCTCAATTTGTCAATATTCCAATGCACATCTCCTGAAATCTATTAGGTGGGCAGATGTCTATGAGAAATGTTTATTTTAAGAGAACAGAGATATGTAGGAATTGATTTTGCAGCTGATGGAAATTATTTGTGAAATCTTTCTAATACTGCCATTGATACCTCTTTCCAGATTTTTTTTTTTAAGACCTTGATCTAGCCAGCTGACCTTTCCATACCTTAGTTTCTCATTTGCTGTCCTACTAAATCATGGTGTATTAGTTGAATTGTGACTTTTTTGAAAGCATGACTTTCTACGCATATATCAAATGCTTAAGACAACCAAATCCTATTCTAATGTTGGCTTTTGAAGGACCAAAACCAGAAAATACGTATGGATTGCAACAGTTTTCACAAATTACCTGGAAAAAAGGGTATAATATATTTTTGGGTGGTCAGATTGAGATACTTAAATCAAATTTTCATCAAACGAAAGTGCCAACTCAAGAATTCCTAAAAGGGGTGAACTGAAGCAGCCACATTTAAAAAAAAATTCAGCACTTGTAATGTACTCAAAGTAATTCCACATGCTTTATGGACTTGAATCACCTGTTAGCATGGCACATAAATTTTGCTAGCTTTTTTATTCTAAATAGAGACAATACATATTGAGGTCCCTTATGTAATCTTAAAAATTACTCCACGCCCAAACTAAACTAATTCACCATGAATGACCCAGAACTCCTTCAACTCCATTAGAGACAGTAGGCATGTGAGGAAATGCAATGTCCCAAGTGTTGTGGGAGAACTGTATACTTTGTATGGACAGGCCACTTTATTTCAGATTTCATGAAAAGGCAAATCTGTTACAATTAGTAAATATTAGGGTTTCCTGTAACAGCTTGTATTTACAAACTGGAACATGTCAAATGCTGTGAAAGGATGCAGAGTATGCAACAACATGAAAATACAAATATTTATCATTTACTTTAAATTACATGCCCAAAGTTTTCAAGAAAAGTCTGACGTGGAAGTCAGAGCAATATGGGCATTGGAAAAGGTCTTAATTTCAAGGGGGCTTGTTGTTCTTTATCCATTTTTCCAAAACTACACCCCAGTATCTAGAACAGGAGACCACTTTTATTAATATTCTCTGAAAGAGAAATAATAGTCGAGGGGATTTATCACCACTGAGCCATTAAAAATGGAAATAACGAAACCAAACACATCATGCTCAGTTACACACACTGCCCTCAGGGCGCTTCAATGCTCCTGTGATTTCATTGCAGATACTTGTAAGTCCTGGAATGGAACTCACAAGACTTGACATTTACACCCTGTTTTCCCACTGACCTATAAGCAATATAATTTAAACATTTGGTGCCTCCTGCTGCAGCTATACTTTTTATTCATACTGTTGTCTATCCAGAATACCAGATGCAATTTACAGCTGGCACCCCCCACAAATGTAGTGTGCTTATAGGGGTTTTTAGTCTAGACCACGTGTTATGAAATTTAACTATAAGACTATTCAGAAGAACTTTAAGACTTTGCATGGAGACTTTTTCTTACATTTCTGAGCGGAGTCAGTTTGGGTATGGGTAAAATGCTGGCAGGCGCCTAAAGCAGGTGATTGCTAGGAAACAACTGGAAATGAGTAATGACCAGAGCTGCAAGCAATCAGATATGCTCCTGTAGTTGCCTCTAGAGGAAGAATCAGGGTGTGGGGGATGACAGCTCCAGCTGGCAGCAAGGAGAACATATCCCCTAGCTATACCAGTTTCTGCCATTGGCTTTCCGTCCATCCCTCACATACACTTGGGAGCAGCAAAAGCAACAAGGTGGTGTCTCCCCCAGTTTAAACTGTGTATGCCAGTTTTATGGACATGGGTTTAATTTTGTCTCTTGTTCTTAAAAAGAGTAAAATAAGAGCTGGCCTACTAGCTAGGAAGCATTTAAATACTTTGTTTGCTTAACGAGAAAGGCAAATTAAATACTACTTTTAGTTGTATTTTAGTGGTAGAAAATTTTAATGGATTGACTGGACGCCAGGCTGAAACTTGGATAACCTTCTTCCCAGTTAATCTCAAGAGGCTGAAAATAGTTGGCTACCTTTGCTATGGAAGAAATAAATAATTGGGTCCCTATTGACAAAAAGCACCACATAAACCTATTAGATGGTTGTGACTGTTAGTGGTACTTCCTCCTACTAATTGTATTCTTATAATCAGAGCTCTTGCTGTTACAGCTAATGATTCTGTAGAGAGAGCATACAATAACACCATCTTTAGATTTCCTAATGGCATCTTTGATAGCTATGAATACAACTGTGGAAGGTCACAAACTGTGACGTCAGTGGAACTGTGAGGGTGTAGCTAGAGACAAATTTTGACTCACTATTTGTAAATGATCACTCTAATGACCAGTCTAATACTGAGCTACTTCATCACAGATGTTTACTACCTTTCGAGAAATTTTTGAAATTATTTAAGTAACATTCATACATCAGTAACAAAAATGCAATGCTGCTCTCTTCCTATAATAGTTTGCTTTAAAACATAGCGTGACAAGCACAGTACCTGGTACTGCCACAGTATCTTTTCAACATTAATGTCAACTGTCAAGATTGCCCAGCCCTGGGCTATGTCTTTGTCCATGGGAAACAATAGTCAGGAACTTGCAAATATAACTGGTTGAGTTGTTTCTGAAACATTTGAAAGTTGAAAATGTAAGCTTGTTTATATACTTTTAATCAGAAGTTTTGGTTGAGTCTAGTAAATAATTTAAGACCGTGGACAATGCCACAGTTTCTTTAGTCCATCTGTGAATTCTGTTTTCTCACTGAAACGCTGTCTGGGGACTGAGTACTACAGGAAAATTTTGGTGCTCCTGAATTTTCAGCCCAGCTGGTAATGTGAGCCATTTCTGTCATTTTTGAGCTCTGTCTCTACTTCACCACTTATAAAACAGCAGCAAGAGTTCTCACCATCCCTATTTTAGAGAACTGCACTGGTTATTTTCTGCAGAATTCTCATGAGATAGAAGTGCTTAGGCATAGACAGAAACCAAGACACACAGAAAACCTTAACTGTTCCAAAGTTTCATGCTTTTTTTTAAAAAAAAACCCAACCCAATGCAATTCTTTCATAATTTGATAGAGGATAATAACTTGGCCTTTCCAAAACAGGCTGAAAGGTGCCTGCTAGGCTTGCAAGTTGTGATTCCCTCACTCTTGTAGTCAGTCTCTACTGAGAATAAAATGGGGCTTCACCCCATGCATATGGTGCATACCCCAGCCAATAGCATTTATCATACAGCTAGGAAAAGAGTAAAGGATACCCTTCCTTTTTGCCCCATCCTTGTGGAGTGACACAACATGACATTCACAGCCCTGCACAGCAGGCTGACAGAAAAGCAATTAATGGTTAATGGTCTTTGCTGGGCATGTCTCTGATAGTACAAGGGTATCTTTATGGGAGAATATTCTGGGCTGTCCAGGAAGATTGCCCACAATGAGGTAGTTGGGGAAAACATTTGAACATAGCAAGACAACTGTCCATAGGAGAGGAGAGAAGGTAAGAGGAAAATGGACAAGTCATCAACACCTTTCACATAAATTTCACAGAGAAGAGCACCTACAGACACCTATCTTAGGAACACATCATACTGCAAATATGACATCCTACAGTAAATATGACTAATTCATAGTCCTCCATCACTCAGCTACTTTGCTCACACTAGCTTGCTTTTCCTCTTCTAGGTGACTGATTAAATGAAGTCCTTCCTGCACTTTTTATTACATACTTCCTCAACACAGTATGTTACACGTACAGAATGTCAGAATTTCAGGACTGAGATACAAAAATTACATAGAACAAGGAAGCACATATGCTTTAGATGAGAACTTAGCTTGCCCTTTGTCGTGGTTTAGGACATCCCACTACCTATCTGCTTGGAGTCTGGATCAGCGCATCACTGGGTTGGCACTTCAGAAGACAGCAGGGTAGTTCTGCTCAGAGGATCTATTTGCAAGCCTTGGCATAAGAGATCTGCTGGAGAACTAGAGAACAAAAAGACACACTCTACAGATTTGAGACAGCAGTGCAGCTCACAGAAAAGCAACTCGGAAATGGCTGTAACATGGATGCCTGTTTGTTTTAATATTTTTCACAATAACTAAGAGGTTACTTGTCTTGGTCTTCCTATATTTGAATGATCACTTTGAATATTCACCTCCTAATTAAAGAATTTTAAGAATTGCTTTTTCTATTATTTTAATTAAAAAAAAACCCCATAAAAAGCCAGCCCAAACCTTATTCTTTCCTTTTTTAACCAAGAATATATCTTAATTAATTTCAGTTGTGTTTACAGTCATACTTCTTGTCTGTATCAGTTCTAGATTACAAGATAAGCAAATAATGACTTTGAACTCCACAGGGAATTTATTCCAACTCACTGGAGTATTCTTATCATACTTTAACAATCTTTTAGAACTAAACAAAGCTAAACAGACCCGTCTTGTTTACGCAGAACGGGTTTTAATTTGATGTCACCAAATGTCCGTGCAATGTCAAGCACCAGGATGCACTGGTCAGTTCTGAGATCTTACGGACTAGCAGTGAGAACACAGAGGGCATACATATGGCCAGAATTCCCTGAAACATATCCCTTTGTAAAGTTTGGCTCATTTGGAAGGGTGAAAACAGTTTTTGTAATAGGATAGGATAGAATAGAATATGCTGTGCACCTCGCTTTTTAACACAACACCAGGAAATTAAGTCCCTTGATTTAGAGTTTGAAAATTCTTTATTCTATTAACATAGATTACTTTAAAACATATAACAGAGATCCCTCTCTCCACATGTCTCTGGAATAAGCCAGGATTTCTTCCCTGTGAAGACATGAGGCCATTTCAACCCATGACCCTTGCATGTCAGGTATCTTCTGGAATGAATATGAGAAAGATAAACTTCTTTCATTTATTATTGCTTGTGTGGCAATACCCAGCTCCACCTTACTTTCAGGTGAGAGTTGTTTTATTGATCTGTTTGGAACTCCAGTAAACGTCACTTCCCTCCTGAACAGATCCCAGTGGCAATACTTTTAGTTGCTATCCTACCAGCACAATGGAGAGAAGAGCCCTAACCTTCCTTTGTGGAACCATTTCTCTTTACATCTTTCCCAGGCGTGGCAGATGCTTTTGGTCACTGTGGAATAATACTTTGGGGAACATTCTGCTACTTTTCAAGGCAAGAACCTGCATAAAAGTAATTCTCTTTCTTAGAAGGCCTTCCTGAAATTATTTCTGTGAACGGAGTAATTCTTTTTTCTTGAAAGGAAGCAAATGTAGGTATTGTGCAGGCAAAATAACTTACTTCACTAGTAGAAAGAATTGAAATGGACTACAGCTTTACAATGTGAAACTCATTCCTGCCTGCTCATCTCCAAAACTGAACAAGTTTCAGGATATCTGGCACCTTCTAGTTCTTGTAAGGTCAAAACTATCAACTTTTGTTCCAATGTTTTGAAACTAGATGTTTGTAAGCACTTAAAAATAGAACCTGGAAACAGAGCTCAATTCTGCCGAGTTAGAGAAAATAGAGACAAAGTAAAAATAATTTCTCACATTTTATTTTGAAACAAGGACAATGAAAAGGAACGAAATTTTTATGAAATTCCATTTGAGACAATGAACTTGTCTTAACTTTTAATATCATCCATTCTAAATTATTTGACGTTTTATCTGTGAAACGTGGACAATCACAGGATTATGAACTCTTCAGAAATATCCTGATAGAGTGAATCACACCTCAACAGGGACCTTGCCCTACACTGTCTTCACAGCTGCTGCCTTATGCCTACCTCTCACTCACATTCGTGACCTCCCTAGCAATTCATAGGAACTCAAAAAAGTAGTAGGAAAGTGCAGTAAGTGATATGAATAAATGTCTGTAATGCTAAAGATACGGTTCTTTACAGCAGCTTAAAGAAAAATAATGTTTCCTGTCTTTGCTATCAGTGGTACTCCCGATAATTGCTGATGAGCAGGTATACCCAGTGGACCTGAAAATTACTTTTCTTCTCTCCTGAAGTCGGAGGAAGAGGAGGAGGGGGGACAGTTGAGCTTTGCTTCCATTTCTTTGGCTGCTCTGTATGTTTTCACATTGCTAGGTGTCAAAAGATTGGAGGGTTTTTTGAGGCAGCTGGAAATAACAGAATGAGGACCTGTACTAAATAATAACCCAGCCCTCTTCAGGCAGTACTTTGGGAAACCTCTGGCTTAAAATTCAAGCTCTAGAATAAAAGGCAGGTCTCTGCCATGCTCTTTACTCTGACTGCTCATGACCTTGAAAAATTTACTTCCCCCCCTGCATCTTATAGATAAGAAGTTAAGGCAAATAAATGTGTGAGGCGGAGTCAGGTAAGGTGCTCCTATATGAGCATCTTCAGCTAGATGACAAGTAACACAGATGACAAAGGTCTACATCTGGTGACTATGCCTACTGCCACACATTTCAGAAAGAAATTTCACAGCTAGAAAGGGAACTGTGAAAATGTAATGATGTTATCCTGCACCCACAAATAACCTCAATTAGCTGCTTTCAGAGAATGAACTGACAATCATTTCTCATCAGGGTGAACCACTGGGGAAGAATCTGCTAGCAGAACTTTGTTTGCTACAGAAAGAATGAAGAAAAGTTCTTTCCCAGGAAGTAAAAGAAATAGAAACTTCCTGGTGCCACTAAACACGGTGTTCTTGTTTATCTGAAGGAAATGGGAAAGTTGGACCAATATACCTAAGAAGACCTTCGGGTAAAAGACATGCTTCTCCTCAACATTTGACCTTCAGTCTCTCTTCATCTTCATCCCACAGACCTGCGTGCACCCTGGCTAAAACTCACAGTTAAGTAAGACAGCATCTATTTTTTTGCTTGCTGATCAGGCTGCACAAAGCAAAGAGATCCACTGTAAGCAAATGAGTTGTAGAAGAGTAATGTAAGCAGCCATCAAGGAGTGGTGTCAGCTACTCCTTGCAAAACTCAGTGAATGCTCACAAACCGTAAGCATTGACACATGCTTGAATTCTCAAGCAGTAAAAAAGCCATTTCCAAGGAGAGGGTGAAATAAGCCTGCCCTTTCAATTCTTAAGCATATACATAACAGTTTTGCCTGTTCAGAATCCCATGAGGCTCAGAAACAGCAAAGTGCAGGAAGTGGCAACAAATCCTATTCATGAACAAGGTTTAGTACAGGAAGGGACAATGCCTTTTGTTTGCTCAATGCTTTTCCACTGATGCCCTTGAAAAATCTCCCTAAAGCTAAAGTTAGAAGGGATTTGAGCTGTCTAGTTACTTGGCAATGAAAGACCTTTCCAGTAAGCCTTCCACACCTTCCTTTCCCCACAACTTGAACTGAGTAACTTCTTCAGCATGATACCTGCATCTTCCTGGTTCTCCAAAGGCTAGGAAAGATGTAGTCAAGTGATAAAATCTCAAAATAACAATGTTACTATTTTTTTCAGTTCTCTTTTGCCAGTCCCTAAGAGAAGAATTTGTCGGAAGACAGAATGCTTGCAGAGGGACTCCACTGTCCCACAGGCCTTGCCAACTCATCTGCACTCTGTGAGCTTCCATGCTATGGCAATACAGGTATACAATACCAGAATTCCTGTCTGAAGAGCTTTTTAAAGTTTTTAATTTTCTGCACTGTGTAAGTCTTTTCAGCATTACAAAGGGAAAGCAATACACCTACAAAACCCCAACATGCTCACAAACAGGTTGCTTGGCTTCAATAGTTGTTCGCAGAACATCTGAAAATGTGCTAGTAGAAGAAATACCCTAAAATCAACATTTAAAACAAGAAAAATTCAAAAAACAGAATGAAAAACTACTTAACTTAGGATGGGCTAACATGAAATACATCTGTATGTTTGCACAGTACAAAGACCAACAATTAATTTTTAAAAAATAGACACTAATGAACACATGCAATGTGTTCAACACGTGTGTTACCATACAACAGACCAGTATGGAAACTGGATATGGCACAATCAGTTTCTTTTGTTGTTGTAAACTGTCAGAATGTAGCCAGCCTAAATCATCATATCTGAGGAGGAGAGAAGCCCACAAGGAAAGGTGCTGCAATGGGCAGGATATGACAGAGGAAGGCATCAGTAGGGATTCTGATCAAAAAGGAATTGCGGTCAAGTAGTGAGCTTCAGCGTAGGCAGGCTGCTTTGTGGGTCAGGCGAAGGGATACCAGGAATTTCATAATGATTGGCATTTCTGGTTCAATACTCAGTGAGAACTGGCACTCTGTATTATGTTGCTGGCAGTTGGTCTCACACAAGGCCACAGACTTTGAAAGCTCTCATTACTAATTGTATATGATTAAATTGATTTGCCTATATTATCCTCTTTCCTCATTTCTTTAGAAGTGTTTCAACATATTTCTAGTCCAAAGCCCTGTATTTAGAACCTTCTTTTTCACTGACCATTTCCTTCTCCTCCCCTTGACTAAGTGACCCAGCCCTTCCTCTAGCTTTCCCTCCTGCAGTAGCTTCCAGGATTCCTCACTTCCTTCATGATCAAGTGGAAAATTTTGTTTTGGAGGGTGGAGGAAAGATAAAGGAAGGGGAAGGGGAGAGACCAGGATTAACCGGTGTACTGTGCATGATTAGTGCATTCTTTAGATGACACTAAGAGAACTTCTTGATCACGTTTCAGAGTGAAATCTTGCGATTGTTTCTTACATTAAGTAATATCCTATTCCTCACTCTGATGGACTGATTTACTCTTTTAAGAACAAAGAGGCTTGGACCTGCAACCCCAGTTCCAGTAGGTGCTCAGAGTTGGTACTGTTGTGCCCAGGGAACTGAATTTTGCACGCCCCTTGCATGTCCCTTTCTCTGCTGTGGAAGCTACTGCATCACCCTTGATGAACTGCATCTTCTTGCTAAGACGATACATCATTCATACATGTGTTTAAATACATTCTTATCATTAATGGAGGTACTCACATGTTGACAAACTCCACCTACATCTACCTGCTAAATGAGCTACCTAACATTTAATACGTTCCGTAACTCCAGAAATCAGTTAACTATTACATACAGATTACAGAGATTAGCTAAGTGGTCCAAAAAGTGTCTTCTTACTACAAAATTCAAACTGTTTATATGTAGCTAGTAATGATTTTAGCAATAATGCTAACAGGTCCAAAACAAGGGTTACTAAGACTCCTACCAAAATTTCTCTAAAAATAAGTCAAATGCAGGTAGATATTATTTCATATTTACAAAAAATGAAAATCAGGAAAATGATAAAAAGATTTCTGTGAACAATTAAACATGAAAAAGATTTACAATTCTAAGCACTATGTCATCAACTACATGCAGGATCACAGCACCTATATTGCCTGTTGGAAAACTTCAGATTTGAAGGTGTGACCTTTCACAGCAGCTTCTGGCATTACTTTGTAAATTTGGTTACCAAAATTTGCTGCCATAAACTCTCACCTAAATTCATCTGTGGACGAAAGACATTAGACATTTGTTTTGAGGACTTATTTTTCTTAAATTGTAAAGCTGGTGTTTTAAATTGTAAAGCTGGTATTAAAAAAAAAAATCCACAAAAAAACCCCAAACTAAAAAACACAGAAAGCTTAGTGAGTAGAGAACAATTCTGTACTGGACCTGTGAAAGCCAGTGGGAAAGATCACATGTGCGGAGCATCTTCAGTTTAAATTTTGCTGAGGTTTGTTCAGTCCTATCCAAAAATTAAGACTTTGTTTAGAAAAAGCTGTTCTGAGTCACTGTGCACATCTACTGGGTCACGAGTCCTGAGAGGAAATGTACTGCAAATGCCTCAGTGCGTGCCTTCAGTTGCAAAATTGAACTAGCTGAAAAAGCTCAGACAGGTTACAGTGGTGGCGTCTGTCTGAAAGACAGTCTCCAAGCGGGATAGGACATGGGACTGCAGAACTGCAGGTGTTAAGCCTGGCAATTCCAGCAGGGCCCACAGAATGACAGACTGAATGTCGGAGTTGTGGCACTCATCCTTCCAACATGCCTAGAGGATGATGACCAGCTAAATTCAGGGAATAGCTTAGAGGAAAGGAGAAGAATTGTTCTCCCAATGAAGTCAGTCAGGGAAAGTTGCAGTTATCCCTGTCTGGAGTCTGGGATGTCGCAGTTAATATCCCTATTCTCGTCAATAGTTCAATGAATTTCCCAGTGGCCATAAATAGTCAGGACTCCAGTTTTATGTTCCACACTCTAGAAACGCATTCTGACACTGGCTCAACACTGACTCAGTGGGCAAGGTGCCGTTTACTGAATCACAAACACCACTTCCTGCAGGACTGTTTCTGCCTGTAGTGTTTCTAAGAAGATCTTGGCTCTTTAGTTGAGAATCAACCTCACAACGCAAAACAACGAAGTTGCAGAACATACGCCATTTGTGTAGTGGTTGAACAAATAACACTATCCCATTGCACAGACTTTGAATGAGGTTATTCAAACGCAGTAGATTTCATATGTGTTATATAATATTCAGTTTTCTTAGGAAGATAAACTAAGTTTTTTCAAATAAAAAAACAGAAAGCATGTCTATGTTTATGTTTCTCTTGCTTTTACGTCCACCTTCAGTGGCGCTGCAAAGCACTTCATTATAACAGAAGGGACATCTTATGGAATAGGATGATTTTTATCTTGTCAGGAAGCCCGGGTAGCTAAAACTTTCTGAGTGTTGGATTTCCGTATCTTAGGCTGTACAACACTTTTAGAAACAGACAAAAACAAACCAAGCAAGGCTTAGATCACGGTCACATTACACATTTTAAAAACAAATAAAGCACTAGTGGGGGAATTTTACATGGTACTATTATCAGAAGTTACACGTATAATGTCATGTGCACATGTTGCATATGACTGTCCCAGCTCATAAATTCATTGCTAAGTCTCTGGTCAATAATGCTGGTAAATGTACTCATCCTTATGATATGCAAAAGAAAGACAGCAGTCCCTTCCTCTTGGCGACAGACTGTTGGCTGCAAGTAGCTAAATAGTTAAGTCCTAGTGAGGATCAGCGAGTTTATCATGAGGTCATGCCTGCAGGCCAGCATTAACCAATGCGGCTGCACGTGGGACAGCAGAGCTGTTTCGGCAACCCAGCCAAGCCTAGGTACTCTCCTGCTATGGTTTCCATTAGCAAAAGTTTTGTCAAGTTGTGCTTATAAAATTATTTGTCAAGTACTAGGAATACGCATGAAATAAAGCTGTGATCAGAAGTAATGGATGCTTCTGTTTAGATTTCTTATTGGTAGCCCAGCTGTAACTATTCTCATTTGAGAGCTTATTTGAAATACATTTGAGTATTCACATGCCTGCCAAAAAAGCCAGTATTTCACATAAGTATCTGCTTTAGTTGGTAGTAAGCAGTAAGATACCTTTCATTCTGAGAGTAGCCAATATTTTAATGAGTCTGGTGACTCAATTAACCAGGTTTCTGAAGAAGATTGTGCAAAAGGAGAGCAGTAGTATAAGAAAACAACAGTATAAGCTGAGCCTTGAACTGCTAACAAATTCAAATTTCCTTCTTAATGTTCTTGCACAAGGAGCTGGGACATTATTTTGCTGATAGAGTAACAGCATTAACCTCTCATCCTATGCCTGAAGGATGAAGACAAGAACCACAAGGAAACTTGAAAATTCAAATCAGAAATTCTCAGATGACATAAGGGGGGCTGCATATGTGCCAGGTGCTAAGATCTGAAACAAATCTTTTGCAGTAGGTATCATTTTTAGCTTATAAAGGCAGCCCAAATAGACCCATAGATTCAGAATATTCCTATATACCCAAAACTTCAGCTTCTAAGTACGTTATTGTACGTTATTGTGGAATTTCCCGTAGCCGCGTGTTGTTGTACAGGAATCTTAAGAAACCAACATGATGCTGCAAAAGATTGCCCTGCTGTGGAATACAGGTTTCAGCAGAGGTGAGATGGCAATACTATTATACAAGAACTCATGAGTTCACTGTTTCCTTTGATCGTTGCATAAGATCTACCATTCTGAGGCTTTGGGATAGAGCATCAGATAAGGACACAAACCTGTTGTTAATCACTGCTTATATGTGGTGCTTATAAGCAAGAAACACTTTAAATTTGCCAAGAAGTAAAAAGAAAATACAATGTTGATTTCCAGCTGCTGAGCTTTCTGTCTCCTTCTCTTCCTAGAAATACTTCTTTAAAAGAAGTGTTACTATTGCTTCAAAAGGTAAATCTCATGTCAGGGTTCAGAGAACTACCTGTCACATCAAAGGTGCCTCAGAGCTCCTGATGAGTCTCAGCTCCTGGGACTCCAAAGGCTCTAATAGCATTGGTCCATCTAAGATCAGAAAAAACCCTCTCGTAACATGAAAGTCACACCAGGTATTCAGGTATCTATTCTATTTTCACTTTTATTAAATTGCTGGAAAATTTCTATGTAATTTATTAATAACCAAAACATAGTTTATAATATTTCTTTGGCTTTTGAAGTGTCTGTAGATACGTATTAGTCAGAGCTTATATTTATAGTCTTGATAGCTTTTTGAAGATACTTAAGGCCAAGTTTGCCTATGCGTCTAGTATGAAGTTACACAAGCTGTTTCAAGTTAGAATACTTGATATATATGCTCACACAGACTTGAATGTCACATGCTGAAACTGTGGTTTCCTTATGTTCCTTAAATGATTCTGTCTTTCCTCCTTTTTTGCATTTTTTCACCCATTTTTGAGGAATCAGTCTCCTCGGTATATATCACAGCAGGGGAAAAAATGTCAAACATGCCTATAGAAGGCAATGTGGAGAAACACAGAGGTGCAAGTGTGCCAAATTGCCTAGCTCCAGAACGGAGAGCTGTGAAACCATAAATGTGCAGCACTGTCATTTCAATGAACCTCACTTTCAGGAATTATCTCATATTAATGTAGTGACATGCTTTGAGTATCAAAGTGAACACCTCTGCCTGGCACTGAATACTACTGTGGAATCACCTAATATCTCACCAGACTGTCAAAGACAAGACAAATTCCTTTTTAAATATGAATCACAAAATGAGGAGAACAAAAGGCAGAAGCATTAATCACCCAGAAGTATCTAAAGCAAGCAAGTGACCTAGTAGCCTACATTGCTTTTATTGGAATTTAGCTTGAAAATGATCACTCTTACAAGCTTAATTTCCACATGTATCAAATTCAGGTATGGAAATATTAAAAAAAAAAAGAAAAAGAAAAAAGGAAGCTTGGCCTGGTTCAGAATGCCTAAGGTAGATATTTGATGTCCTTATGTCCCATGAGAGTACCCCCAAAATCATTTAACATGTCCTATGCTATATGAGCTCACGCTTTTGCAGAAACATCGCACAACTGACATTCAGCACCTGCACGAGAAACATCCTTTCTCCCCTTAAGACTCATATCAAGTTATCTTCTAAGAGCAAGAGCTTGACAAAAGAGGCAGCAGTAGCAGCACCCAATTTTTGCAGTTACCCTGAAAGGAAAGATTGGGATTCCAGGCTCTTGTCAGCCTAGGGCATGAATTTATAGATTTTACAGTGAAGAGGGTGATCCAGGGCAGAAGCCATTCTCCACCTTTTTCTGATGAGAATGAGGCCCTGCAGAGAGAGAAATGGGAGATCTATGAGGCCCAAGAGATAAAGCTGTTCCATCGGAACGTATGTTCTACAGTGGGCTTTATTGTATAATTTTGTGGATACGAGAAAACAGTGATGAGTTATCATGGGCCAAATGCTGGTCCCTATTCCACCAGTATAAACATGTTATGGAGTAACTGAGTTTATAGATGTATATTTCAGATGAGGGTTTGGGTCTCTGATTCAGCAGGTACTTTGGTACCCAGACCCATCCCATTGAAATGAACAGAAGACAAGGATCTCCATAAGCTAGTTTTCTTTTAAATAATATTCAGTGTAGCGTAAGGCAGTTTTAAGTAATATTCAGTGCAGCATAATACAGTAGCCTAGGATTTTTCCTGACGTTCCTTACTCCCACTGAGTAATGCTTATTCATAGAAGTAGTTCCATATAATGAACTGTGTTACACAGGGTATATTAGAAATTTCCATTTCTCTCAGGGGAATTCTCATAGGCTGGCAAAAGCTTTCCTACTGGACTACAATGTGAATGTTCATCACCAGGTGCTGGGAGGGAAAACCCAATTCTTTCCTACAGTCTGTCTCACCTTAACAGGCCACTTTTTACACTACTTGCAACTACTTCATACATTGATCACTTCAGAGCTCACTAAATACAAACTTAACAGTGGAGTTTCTCCTCCAATACCAGTTTAGGCTTTCTCCAATTTCCTCTGTCCTTTGCATGGAGTGGAATCTATTCTCACCAGAGCCGTTCAGAAGCAGAGCTCTGTCCTTATTCTCCTGGGCTTGGGAGCTCGCTTTACACATCACTGGCTGCTTTCCATGTCTCTCTCATTCACTGCCTCTCTTAGTATCCTTGTAACTCAAGACTTCTTGTCTTGAAATGTCTGTCTTTTGGTTCCCTTTATTTCTTCATTTTCTATCTCACTTGGAAACACAAACTAATTTGCCATCTCTATGCGTGCGATGTTACATCTCTACAGCAAACCTCCCTCACTCTGTCAAAGAGTAAATCCACACATCTCTCTGGTATCACTTTTTGTGAGACCTTTCGTAAGATCAAACTCAGTTATAACAGAAATCTATCTTTCCTGGTCCTTTTGAGTCCAAAACCACTGTCTGTAATTCTCTATAATCGAAAGCAACCCAACTTTTCTGCCTGCCAGAAGCCTTGACAAACGCAATTCTGCTTCTCTTGTCCGCACTCAGAAAAGGTCCTGCAAAGGCTTCTCATGGAATTCTGTTTGATCAACTCATGCTGTATCATCTGCCTGTTCTTCAGTGAGTCAACCATACATAATTTGTTTTCACTCTCAGAGCACCTCATGACCTGTGCCTTCTAGGCCTATCCTCTCGCATTCATCCTTTGGATGCTGACTCCTCCTGAATAACCTACGTGGCCAACCTCTGCTGTCCACTTACAAACTTTTCTGATATTAAGTCCAGGGAGAAGTGTCTTTCAACCTTATCCAGCACATCCTTCATTTGCTACTATGTTCTCCTTCCATTTCTGACAACTACTTACTTAATAACACTGCTTTCTTACCCTTCTCCTGGCTAAAGCAGAGCAGTTTCTGGAAGGCAAAAGACACTTAACACTGTCTCTTCCCCCACAGATGGAAGGGTGCTCCCTTCCACCCTGCCTTTTTGATCATGACTACAACAGCATGCAGCCCAAGATGCTGAGCCTTACAGATTTATTAGCATGGACTCTGCTCTACACCTTGCTTTCTCCATCTTCCCTGTAAATGCCTGCCTCACTCACTGCTTGGCTCATAGAGGTAAGTGAGCATACTCCTGACACCTCTTGGGGAACAAAGGGAAGATGCACTCCACAGTTGTTTCAAAAAGGTCCCAATGAGGGAGGCTTTGTGGTATCTCAATTTGAGATATTTTGCTCAAAACCCATACATTTCAGAAGAAATAGAATATTGTCATTTCCAACAGTTTTAACCAAAATCACAGAATGGCACAAATGGTCAGTATTGCCAAGAAAAAGCCATGGAGACAGAGGAGAAAGACAGAAAGTAAGTATTTCTGCTTTCTGGCAGGAATACCCTTGGTGGTACTGATGATAGGTTACTATATGCCAGAACTTCCTTCTGGACTTTGCACAAGGATGAAAAAAAGGCCTATTTTGGAAAGAAAAAAAAAGTGTTTTGAAAAGTTTGTTCTGTTGTGCTTATCATATACAAAAAAGCTCTATAATCTCTCTCTATTTTTTTTTTTCCTCTTTGTCCATTGATACAAGCTGCAACTGCCATAGACAGGATAGGTGTTAAAGTTCCTGCAGGAGAGCAAGCCCAACTTTCTTTAGAGATATATTTACTTAAACTCTATAAGCTTTAAACAACAATCAGCAAACAAAGATTAGGGAAAGTAGCACAATGCCTATACTAGAAATAAGTTACAGGAAGCCAACTAGAAAAAAAAAGGAAGACTGCAGCCAAAACATCCGAAGGAGTGGGAGGGGGAGAAAAGATAAAGACTATTATTAGAGTGCCCGAGATACACACTATTATTAGAGTGCCCAAGTTAATTCTGTTTCCCCTTTCTTCTCAGCACAGTTTCTTTATGAGCTTATTCAGGAAGAATGCTGTTCAACAGCACCCAGGAAGCGACTTATTTTTTCTCCTTAAAACACTTTTTCCTCTGAATTATTCAACAGCTGTTTACCTGCAAGTGTATTGCGACTGCCTGACACTCTATGCAGTATTGCCCTATGGGCTCTCTGCACTCCTGTCTTTCTGCTGTCGGTATCCTTTTCCTTCCGCTGTAAATTCACAGGGGTCCCTTTTTTATTCAGATCTTTTTCAGTGTTTCACAGAATAGTCAGTGACTGGTGTCATTAATGTTATGATTACAGAGTTATTTTTCTGTAGCTTGTCAAAACAATCCTTCCTTTAACGATTGTAGCACAATTCTCTGCCATGGCTGCAAGCGATGGGCATCTCCGGTGAGCAGCCGGGGATACACTCAGCCTGGCTGCTACCCTCGGGCAGACAGGGCTCCCTCTCCCCGATCCCCCACTCCTGGATTCCATCGGAGAGGTGCGAGACCTACACAACATGCTGTCTTCTCCCTGGAGGCCAAACTGATAAGAGCAGGCAGTGTCACACCCTACTGAGAGCAGGAAGGATTAATTGTCTCTCCACTAAGACACCTGTTACGGTATTCGCCTGTAAAACCACCACTTCCTTCCCTGTAGGTAGGAACTGTCTGCGCTAGTTTAGGAATTTATCTTCCTTCATGAGTAGGAAAGCCAAAGACAGAAGAGGAAGGAGTGGAATCCTAAACGATCTTCCCAGACAGCCTCTCAGGGAGATGAGCAGTGCCAATTTTCTCTCCTAGGCTGTATCGCGTAGGGGATTAGGGTGTGCTGCTTCCCTGAATATGCCATCACTGGGATACTCATGCCCCAAAATCTGCTTTCTTCCCAGATTTTAGCAAATCCTTTTTCTCCAGAAGTCTGCAACTGACGTGCTCTCAGTTTGTTGGTTTTCCTGTGGAATGCGAATCTGATTGACTGACGCACTGCAGAAATAATAGTCCAAGCCAGCTGTTTCTGTAAATTTCCAGTGTTAGATTTCAATGTGCTATTCCAGATCAGTAAACGGCAGGCAGACATAGGATTCCCTTGAAAAATATCCTACTTCAGAATTTAAGATCACCAAAACAAGCACAGCTTAATGCCTAAAAGAACTCTGTCTTTGCTTTCTGCCTTCTAGCTTCAGACTCAGAAGTCTTCTTTTCTGGGTTTCCCCCAATGCCATCAGCAACTAGAAACTGGAGACAGGCCTAGACCTAAACGCAAACATAATTTTAAGCTATTTAGGATCTCTACGTAACATCTGTAGCTCAGACTCATCTTTGCTTTAGATATTCGCTGTCTCACCTGAGCAATTTCGACAAACGTCAAAGAGATTGGTGATTTTCATAATCAATAGATTTTCATAAATGCTAAATGAGATACAAAACATAGTTTAAAAGCAGATGCACATCAAGCTGATGATGAAATCCTCAGATGTGATCATTGTTGTTCAAAAAAAATATCCATATCCGGACAGCTCACTGAAACAACAAAACATTGTATACAAAAAAAGAACATTCCTCAAGCAGCTGTTTTCTAGGTGTGAATGAAAGGGGCCCAGCGACAGGGGATTTCACAGGTGCTGAAGGTGCTCAGCCCATACTTAGGGTCAACTTCTGGCACACTCAGTCACTATGCAAACCCAGCTGGCGTACACAGCAAAACGGTGCTTGAGAGGGATTGTGTCATTTTAAAGCTTCAACCACACTCTCTCCTAGTGTAATAAAACAGCCGAGCCAACAGCAGTTGGTTGCTTGTTGTGACTGTGAAGCAAGTTTTCAAGGTTTTGATTACACTGGCTTAGTTCAGAGATAAAGGCTGGCTACTCCTGCTGCCCGCAAAGCGACAAGTATTGTCAACAAGCATCCAGAGAGAGTCCAGGGGCCCTCAACTGACACACTCTGCTACTTCTACCCACACAGATAAGAGAAAAACAGTAGGCAGTATGGAAAAGGAACAAAACTTTAAATAAATAAGGTAACCTGAGTAGCTGAATTATACCTAAAGGAAATGAGATCACCATTTGCTTCAAATTTCAACCACAAACAACTGACAAGTAATCAAGAGTCACTAAAGTGCAAGAATTTTTATGAATCACATTCAACTTAAAATCAGATACTCTGGAAATTCCTAGGAGTCATGTAAGCTGTACTTTGAGAGAATAAGGTTAAAGAACAAGCTGTATATTTTTAGCTTTATGAATGGTGATCAGGTAACATTTGAAATCTATTGGTTTACATTTAAAAATCTATTGGTTTATTCAGTCATACCTGTTATTATGTTATTATCTCAAGAGCTAGAAGTAAAGTGACTTAAAAATTTTATTTGGCTAATATCAAAGGGAGAATACAAAATGTTTTACTGTGAAATTGCCTACATTTTTGAAGGTGAAGCTAGAATATTCTAAACCAACTTTATACTGGAAAATTTCCCTTAAACTTGTAAAACATTTTATGACTGCCTTGAAATCCTTTCTGCCATAATCCAAAATTCCCTGTTACCCAATACTGTTTTACTTTGAAGCAGCATTCCAATACCCAAAGCAGTCGTAAATATAGCTGTATTCTTTATATTCTATACTTATAGCTGGAGCTACTTAATTAACTGACAAGCTGTTTACTTTTAAAACATCAACAAACTCATTACGAGATGACAAGTCATGTCAAAAAGATCTAGGCGTTTTCTTGGCTTTTGTATTCTTAATCATAACTAAATACTGACTGTGAGAATTAACCCTGCTCTTTTTTGTGGGATGACAGAGGTTCAAGCACAGATAACTGCTCATATACAAATGTAGACCTCTCTGTTCTTGATGCACCACGAGTAGAGAAGATTTGCAAATTATTTTTCTATTTAATGGGAAGCCATGTTGGCAAAAGAGACATTTTAGTAGTCAAAGGACTAATTCTTATATTACTTACATGTGCGTGTGTACAAACCAGAACGCGTGCCACACAACCACCAGACTTTAGGCAATACGAAGCCTCAGGAGTACCTGAGCACTGCCTCTGGAACTGCCTCGAACAGAAGGGACGGCTCCCCCTGCACTGAGCTCCATTACCTTCAGCGGAGGCTTGTAGAAGAGCCTGCTCACAGGGTCAGGAATTCAGGATTCGGGCAGATTTCTAAGCATGGCTGTAATTTTAAGCCTGTGCAGACTCTTATTAGGCTAGTGAATGTGCCTGTCTGAGAAAACTGGTGTGGAGTATCAGGGTATCAGAGTAAGGGAAATTTTTCCTGATAGGACAGCACGTCTGTGGCGGTTCTTTTTACTAATATTTACAGGGCTACTTAACTCTCCATGATTTCTATCCTTTCGGGGTTTACTGGTAGACCACCAGAAGCAATGTATGGTGGCTGGTATTTCTCTTTAGTTTTAATAGTTTACCATCAGCTGTGAAAGTGAACACTGGAATTGATAATACCTCCACCCCAGCAACTTCTGCAAAACAATGCAAACCTCACAATCACTTTCAGGGCACCACCATGAGATAAAACCCCTGTACTTCTTTAAAAGGGTCAGTGCCCTCATCTAGTTGGAATGGAATGTTATCTTTTCTAAATTTGCAAAGTCAGGCTGGCCGATTAGTCTGAAACATTCAAGTTACTTCAACTATAAATTAAAAGAATCAGCAAGATTTTTGTTGGCAATTGAAAACTAAACCACAGAATCACAGTTAAGCAAGAACTGCCTGACTGTGGGTCTGATCCTACTATCTCTTCAGGATTGGATCCACTGCGTCTGTCCTCTGTGTGAGAGAAGTACTATGCAACTGCAAGAGGTTCACACACTTGGATCACATGAGCAGTTCATAATCGGTGTACACATTTTCTTTACTCTGTGCTACAATACAGGTGCAGACAAGACAAATAAATAAAACCTTATTATTAACAGCCCTGGGTATGTAAATGAGAGTATGACTTTAAATTTTGTGAACTGCATTTTCTGGTTTAGATGCTATACTCCTGCTAAGCAGCTAAAGTGCATTCTACGTGGTCACCCAAACAACTTCCTGTAGCACCTCTCTTTTCTTCAGAAGTCTTCCCCCCTTCTAACCTGCCCACACCTCTGCCAAATTCAGATAAGAGACCAAAGTGATGAAAACACAAACACATATATGGAAAAAAGAACTAAACAGTGGAAAGCAGAAAGCGTCTCTCAAAATATAAAACTTGTTCATGGGTCTGTACAATAATTTCTCTTAAGCCGCATGGTTCGTCATTTATCAGTATCTACTGGGCACATAAGTTCCATTGAGATACTTTCCATAGGCATTTAATTTTATTCACTGTTCTTCCCGGACAACTTGGATTTTGAGTTATAATGACCTTCTTTTCCTTTGTCCTACCACAATCTTATTCTATATAGATAACATGGCTTGTAACAGAGCCCTTCTAAACTCTTGAGACATGAAGTAATGAATAAATCCTTACCCTGAAGCTACTGAAAGTCCCTTGGTAGCAGAACTGGTCCTGTTTCACCCCTCGCACTCCCTGGGTCTGTGTATTTCCTATCTAGGCAGGCAGGCAGGTCCAGCTTTGAGGTCAGGCGGAGGTGTTACCAGAACTGCCAGGCTACAGATTTTCCAAGGTCTCTGCCTTAAGGCAAGGCACATAACTGGGGTCCTAGGGTTTATTTCAGTTGCAACCTCATTTCAGATCTTGTTGGGCCAGCCATCAGCCAGCTCAGTGAACTCAGCCGCTGGAAATTATCTCATCCATTTCTGCTTCCCTAAGAGTCACTTAATGCTCATAGAGATCACGCAGCCTTGTTTGCTGTGAGATTACTTGCAGTACCAAAGCAAACTCATTTGTAGATAGCCTGAATATCTCTCTGCTAAACCATAGTTTCAGTTCAATTATTCAACTACAATTCATTCATCTATCTAGGTGCAAATATTCAGTCCAAAGGAATTTGATGCCACTAAAGCGGTACTGCAAACATGGCAGTTTCTGACCAGTAACTGTTACCAGTCCAACTGAAACAAAGCAACACCACAGCCCGGGTCACTTCTGCTGGTGGCCTTTTAGATAAATTTTATCTTTGAGAATAAAGTAATACTGTATTTCTGTGAAATCTAAGTATATGACAAATGGTAGAAAAAGGGAGTTCAGAATCTTGCTGTATCTTGTGCCAGAGTGAAGACAATAAAAATATTTGGCTCTTGGACCTGGGAAACAAGTATGAACCTTCAGGTTCCAGGGGGAAAATGAGGAACAGGGGATATCTACACAGCTTGGTCAGAGGTTCAGGGGGAAGGTCATTGCTCACACTTCTACAGCACTTCTCAGGGAAGAACAAATGGGAAAGAGGAAAGCCAGGTGCTCTAGGGTTGACTCCTTTTCCAGAAAGAGACTTTGAGGAAGCCACCAAGGCCTGGCACCCTCTTCCTTGGGAAGAGCTGTCCAGCCCTAAGGAGCCCTTCTCTTCCTGGCACCTTGTCCCTCCCCTGCTCTCCCTGCTGAATCAGATCATGACCCATTTATTCATTTATGATGTGTAGGTTTGTGTATGAAAATTCATTAAGTAAGTAAATGTTCCAGACTGCTTTTGAAACCTAGATTATTTCCCCTCCCCAGAATTTATTCCCTAGGATAAACTTATTCCACAGCCACTCCTCTCAAGTGAAGAGAATGCCATGGAGATTCTACCTTGGTATTTTCTGCCCTGTTTCTTAGAGGATCTAATTGCTTGTGATGTTGATATATTCAGTCACCACAGAGAGAGAGAAAAGTGACTGTCCTGAGAGTCAGAAAGATTTCTTTCCTACCTACATTTTTAGACTTCCAGCTTGAGCTGTTTCTCTTGACTCAGTTGCTGCCATACAGTGAAGTGAATTCAGTGTGTTTTCGGCAGACGTGAGGTCTGTTCTGACGTAAGCCTGAAGATCTGAACAGAAGGAATAGAGAATGTAAGCAGCCAGTACCCAAATAAAGGTAGCACAGGCTTGACACAAACAGATGGGGAAGGAAGAAGTTAAGCCATACTCATACCAGTGAAGTTAGGTGTCAAACATAGAAGGGTGGTCTCCTTAAGCTCTGAATTGTCCAATTATGAAAACACTTGAGGGAAATTCAAGTCAACTCCTGTTCTGACCTGGTCTCTGAAGAAACTGCTGTTCATCAGCTACACAACCTATGGAGGCCTGCCTCAGCTTAGTCACCTGCGCTACCTGAAGCTAAACTCTGTGAATATACCCACAAATACTATATGCTGGTTTGCTCTTATTCACTACATTGCTGCAACGCCACAGCATAATGTGAAAAATCACATTTGACTGGGCTATGAAAGACTATCTATTTTGCTGTGCCTGCACTCTGCAATAGATGTTTGTCACTTCACTTCTCCACCTGCACCTTATGAAATGACCCCACTTAGAATATTTCTTTGGAAGACAGAATTTATGGGAAAACCGTGACCAATTTCTTGGGATCAGAAGATTGCTTCAGGGCAAGGGAGCTGTAAGTAGCTTTGGAGAAGATGGGTTTGGCCCCTGCTGTGAGGTCCCTGTCCTCATGGGGAGGGGCATGAGGAACACAGCCTGCTCTCCCCAAATGTCCTGTGTTTCAGCTGGAGGCAGCTCTCAAAATACATTCAGTGCCTCAAGCACGCATTTTGGCCCAATACCCCCTCCCAGTGGGCTCTGTTTAACCCACACCTGACTTAATTTAATCCTCTATAAATTAATAAATCATTTGTGCTTCTCTCATTATTAATAAAATACACCACGCTTCTTCATATCTCTAGGCACGTTTCAACACAAGTCGTTCTTCTCATAGCTGTCACTCACATTTCGCTTTTGGTTTTGGTTTGGTTTTTTGTTTTGGGTTTGTTTTTTTTTTTAATGCCTCTAAACAATCTCTGACTGCCACGGGGAAGCCGAGGAGCCCCCCATAAAAATCCAACCCCAGGAAAGTTGTTTGGTCACAGAATCACAGAATGGTAGGGGTTGGAAGGGCCCTCTGGAGATCATCTAGTCCAACCCCCTGCCAGAGCAGGGCCCCCTTAGAGCAGGTTGCACAGGAACGCGTCCAGGCAGGTTTTGAATGTCTCCAGAGACGGAGACTCCACCACCTCCCTGGGCAGCCTGTGCCAGGGCTCTGCCACCCTCAAGGGAAAAAAGTTCCTCCTCATGTTTAGGTGGAACGTCCTGTGCTGAAGCTTGCGCCCGTTACCTCTTGTCCTGTCGCCGGGCACCCCGACTGTACTCCCCCCTGCCGCCCGAAACTAAAAAGCAGCCATTAAAATTTCCCCCCTTGAGTCACTCCAGTGGCTTTTGTTTGCATCGAGGCGAACGACACCGCCTTCGCCGTCCCGGGGGTGCGGGCGGGCCCGGCCCCGAACCCGGCCCCGAACCCGCCCCGGGGCGGCAGCGGCCTCGGCCCCGCCCCGGCCCGGCCTTTATAGCGCCGCCCCGCGCCGCCGCCGGCAGCAGCCGCCCGGCCCCGACCGTCAGCACCGCGGGGAGCGCGGGGCCTCCGCGCCGGTAAGTGCCCTGCCCTCGGGACGGGTTTGTGAGTTAAGGGTGAAAAATGCCGGGGCTGTGTCGAACGGAATTGAGTGGTTGCTCTTTAGATCAAAAAGACAGATTTAAAAATCTGCTCTGATGCAGTGTGTTGGCGGGGGGGGGAGATCGGTGTGCGTGCTGCAGTGTATCATGATTTTAACAAGAAATCAGCAGTGCTGCAGTGATGCTACGGTTGGGCCTGAGGAACTAATTATGGTAATAAATGGCAAATTACTTGCATAGGTGCTAAAAATAATTATCTTAATATGAGTAGTATTTAAGGGAAAATATATCTGCTGAAATCTCAATTGTATTTGAAAACTGTGCCTGCCCAAGTACCTGAGGCATGATTTGCTTTCTTGCATTATGAAATCTGCCTGCAAGTAAATGCTGTATGTACATTAGCATTTTTGTTTGGATCATGTCAGCTTTTTTTTTTTTTTTGCAAATTAATCCAGTGATCTTCTCTATTCCCTGTGCTTTGGTTCATGCCACTGAATAGCTTTAGAGTATGTCTGCTGCATTTCTTCTGAACAAAGCCAAACTGGAAGATGCAGGTGTTCAGTCTGCAGGAGCGAACTAGAACTACTGCAGCGTGAAAGCCTCTGGAGCGCATACAGCGAGGAGCAGGTCTTCAGCTCCAGCTGCGTTTTGCATACCTGCTCCTCCTGCGTGGCACTGCTCGCTGATGTAGATATAGCAAAGGTTCCCCCAAAGTCTCTTAAAAATCAAGTTTTCTGGTTTTCTAGAACTGAGGACACTTTAAAAATAATAACTAAAAAATCTCATTACTTTCATTGCAATTAAAAAAAAGACATTGGTACTTTATAGCCCTCTTCACCCATCATTTTTACAAGCTAGTTTTGTAACAGTCATTCCTGGGAGGATTAGTCTACACGCTTGGCTAGAACAGCCAGCAGCATATAAGACCTTAAGACAGAATATGTTCTGAGTCTCTCTCATACTGTAAATAAGTGCGGGAACACCAAGACCAGCCTTTCAGGAGTTTGCAGTGGTCAGAGGCAGTCGGTGAGGTGGCCGGGCTGATGTAAGTGCCCAGCATCAACAAGATGCAGCCAGGCACTGAAGAGGCCATCAAAAAAAGGAGCTTTCCCTTTCATACCCTGAATGTGGATGTTCAGTGCTTTTGTTGCAATGCAGCAATAATTGGTTAAACAGGTACAAACAGCTGGGCAGCAACGAAATGCGGCTGCCAATTTCTAACTCTGTTAGTCCACACTGCAGAAATGGAGTATGGATTTTTCCAATTTCCATTTCTCTGCTTTATTTAACCTCTAAATAAATCTGGTTGTATTGCTAAATGTAGAAAAAAAGCTTCAAAAGATAATGTCTAATTTAATATATGGAAATAAGCAGCTATTCAACAAGTCAACGCATAATTCTGTCAATTGTGTTGTAACGTATTCTGAAACCCACTGAAGACAATTGAAGCAAGACAGCTGACACCGAAAGCTACAACATGACACTAAGTTCTTCTTTTATTTTCAGAATCAAAATAATACGGATAGAAAAGGAACAAAGTGAGAAGTTAACTAACAACATGAAGTTACTCATCTTCCTCACAGTAACCCTGGGCACACTTGTCACGGGACTAGATTCTGTAAGTTTTGAAATAAATGGGGGGATGGGGGAGGTTCACTTGGAACCACTTCTGGTTTTGATTACACTTCTGCTTTGGACAGTATAGTAGGCTTTTGACTTGAATTATTTTTGCTGCCTTTGTGTGTACATATATGTCTGTTACATAGAGACGTCTAAAACATGCTTTTGAAGCCTTTAGTTTTTCTTCTGATTCTGCTCCCCCCTAAGATGTCTGCTACTGTTCAGTTAGTGAAGGCATCATGCAATAACCAAGAAATGTAGCTTTTCTAGTTCTCTCTTAAGGCAATTTAAAGCTGGGCACTGAGTACCAAGAACTCAGTGGTCTTTGATGGAGGTGGTATTGAGCCTTAACCAAATTTCCACCTCACCTACTTGAAAGCATGATGCTAAAAAAGGAGCAACATATATTAATTTGAATGTTTTTTGACTATCAACTTGTATGACAGATGATATCTATCAGCAGAGCCAGTCACCAACATTATGGAATTATATTGTTATCATTACTTAGTTTAGCTCAGGCATGCCCACTTGACCTCTGGGAAAAGTACACTAAAAGCCTAATCTTATTTAATTCTGTAGAGAAAGAAATACCCAACTCGCAAAGCTGAGGCAAGGCTTGAAGTACAGGGCAAGGATCTATTGTTGTCTAAATCTACTGGCTTTTATTCTGTGGCACCAAAGTCACCAAAATGACAGAGGCAGCTGGGGAATGTGGCATCTTTGCTGCACTGCTCAGTGGCTGAGAGTGGGAGAGGGAGAGGTTCCCTTCCCCATTTTAGGGACACTGACTGTTGAGAGCTGCTTAGGTTCCTTGGAGCAGAAATAACTGCCATGTTGACCTGATGCAGTGGACCAGCTTGGTGGGGTTTTTCTGAGTTTTCTTGTGTGGTGTGGTGGTGTTTTTTTCTTCATCATTCTACTTTGCTCAAGCAGAGTGCTGCTTTTCACTTACATACAGATTGCACAAAGCAGGTTCAATTGCTAACTACATGCAAAAAACTAAGCTGGGCCAGTAAGATAGTCAGACCACCTAAAAGACACGTTCCTTAAAATCCTTTTTTTCTTTCCCCTTAGGTTTATAGCAAGAACTATTACAAGCTGCCGTATAAACGCAGATCACTTCACAAAGGTAAATACCTGCCTCTTCTACTTGACCCTAAAAAGCTTGTTATCCTGCAATTATACCTTCATACAAGAAGGAAGACTTTTACTGATACTTAAACATCTAAAACTTAGTTTGCAACTGCATTTCACTTTACTTCATCATTCAAATGTTTTGCCTCTAAGTGATGTCTTTTACTTGCAGATTGCCACTGTTTGAATGGAGGAACCTGCATTACCTATTACCTCTTTAGCGGAATTAATCGTTGTGTGTGCCCAGAAGGGTACACTGGGATTCACTGTGAGCTAGGTAGAGTATCAGTCTTTCTTAATACTAACTAAATTGATGGAAAATATCTAAAAAGATAGGCAAATAATTAATATGAAATGCCAAGTGAAAGTATTACCCATAAACAGTGATGAGATGTCCTTTAGCACTTTATGCTAACAGTCTAAGTGGGGAGAAACAACTGAATGGTGCAAAATCAGGATCTCTGACTTTTTTTTTTTCGTGTCCCTGCTTCTTCACTAATGTTGCCTCTCAGATAGGCTTTAGATCAGGGTGAAAAAAGTGACCTTGTTTGGGAATGTTCAGAAGCAGAAGAACTGATCATATTGTGAAGTACACTGAAACTATTAAAGAAGCAATATGCATGCTTTAAAGCATAAGATACTCAATGCTCAAAATTCATATAGAACAAATTTAGTAAGAATACATAATCAGTGCAGACTTTGCATCATCTATTTTCAAGTGTAATGCAGGAAGCTTTTTCCTCATTAGAAGGATTCATACAGATTTTGTCTCAGAACAACTATAAACAAGAACATGCTGCTAATGAAATACTGTTTTCTCAGACACTGACAGCATGTGCTATACTGAGAATGGGGAGGACTACAGAGGAATGGCAACAGAAGACGAATGTCTGCCATGGGACCTTCCCTCAGTAGTCAGGAGGGGTCAATACCATGCTCATTTGAGGGGTGCTTTGCAGCTCGGACTGGGCAGACACAGCTACTGCAGGTAAGAAGAGCGTCACTCTTCCTGGGGTGACTTCTACTGTCACAGCCCCAGAAGTGTCTCAAGTGATGGTGTATGTTTTTAAAAGTAACAAAATATTAGAGATTAATTTAGACTGACAGTATTTGGAATACGACTTTGAAGTGTCTAGAGTTCTTACTGCTGAAGCTGATCACACTGCAAAATTCCAAGCGTGCAAGCAGTCAGTTGTTAATTAATTTCTCTAGCATATCTTGCAAGAGAACACTTCTCGCCTTTTTGGGACAGTTAGACATCTAAGATACTATCACTTTTTAAATCTGTCTTTATGAAAAGAACACTTCCTTTATCTTCTAGAAACCCAAATGGAAGGAACAGGCCCTGGTGTTACACCAAAAAGGGATTCACCATTCAAGAAACACCCTGCAACATAGAGAAGTGTGGTAAGTAACATTAATTTCAAGACAACTGGTTTTTATTTTTTTAATAGCACAAGGTTTGTGCTTAGTTGTAAGAACATCTGAACAAAATTTTTCCTTTCCTAGGGCGTGCATGTGGTCAGAGGAGCATCAGCAAGTATTTCAAGATTGTTGGTGGAAGCCAGGCAGAGGTTGAGTCTCAGCCTTGGATAGCTGGCATCTTCCAGAACATAAGGGGCATTGACCACTTTATGTGCGGTGGCAGCCTCATTGATCCCTGCTGGGTGCTTACAGCAGCACACTGTTTTCATACTCCGTAAGTTTGCAGTTCCACATCCTTATTTGCAACATTCTTCAAGGGATTTCTTTGCCTCATGCTCAATGAGCAACCCTTTAAAACGTAGCACAGTAAGAATGTTCTTTTCATTGAGCAAAACAAGAAGAGCAGCTGTAAACATTAAGCCTCTGGGAGTCCAAGTCTAGCAGAATAAGCTAGCAAGATGTGAACATTTTGGTGGATTATGCAATTTAAACAAATTTAGCTTAAATTGGAGCCAGGGTTTCATTTTTACCTCAGCTGTTACTAAAACTTAAAAGTTGTACTGAAAGGTGATGAGCTGTTGAGCAATACGTTTATGGGTGGTTTTGTTGTTTTCCTGTGGAAAGCTGATCATCCTGGCATCTTGCAGAGGATTCTCATCACCAATTCCTGGCATTAGTAGCAGCTAGCTAGGTGTGCATTTGGGAATGCCTGAACATCTATCTCAATTCCCTCAAATGGAAAATCAGGATGCTTTCCTTTTAGTATAGTGGATTAACTTTCAAAGCTGAGTAAATCTTGCTTGTTTATTAAAGTAAACACACAACAGAATTGTGACTAGATCTAAACTGTTGACCTTGCTGTCAGAAACGAGTAGTCTTCATAAATCTCTTTATTCTCACTCAGGTCAAAAAGACCACAGAACAAATCCATCTACAAAGTCTTCCTTGGAAAGTCCATACTGAATGCTACTGATGATAAGGAACAAGTATTCATGGTTGATGACATCATCTCTCACCCTGAATTTACAGATGACACAGGTGGCAATGAGAATGATATTGGTAAGTGTCATCTTAATATGAGCCTTTAAAACACTGAGGGTAGCTGAAGGCTATGTCATGGTGGCACACACCTTCTTTTAGAAGGAGAACCAGAGATGAGATGAAGGGGAACAGGAACTAGGCCTGTACAGAGCAAGATTTTTCCACATGTATAAACTTAGTTTGTGGCACACATCAGATGCATTACCTGGCACAGAGATAAGACTGTCTTATCTGTGGACCCGCGCAAGGCCTGTCTGTTCCATAAGCACTGGTGGCAGCATCCCATTTCTACCATCTTGGTTTGTGTCTACGGAGATCACATTGTGTGTATAGTAAGCGATGGAAAAAATTCCGGTACAGTAGGTTTCATCATATAGTAAGGAAATGCCATATCAGGTAGCACATTACCCAAAGGTTCTCATGAATTAATCCAGACTTTAAATCTCTCTGGCTTTCACAAGCCTATCCCTAAACCAACAAAGTCAGAGATGAGTTTTTGCAGCTTACGCAGAACAGATTTGCCACTCTTGCACTTGACACTTAAAATTTTCTCTATCAGCCCTCCCAGATTCCTGCTGCTAAGGAAAAAGACTCAAAGAATAGCTTTATAAGCTCTTCTGGTGAGAAGTACAGAATAAACTGCTGCCTCTTCAGCAGGGATGGGGTGCCACTCTCTACAGCCAGTCAGGAAGTTGAGGTTTTAAAACACCTGAAAACACACTTGTAGAAAAACTTTCCCTGCGCTACCATCCCCATCCTTCCAGGAAGGAAGTTCAAATTCAAACATTTGCCAATTTTAGTGCTGGGAAATTAATTCTGTTACTAAATAATGACCCGGTGTCATTCCAAAAAGCCATGAGAAGAACCATATGTAACCAGAACTAAAGGGAATTGCTATTCCCATTAACTGTACCTTATACTCATATTATCAGAGAACTTGAGGGAGGGTAAAACTTGCTTTACAAATCTAACTTTATCTTCTCTGACTTGTTTCTTAGCTTTGATAAGGATAAGAACAACTTCTGGGCAGTGTGCAGTAGAATCCAAATATGTCAGAACAGTCTGCTTGCCAGAGAAGAACCTTTACTTACGAGACAACACCCGGTGTGAAATCGCTGGCTATGGAAAACAAGACTTTTGTAAGTAAATAACTTCTTTCTGAAGTTGTACTTTGACAGTGTGGGAACCGGATTATTTTTTTAATACCATGATCTGCAAAGGATTAAAAATGATTCCTTTTTATTATTCTATGTATTCCATGCGCATCTCTCAAAGAATCTTTGCTATCATCTTCTCTAGCTGTCCATGGCATTTCCTATCTGATGCTTCTCACACTTGTCAAACCATACAAAGTAAGCCAAGATGTAAAACACAGCAGGCTTTTTTTTTTTTATTCCTGATATGGTGGGGAATAGAAAAAATTAAAGCTGTGTTGGAGGATTAAAAACAGATTGCATTTGTGCAGAACTTCCTTCAAAAACTATCAAACTTCTTCTCTTGAAGAACCAAGCTTTATAGTTTGCAGGTGGAACACTTGTTTTTCAGCTTCAGAACTCTTTCATTAACAGTTAAAGTAAACAAATACTGCATAATCTGGAAATAAGAGCCTCAAATCAGAACTGGAATGGCTGTGCTAATTTCTTGGCTGAAAGTATGTATTATACATTGGTTTTGTTTGTCTTGTATAGAGAAAATAGTTAAATATTTTTTTGTTTGCAGATGACATTTTCTATGCTCAAAGACTGATGTCAGCCACTGTAAACTTAATATCACAGACAAAATGCAAATATGAATACTATGACAGTATCAGAGTTACTGACAACATGGTCTGTGCTGGAGATCCCACATGGATGACTGATGCATGCAAGGTAAAACTGGTTTGTTTTGTCTTCTAAACTGTTTTAAATGCATGTACACTGTATGGATCAACTGCTGGCGTCTTGTAATTCTACTAGCAGAAGAGTCTCTCTTTATGTAGCTGGAATTTGGTACATCCCGTGGAGTTGAGCTGTAGCGTGGACAAACGTATGGAATAAGGTTGGGACCTGGACTTAGGTGTTACCTCCTCTGGAGGAGCAAGAAGTGCTGTATCCTAGACACTGTTACTCCTCAAGGCCTTATTTACAATCTGTTCAAGCAATGGCTGGCAGATAGACATCGGAGGAACACAGCAGCTATTCCAGTCGCAGCTTGCACTTTATTAAAATCCCCTCTGCAAAGGGATAAAAGGTGAACTACTGGGGGACATTGAGCCCCTCCACGGGTTCCTTAAAACTAGATGTGCTTCCCTGCACCCTCCCTGCTGGAGAGGCTGAGCCTTCTGTTGATCTATACAGTGCTCTCAAAAATCCAAACTTTAGCTCATAGACATTTACCAGCTTGTTTTACTCTAGAAAAAACAATCACAATCTCCCTGCTATATAGGCTCCATCTGCAGAAAATGGTCTAATATATTCTCCTTCCATTGTTAGGGAGATTCTGGTGGCCCCATGGTCTGTGAGCACAACGGCAGGATGACGCTTTATGGGATTGTCAGCTGGGGAGATGGCTGTGCAAAGGAAAACAAGCCTGGCGTTTACACCAGAGTTACTCGATACCTTAACTGGATTGACTCCAACATGAATGCAGTAACTGCCAAGAGTCGTTTTCTCCCTGAACCAAAGTGACTTTCTTTTACATCTGGACTCAAATGAACAAGATTAAGCCTATACAGATGACAGGACACTAAAGTCCTGAACATCAAAGGAGGCTTTCATTTTAAGTGCTTCTGTGGTCTGCCGCTCACACTGGTGTTCCTGAGGCAGAAAGATGGTTGATGTATTATATTACTACTATGAATTACCTGAAAACCACTCCATGGGAAGCTGAAATATTTAACATTTAAATGAGTGTTCCCATGTGTGATACTATGCATATCAAGTTATCTGTCCACTTCATTTATGAACCAGCATTTGGTCTGGAAGTACTGGTAAAGTTTTAACTTATTTAACTCAAGTATTCATTTTATACATGGCCCGAGTTGAATCTTTCATCATCGCACTGAATAATGCTCAGGCTCAAGTCCTAGAAACCTAACCTGTAAAGACCTGTACTGAGGGGGTCTTTACACTGATCAGGCTTTGCATCAGAAAGTGGGAGGAACTGCATCAGTGTTAACTATTACTGATGCATGAGGAAGGTCCAAAGTCTACTTAGACTGAGGCAACACTGAGTTGCTATAGACCCAACATATAATAAAATCTTGAGGATGGCACCTGTAGCTGTGTCAGCATTACAAACTCAAATGTGTTACACTTCAGAACTGTACTGCAAGAAGGCAAATTGGAAACCTGACTCGACTTCCAGGTCGAATCTGAAGGTGTCTGGGTCCCCTCAAGAGTCTGATGGTGTAACCTCTCCACATGTACCTGTGTACCCGGGAGAGGATTTAAGGACTCGACACCCATTGAATGCTGCAGATGTTCAAAGTCAGAACTTTTATTTCCATTCATTTAATTGATATTATATGGAAACGACTTCTTATCCTGGTTTTATTTTTAAACTTTTTTAATAGATCTGAATTATTTGTATGAGGGCTGGAACCTCAAGCTTTATTTAATTATTTTTACTGTGTTTAACTTATTGTTTGTATGATGGATGTTAAAATATCATTAAAAAACCTATTATTCTTACGTGTCTGTTCCTCCTCTTTTGGAAGGGTAATGGTATGACTTGAAAGACAGCTGACATTAAGTTCTAATCTGAACCATAATGTCCGTTGGTAGAACATAAATGTTTGAACTTACTGTTTACTAAAGCCTTTCATATGAGAAATTAATGTCTTCTACTAAGGGCTACAGAGTGCTAGAAAACTGTGTGTGCTACCAAGGCATAGAGTATGGGATGAACAACAGTGCTGAGAAAGCAATATCCATGCTGCATGTGCTTCAGGACTCCCCTCTAGCCCTGTGGACTAGATCTTCTCAAGTCATTGTGGATCATTAGATGAACTTTTAAAGCAAAATATCCTGTTCAGGTTTCACCCTATGGGAATGCAGTTCTCGTGCTCCAGAACTGTGCTGTGCTGCAATCCAATCCTTTTCACTTGCAGGGGGAGGGGGAGAGCAAGAGATCGGTTCCAGAAGCTCACTTACTAACTAAAATGCTACTGCATGTGGGAGAATGCCATGCAGTATCATAGAAAGATGCTAAAAGGAAAGTGATCATTTCAGCTTTCCTCAATACTCCTTTGTGGGTACTAATTTTCTAAGAGAAGCATTCCAAGTTGACCTCAAGTACTGCTAAGCAAAATCTTAGGCAGTAGAAATTACAGCTAACAGCGAGATTGATTTATGTTTCAGTTTATTTTCTTTTTCAAGAAAGAAGTTTAGCTTGAACAGAATTCATAGTAGAGAGTGCTAAGAATAAAGAATTACTTAAAGCCAACTGCATTTCTAATTCTGGATGAATCTCAAACACAAAGTCACTCCTTGCTGAAGATAGTCTCTTGTTTGGGCAGATAACAAAGGCAGAAAATATTCTCAAGGTCTTCTCTTTGGGGTAGGTAAGGAACACAGTGAAAGCCTAGCATCACTTCAACATTCTGAAGAGCAGGGTCTGTCTGCTTTGATTTGTTTCTTTTAAAGAAGCTATAAGATGCAGACAGACTGGAGATACTGCTATAAACCAGGTTTATAGCAAATTTACAGAGAAGCGTTTATATCAGAGCATCAAGACGCCACATATTTGTGTGATGTTTGTAACTGTGAAAGTAAAAGGTTTGCATAAATGCCAAGCATTTAACACTGTGAAGAATTACATCCTACACTGAAATGGCCACCATGGAACAAATTAGCAGCCTAGTTAGCAGGATAATTTCTGAAGTTAGCAGTCCCATCCATCCTAACCGATTAATGCAGTGGACCAACATGACTCCAGTAGTTGATCTCAGACTAGCAATTTGCCTTGCCAATTTTTGACCTATTTCTAAAAAAGTTAGTACCCAAATGTTCTGTTCGTTATTCATCTCCTCTAATAAACGCAGAATTTGATCTCAAATTACAGGACTGGTAGGGAAATTTAACTGATTTTTGTAGATCAGACCATACTGTTTACTTTCTCATTATAGTTCATTTTAGAATTCAGGAAAAAAATTTCAAATGCGCGTGTGCAATCATTCCTTATGGAGCTCTCATAGAAACCTTCTGGTCTCTGTCACTAGCTGCTTAATGGTGAATGACGACAGATTTCAGAAACATTTTGGAAAAATCTTGAGCAAGAAATTTGTTGTGACCTACAGGTAGTGCTCTGAATACAAATGAGCAGAATAGGTTTTTTTATTTAAAAAAGCACTCATAATAACATTTTGGTCAAATGTTTTTTTGTCACATTATTTTTCTTTTTTTGTTTTTTTTATAAAATAGAGATGAGATAAATAACTCATTGTTAGACTGATGGATGTCTTCACTTCATAACAAGGCCACTGTGAATTCAGAGTTGCTCAGGTACGAATTCCACTATAGCAATCCTTTCAAAAGTCAAAGAAAAATGGCTGAAGTAAATTTTCACTTTCCAAAAAGCACACTGGTAATTTGTGAGAAGCATGCTTCATCTCGTAGCTTATTGCAGTCTGGGTATGTGAACTTTGCACATTGGTGATGGAATGATAGGAATAAGAATCTTAATAAAGTCTTGTCCTTTAGACTCAAGACTGAAGTATGTAAGATTTGGACTATTTCCAGCTTTGTTATTGTTAAGTCACATGTCTTTATACAATTTCCCTACTATAAAATGGGTGGGACAGTACTTCCTTTCTCCCACAGGTCTGCCTGGGTATGATTTGTCAGGAGGAGGGAGAGTTGACAGCTGCGTGAATGTACTGTGAGTAACACGCTGACATCCCAGTCTCCTACAGGGACAGCAAGCGCTACTTTAACGCGAAATGATTACCAACAATACTGGACTGTGAACTGTTTGGCAATACAATTTGTGGTTGGGATCTGCAAACAGAAATTTGTTAATAGAGGTTAACACTATGTATGGTAGAGTTACTCCAGAAAGGCATGCTGTTTGTGGACTGCTGGTTAAAATTTGTGCGTTAATTTGGGAGTTAAGATTGCATTGTTTCTAGAGAATGAGTTAGGGATCTCCTGTGAGAGGCTGTGGGACTGGAGACTGTGCAAGAAGAGAAGGAAGGCACCTCTTCATTGCTTATCTAGACAGTAACTAACAGGTCGGCCTGACCAGTGTTGGCAAAGAGTAATATGGGCACAAAGTAACCAATGATAATATAGTTTTAGATGAAAATATACTGTTTTAATCATGTCTTTTGGATGCTACAGCTTTCTCACGTCAGTATTTCTTTCATTCAACCATTTATCAAAGTACTATAGGAAACAGATTTCCAACAGGTGGAGATCAGGGTGATCATATATTACTATCATTGAAATGAAAGGCACATTTTTCATTGACTTCTATGGGCTTTTTCTATGAATAAAGTCAATACAAATTAAATTTCAACTTATTCCCATCATTATGAATGTAAGTAACAATTAAAATGGAGCAATAAACAAAATGTGCATTTAGGTCTTTCATTTTGAAATTTAGTTCCACCTAAACATGAGGAGGAACTTCTTTACCTTGAGGGTGGCAGAGCCCTGGAACAGGCTGCCCAGGGAGGTGGTGGAGACTCCGTCTCTGGAGACATTCAAAACCCACCTGGACGCGTTCCTGTGCAACCTGCTCTAAGGTGGCCCTGCTCTGGCAGGGGGTTGGACAAGATGATCTATTAAGGTCCCTTCCAACACTATGATTCTGTGATTCTGTGATTCTGTGAAGCTCTGGAGAAGGTGTGAATAAAGAGAGAGTCTTGAGAGCTGAGGAAATTTAGATGTCATTTTGGGTGTGCAATTTTATTTCTTCTTTATTTAATGTTAGGTAAACTGCCCCAACAAAAATGAAATCTTTAAACAAACACACTGTGTACATACATTGCTGCTCTGGCTGCTATAATACTTCATATACTCTCTTTCAATGTTCTCTGCATGACTTTGGCCCCACAACTACAATATCGCCTGTCTGGATAGTTATCAGAGTCTGGGAAAAAAAGGGCAGAAGATGAACGCGCTGTTTTGCAAAACTTTCTCTTCCTGCAACAGAATCCACAGGAAACATTTTCTTTCCCTCCTTACAGAGAGTGAACAGAGGATAATCCAGGTTGCAATGCTGGCGAGGATGAAGAGAAACAGCCTAGAGAACTGTGCATGGAGCTTGGCAAACACCACTGCAGAATTACAAGAGAAATACTGGAAAGAGGACATTTTTGGAAGATATTAGATATCTGGTGGGTACTGATATACATGCAAGACAAATGTTGATATCACAAATCTGCTCTTATTTAAGCATATCATTCCTTGATTTCAGATATGTGTCAAGCAACAGAAAAGAGACGAATGGAAGTCCAACAAGAATTTAGAAACAGCTGAGGGATGGGCATCAGCCAAAGAGAAGAGATCATATTCTCAGAAGCCTTAGGAGCATAACTAACATGAACTCAAGTCCCTGCTTATTTTTAATACTTCCACAGAAGAACTATATGAAGCAATGAGGATAAAGCAGTATCTGATGTGTCCAGAGCATAGGAAGCTAGTTTAACCTGTCAGCTCTTAAAAGGAAATGATGCATCCTGAATGGACAGACCAGTTTTCCTTATATAGCTGAAGCTTTCTTCATGGAAGTGAAACTAAAATGTGACTCAAAGCACTAAAAAATAAAATCTGTTTTAAATAAACTAAGTTATGGTGAAACATGATATATAGTCACCTATTTGTTGCATATATTACACCACCTCCATGTGGCATTGTATGCATGGGAGGATTTTGATTGTGCATATTGAACTAATACAGAGCAAGACGACTATTTGGTCACCAAGCCTTTGGCTCATTTCTGACACTTAACCACAGCACTTGCTTTGGAGCAAATGAGAACAGCTTATCCATGAAAAGAGAATCAAACCTTTCTGCATTCACCGAGCTTGTCATCTGAAGTTTCAGGTACTTCTATCTCGAGACAAAGTAAAAAAAGTAAGTGGCATACTTGGAACAATGCATATTCATTAAAGAGCAAATCTGGGTTCAAACTTGGTCTGGCATACCCCTTCCAAATCCGTTGCATCCCCTGCAATTATACAAATGGGCAACATGTGCAGAATTTGGGTTGTGTTGTTTAACTGTTTGGCAAGTGAAGGATGTGGAATTTTAAGAAGTGAAAATGCAAGGAATTTATGGAACAAGTGCTGTGTACTACAGTACAATGAGATGTAGTAAACTGTAGTAAAAACAATAAAATGAGATGTAGACCCAGAAGTCAAGCATGAAAACATGTGCAGACCCATATGAGCAGGATGTTCAATTCCTGTGTCCTGTTCCATAACTACAGCCAACTAGTTGACTCATTCAGATTTAGGCTGCATCTGTCTAGTACGATAAACTAATGCTATTTGAAGCTGGGAAGGACTGCAAGTATTCCAGCATCCAAACCGAATTCAGAGTGAGCTTAGCAAACCGGAGTTATTGGAAATGAACAAGCTAATAAAGACAAACAGAAATAACCAAACACACAAATGTAGATGAGTGATGACTGATACTAAAGCAGATCCAGAAGGCATATCAGACGACAAGCTGGATTCAAATCAACAGTATTGAGTAAAAAAATATAAACATATTGACACATACACCAGAGTACAGTTTGTAAACCTAGAGACTAGGCAGACACTCGGCTGTGTCTTGAGCATCATTCTTCTTGACGAGAACACAACAATAATGATCAATGGTCTAGAACATGACAAGGAGAAAAGACTGAAAATATTCGGTTCATTTTATCCAGAGAAGCAAAATCTACAAGGGACATTTTCTTCAAAGGAGAAAAGGCTGCAGCAGAGAAGGGGATAAACTGTCCTCTGTGTCTTTTGGGAGATAGGGTGAGAAGCAGTAAGCCTGGCTGCAGGAAGGAAACTGAATCAAAGCATTATGAAATTACTCTACTGGTAAGAGTAGTGAAACATGACAATAAATGAGGGGCACCGAACCTCCTCCACTGAAATTCTTCAGATCAGCTTAGACAGAGATAAACCAGTTGTTTTGGGCTCTTGCAATGAAACTGGAAGAAATGCTGAGAAATCATCTAACCTCAGGTTCCCTGTTTTATTATGAAATAAATGAATATGTCCAGTGACTGAGATGACTACATGAAAATACAGACACCACAGGGAAGTTTAGAAATAGTATTACACAACTTAACCATCTTTATAAAAAGTGTCTTTAAAAAATGGCTCCTATGAGAGAAAATTTTCTGGATTTAAAGTTAAAACCAAACTTCTTAATGGTAGACTAATAACTATAAGAAGTTTTAAGCAAACTTTTCAGTGACTCTTAACAAAATAATATTCCAGGCAGAACTAGAATCAGATTAATTGCTTCCATGTCCCACTGGGCAAAATATCTTCAATGAATAACATATGCAACTGGCAAGAGAGTAAAATTATTATCCCCCATTGGATAGTGGAAGCGTTATTTCTCTACTGAATAACTGGAAAGTGTTTTGTACGTAATGCTATGACTTGGCATCATACGCATGAATTACCTCAGTATGTTTCAAGCTGGAGGCCTCTGGGTGTGATAAAACCTTCCAAAACATGGTATTATCATAAGGAGGCAACACAGAAGAAGCTGAAAATCACAGGCAACTGTCAGACTTTGCCAGTCACGGGCTTATGCGTTTTAGGACCCAATGCCTGTTTGGTGACAGTATAATTTCAGAAAACCAGCTGGACACATTTACAAATAAAAAACATCCACGGGCAGTTTCATCATTTATTAGAAATCAAGCAAAGCATCTCTGCTAGTCACAGCTCAGATGTTCTAAATTCATTATAACTCAGCAGCAGTAATTAAGAATGACCACTTGCTAATTCTTCCCTAAATTTTCTTGTGTTGTGTCACAAAACTTTAGTCTAAGTTAAAACAAAACATCCCCAAGTGACACAAATCAAAACCATCACTATAGCTGTTGAAATTGCAGCTGTTCCACGATGATCACAGCATGTACTCGGCATTACTACAGCACATCAGCACCCATGATAAAAAAATCTTCACTCATGTTCCAACTCCTTCATCTTCAAATGCACCTGCAAAGTCTGGCACGTTGCAAATTGATGTGGCTGGGTAACTTTTTTATTTTTAGACATGCTTACGTGCTATATTAATAGCAGTCCCAGACACTAGAACTTGTTAGACAGATCCTGAGCCAACATTGCAGGACAACAAGCAGTTTAAGTAGCTGGATTAAGTAGCTTGATTTGTCTCAGAAATGATTCTGACTAATAACCTTCCAGAAAAATGAGAGAAACTTTCAGACTTAAATCAGCAACAGAATTCTAGTGCCATCACTCAGATGGGAAGACATTTTTGCCTCCATATGTGGTTAATAGCTTCTGCTTTATTTCTGGAAAGATCTTAGCTGTCATTTTACAATTGTGATTCTTCACAGAATATGTCCTAGGCATCCTTGTTTGGGTGTTTGATTTGGCTTTGGCTAAATGGGGTGCGGAGGTGGAAAATGAGGTGGAAGAATCCCTCAAAAACACAGGGTAGAAATTGTTATTGAGGCCATCACGTGAAGACTGGACACAACAGAAGTATTCAGAAATATTCAGTTTTATAGAGGATCACTGGAGAGACTGAATCTAAGATTGGCTGTTTAATTTCAGAAAATTTAGGGGGAAAATTATATAAGGTACTAGCTTTGCTCTAAAAATTTTGGAACAATTTTTGCTTTAACAGTCATGTTCTAGTCTTAAAGTACACATATGTCCTCCTGAAGCATGAAACCAACCACACAGACAGGAAAAACACTGACTGTTCAGAGGCAACAGAGCTGTCAAACATATAAGCTGCCAAATGGTGGGAAGGATATAAAGAGAGCGTATTCCACCCTCCCAAGGATGCTACCGTATGAGTGCTTTGAATTGCAAAGCTTAAAAGTAAAGTTTGTCACTTGACTGTGATCTATGTCAGCAGTCTTTTAAATCAATGCAATTGCAATGAAAGCAAAAAGATTTGTTATTAATTGCAGCATTGAAAATATCAGGAGGCCGCAATGTTTAAAGACCTCTCAGGAACTAAATACATTATCTCAATGAAAACAAAGAAGACTAAAGTGCCAGGCTGTACATACCTATGCTGGCATTTATGTTGATAGACTTTGTGCCAGCATAACAGAGGAGAAAATTATAAAGGTATAATGAAATTTGATCACTTTCACTACATTGGTTTTATAGTTTTGACTACATTGCTTTAAATAAGTTAGTCATCTTTCCCTGTTTGACAATTTTACAGCTACAAAGACTGTGTGGTAACAAGATCTGAATTTCACAAATATTTGAGCTTTTCTGCTACAATTTTTGCTACCAACCATTCATGACAAAGGCTGAAGTTTTTACATATATATGTGTTGTATTTCACCCACTTAATATCAAAGGGTCCTGCATTTGAGCTCCTGCATTCAACAGCCTGAGCGGTAGACACATCTGCTGGTATATCCTGCTTTCTAGAGGGACAATCAAGATCAGATGCTATTTAATTATTGTTTTTTCATTGTCTGGGTATCTGTTACACTTGTCCAGCCACTATAACTAAAATTACAGTTTGGGCTCCTCGAATGGCGAAGAGCATTTCTGTATGAGCTTTCTTGCTTAGAAGGTTACCAGTAGCCCAGCATGTTGTTGGTATCACTGCACAGTAGCCAGTGGCTCATTTTTCATATTAACAAACCCACCACCAAACAGAACTGTTAGTCTTGTATTTTTAGTTACAGAATCTTGCTATGAAAACAAAGATGCATCAAGATAGTCTTTATACAGATTCAGTAGCAAAACTAAAATTTAAAAGCCCTCAGATCAAAGATATGAGTAATCAGATCAATTTGGAGATTTGTGAGCTATCAGAGAAAGAATATTTTAAAGGGAGAATGTAAATACAGCACTCAGGAAAGTACACACCATCCAAAAGATGCCTTGCTTGCTGAATGATCTACAAAAGCACTTGATTTCTTATCTCCAGATTTAGTCCTCCTTGTTTGGGCCAACTTCATCTCTTTTTTTTACAGAAAACCATCTCGCACCCACAAAGCTCCCAGCAGACAGGGCAGCTTTCCCGTCTTTAAATGCCGCTATACTCTATTAAAACCTTTATGAACACCTGAAGAAAAAGTAATTAAGCCTTTCACTGATTGGCCTGGATACACTCAAACTTTGATGGGTTGCATTTGCTTTCGTTCGAATCCGTGTTTAAGTGCCGTGCCTGCCGCCCAGGAGGCGGGCTGTGGGGGCGGCCGAGCGGGGGCCCCGCCGCCTCTCGCAGGCCCGGCGCGCACAACCGCCGCGAGGTGGGGCGGCAGCCTCAGAAAAGGAGATGCTCTCGCTCGCAGCCGCGGCGCCACTTCCCGAGCCTGGGCGCCTAAATCACGCTGAAGTGGTTCTATTTGTAGCATGACCTTTGCTCCTCTTCCACCTCAGTACTTATGAAAAGGTGAGCAAGGGATACACAGTAGGTACTCAGAGATTTATGTGTATAGCCCCGCGCTTCTTACTGTGACCCTGCCAAACAAGGCTGTGATTCCTCATTCACATTTTTCAGCTTGCGTCTTCCTGACTTAGCTAGATTTCAGGCAATGCCAGCACACTTCAGGGCAGCAGAAGAGCCAGAATGCTGCCCTGATGAGAACCCTTGTCACAACAAAGCCTTTATGGACAACAAAACAAGGCCAGTTACTTCACGTGACGCTCACAGGAAGGCATGGAAACAGCGGGAAAAGTGTTTAAGAAGAAACTGCAAAAGCACAATACAGTATATTACCGTTTTCCTCCAACAATGCACGAGTTCGACTAAAATAGCACAGGCAAAGAGAAACTGGCACATGAAACACGAGCAAACGCGACAATACCAAATCTCACCTAAGAAGAGTAACACTTATAATTGCTTTAAGTGGGAGCGGTGACAGTGATCTTCCCCTGAGCCGCTCTAAAGCGCTAGATCGTTAAAACGCGCCCGCCAACTCCTGCCACTTCGGAGCATGTGCTGGGAACATCCCTCTCCACCCCCNCCGGCACACCCCAGGCACCCGGAGTGATGTGAGGCTGTAAACCCCCGCCTACGAAAATATTAATTTTCATATTATTTTGTAAAAACTGACCTCAGTCCGCCTGGCCTCGTCTAAGCATGAGCCAGCTCAGTGCTCTGGCCTGAGAGCGGCAAAGCCTTGCTGCGAAGTGTTTGTTACTCTTCCTGGGCTGGCGACACCGGCGGGGCTGGAGGTGGCATCCCAACCGTGGCACCGAGGTCTTCTGGCACTGTCACTCAGGCAGTCTTCCCCAGACCACTTCCATTACATGCTACACACGGACAGAGACAAGTGCTTTGTCGGACTCATGTTACAACAACGTACGGCCATTTGCTTTAATCTCATGGATTCTGGGTGCTGAAAACTGTAACTTCACGACAACACCCACAAAGTTTCTCAGGTGCTTGGGGAACTCAGTCCTTGACTGCTTCCCGATGATAGCACAGACACACTCAGCTAACAGCCAAAAGTCCTTTCATAATTTATTTCTCATGGGTCTTTGCATCTGACATGTTCATGCAGGGAAGTGCAGTACTCCCAAATGGCTTTTGACAATGCGCTTCCATCAGAAAGTGTATGAACGTTTTCAGAACACATCTGATTTTACACTGAGTAATTATTGTAACCTATTCAGCCATCAACACACAGCTAGAAAGACAAGTCTTATCTGTTCGTTCAAGAAATTGTCCCATCCTGAAAATAAAAATGGCAATACAATATCAAATTAGGTGTAACAAAGATTGACAGAACATCCAGCCAGAAAGCACCTACATACGTGTGACAAATAAGCCTGCACACCTCTTTGCTACAGATGTCTAATCTGTGTGATAATTTGTCATCAATTGTTACAAAGCCTATGACCCAAACATCAGGAATCCTTATCATTCTGGATCCGGGAAATATGAAGCTGTTAAAACACCTGTGACTGGAAAACATACCTTGTAAGATAAGAATTTTTTTTCAGGCTCTTATTTATCAAATTTATATAAATAATTTTTTTTCAAATACCTTGCTGTAAGAGAAACGTGAAATAAGTGGTAAAGATAAAAAATCCTATTTCATAGTTGCGTTAAAGAAAACGTAAAAGATTACTTTCTCTTTGACATATGAAGAGAACTCAATATTGCTTAAAGAAGCAAATGCTACTTTTCCAAATCAAAACTGAACACTTATTTAATCTCATTCTGCAGATGCCAAAGAAACATCAGTCAGAATGCCTGAGATATTGCGCATTTCTCGCAAATTACCTACCCCCATTAGAAACTGGTTTTGTAACATTTAGATAAGTTTGGTACATACTCTCTTAGACTATTACAAGAGCACAGCACACAAAAATTACCCAGTTTCTAGGTTGCTGTTGATCTTCTTCATGCAACAGTTACATTCTAAAATTATGCCAAATCACTTGTTCCTTTTATAGTAATTTCTAACACAAGTATAGGATATAAGATGTTTTGAAAGCAAATGAGATTAAACTGTGGCAATCAGCATTGAATCAGAAGTTAAAGGAGGAGGTAGATAATTTTCATAATCTTCAGTAATCTTCAAAATTATTTCTAGAATTGATACCTATTGCAAAAGTTGGTGGTACAGATGCCAAGGATGAGTAAGAAGATTTTTGTTGCTTAAAGGAAAAATTCTGACTGAAAATGTGAAGACAATTTAGCGTAGAAGAAATTTTTCTAAAGCATTCAGTTACAAATGAAATGACAGGTAATAGCCAAGTAATTAATTTCCTCAACAAGATGCATTTGACCTATTAACACATGCTACATAAACTCAAGATGGCATTAAACAGGAAAAATCTCTTTCATGCAAAAGAGGGGGACTACATAGCCGTCATCTCCAAGCCCTGCTGGGGAATGAAGTTTAATGAAGAAGCTCCTACTGTTACTGCCCAGGCTGCACTCTGCGCGGCAGCCTTCCAGCAGCTGGGGGAAGTTTATTAAAGCCACAGGAATGAGGGATATTTAACATGTATTGTTGGGGCACTGAACAGGGTCCAGAGAACTGCTATCTTCCAGCAAATGTATGAAAACAGAACTCTGCACCTTAGTGCAAACACTCACTTATTGGCTCCCGTGAGTTAATTCATCCATCAGTGTCTTTCATCATGGACAACTGATTTTCCGACTCTCTGAGATCAAAGCTTATTGCCCTTCATAGCACTTACATAGCTGATAACTTCTTCAGATCATCACTATTCAGCTATCAAACATTCAGTTCTCAAACCTCAATATCAGATGGTCAGTCTGAAAGTAGTTACACACGCTGCAAGAGCCAGAGGTCTATCTCCGGTACTCTTTGGATGTAGTCCTGCTTACTTCAGCATGGGACCTACTCTAATGTGTATATCTCCTTTCTGCTTCTGTCTTTGTTCATCTCTAAAAACATGTTTAATGGTTGCAACATTTCTTTAGTGACTGGGTAAATATTTCTACCTTTACACAAAAAAGGCACATCATGCAAATATATATAGAACAGATTTCCTTCTATAAGAATTAGAAGAAACGATACTACGTGCCATGAAGAGAAGATTTTTTTTAAAATCTGGTTCTTCACTATGTTTCTTTTTATCAAAAAAACTCTGTTTTCTTATTATAATCCTTTCCCAAGTAATCAGAGAATGGTAACAATTTCTTTCCTCTGTAATGACTGTACATTTATAAAAACATCATCTTGCTAGAAAAGAAACAACTCAGTTCAGGGTTTTTTGTTTGTTTAAATAAAGACTCAATAAATCAACAAACTGAGTATTAGTAGAAGTAAAGCCAGACTTAAAAGCATTAGCCAATTTGTCTTGGCTCTTAAATTTGAATTTCCAGTTCTTTGTTGTTTTCTCAGAATCATCTCTTTGGTCAATAGGGAATTTTGTGAGCTCCTGTAAAAGCTCACATGAAAACATGTAAAAGCTGTTATTGCCACCAGTTAAAAGACAGAGAAGTGAAGCTAAACTGCAGATATGCAAACAGCCTTCAAGGAGAAAGCAAGTGTGTATTACCTATTTAGCATACAGTTCAAATGTGTCCATATGCCGGTCCTTGATCTGGCATACGATTCAAGAAGTAAAGAAATTAAATGGGAACGCTGTCATTCCTTCCTTGCCCTGAGATACCGAAGCCACTTTGTAAGGTAACTGGACAGACAACGTAAGAAAAAGGAGAGGGGACTGAGAGGCAGCAAATTAGGCTGGAGTTACATTTTGGCATAAACACTTCAAGAATGGGTGCAAATTTTGCTCTGCCAATAAACTGTGAAACAGTGATGTGCTCCAAATAGCCTGTTTCATGGGCAGGATGTGATACGCAAACATGGATTTCTGACCAAGATTTACAGAGAAGCTCTTTAATTTATGGCTATTGTAGATAACTTTTAAGTGTAGGAAGGAATTTATAATCTATAGATTTTTGTTTTCTTTTCCTGAAGTTCTGCAGAGGTAGGGTCCAAGGCAAGGATGACTTTCCCTAAGTTTTATCAGGTCCTCTGAATGGTTGGGTAGCTGAAGTGTCATGGTTGAGACGGACAAGCGACATCAATAACACACTTAAAGTTCAAGCAGTAAGAAGGAAGAAGAGGAGAAAATGTATTGCCACATGTACTTTCTTGTATACTTTTTCTTAACACGTGTCTTTTTACTCTTGGTTACATATTTTCACAACAATATATCATTGGTTGATCTTCACAAGCGGCAAAACTACTCCTTATCTTGTCTGTCTCTTGTTTTGCAGTTAGCTGGTTCCTCAAAGTTGTTTACTTCTCAGGATGTTCTCTACTCCCTTCTTTCTCACGGATACACTTTAATATCTGCAAGGTCAATTTCTGACTCCATACCCTCAGCCAAGGGGTCCACGGACCCGCCGTAGTCCCCCACACTGGAGAATGTTGGGATCCTACTTCTAAAGCAGATACAGACTAGCACAAACCTGTAGAAACCAACTGCTAGCTCTAACACTATATTTCAGTATTCACAAGTCAGACTGTCTTGGTTAGCTAAGGCAAAAAATGTTTTTAGGGACAGAAATTAATATCCCAAGCTAACCAATACAGGATGTGGCAGAATATTCACAATGCACGGGTCCGGTTCACTAAAGATCAAAAATGTATTTGTTGAAGGAGAAGTCTTTATACACGCAACAAAAAAATAAAATCCGTGTGTTCACAGCTTAATAAGAGGAAAAGTGGTGATTTTCGTCATATTTTACTATTCGATGAAAAATATTCCCACTTTTCCAACAAGGTGTAGACCTGTGTCTAAACCAAGTATTTACTACTCTACAGGACATTTTCAGATTCGGTCCATAAACAATATAACTATGCCAGTTAAAAAAGCACATAGAAAACACTTGCATTTTGTCATGAAACATGTCACAGCTTTATTTTAGCTGTTGTAAAGGGGTTAAACTCTGCTAAAGAGGAAAGCAGTGCTTCAGCAAATGAGGCAGATTTTCTTTCCTAACTATACAAACTGTTGCATATATTTTCCCCTCTAGCAATCTCATTTTCATTGTTTCACAGTACCACCCTGAATAGTAATTTGGCTTTGAATAATTCCCCTCATCATAATGCAGATGTCAACACCAAACGATACAGGCACAAGCTATAGTGTATGCGGCAGCTCTGGTTTAAAATGCAGACTCTTGTATGCAAAGCCAGTGGAGCACGTGGTTTTTATTTTTCAGCTGTTTCCAAGAGATTGAAAATTCCACAGGCTACAGAGTCTTGAATAATTTAGAATGCTGCTTGGAATACTCCTTAGCTAGAAAAATATATACAGGCCGGGGCGGGGGGGCGGATCACTTCATTTTACTTTGCTGGATAGATTTGATCCCTAAATAGCAGTGTCTTCCTAGGGAGCAGAGAGTAAGAACATATTGGGGTAAGAGACATTAAACACGCCAGTTCAGGAGATTAGATTGATTCATTATATTAATGAGACTCAAGAGCAATTTCAGCATTGAACAAGACTAGCAGCAGGGCTATTTCTCTGCCTCTGTGACAGGAGAGAATAAAACTAAGATGTAGGATTTGCTTGACTACTTGGAACTGACAAGACTCAGGTAGGTGTAAAATAGATTAGCCTGCAATTGCTTTAACAGCATGGTGCTGGGGAACCAAACACCATGGCAGTTGTTAGTCAGAAAGGAATGACTAAATGTATTTATTCAAATGTATTGGTGATTTAAATGAAATGCTTAAAAAAATCTATTATTTATGGGCCTCTCTTGAGTAAAAGAGCATGCACCCAGCAAGGGAGTAAGTTAAGGTCAGATTCCTCGTTATGCATCTTTTTCCATCTCCTCTGCATGTGTCTCCCCTCAGCTGCAGCAAAATTCAGAAATGGTATTTATGTTGCACGTCATTTTTCAAACAGCTATTTTACCAAAAATGAAATACATGCTAAAGAGTCCCACATTAAAAAACCCAAACCCTCTACAAATCCTGTTTGCCTAGATTATGTTCTAATGAATAAAACAGCAGGACCTTCAAATTTTTTTTTTTCAAGATCAAGTCCTTGAGGAGAATCTTTTTCAAGATTCATCCCTGTCCTCCTCAATGCCAGCAGCTCCCACTGAATCTCACAGGCACCAAGAACTTGTTCCAGAGGCAGAATCTGGCAACTTTCTCTTACGCTAAATTCCAGATTGTCATGAAATAGAAAAATACCTCAATAAGATCAAAAGCCTGCAAAGACAACCCTCAGTGAAGACATTAAGACACTACAAAATGGTAGTATGAATTTCCAATGCAGTTTATGTTTTGCAAATGTTTGCAAGTCATAGTTTCTAGGCTAGGCTGCAACTCCAGCAAGAGACCGAGAGGAGCTGAACTGTTGTGGCAATAGTGCTCTTTCACTGAAGAGCCCCACTGGGGCTTTCCTCACTTAAGACCTGTCAAGTCTCATTGCTCTGAGCATATGACTCACTCAATTAGACCTCAGCTTAGGCACTTCCCAACTTCTGCCACAGAGTCTGCATTTCATGTATTTGCAGTGCCAGGATTTTCCTTTAGCTCTTTCCTGTGCCTTGTTCGTGGGGTTTTAGAAGGAGCAGACGTGGCAGCAATGCACATTTTCTGGGCCGCTGCCTAGCAGCTCTGCACTCTCCCACCGACACGTGAATCCATGACATGACCTTGAGTGTGCCAGACACACAACCTTCTCCCTCATCAGCTAGAGTCCCATCAATAGCTGCTAAAAGATTCATGCTCCAAGCATCGACCGAGTAAGCAAAGGGAATATAACTTAACAAATCTCTCCATGTCTAATTAGATAGTGCTTGCACTCAAATGAAGCCTACGAGAAGGGAATAGCCAACACTCCCAGCTTCATGTGGACTGGTAACTAGTAACTAAATTGGCTGCAACTTTCCCCTGCTCCAAGCGTTGAATGGAGCTCAATCACTGACTGCGGGAGGAATGCCTGTGGTCCCAGCTTTGCTTCTGAAGCTGATGTGCACTGAGAGTGGAAGCTCTGCACATCCTGCAAAGGCCAGACAACTTGTCTCCTCTGTTTCTCAAAGCCATGATGGAAGCAAAGGGACAAATTTTGTGTAGTTTCTTGGCTTCAGTAGTGACTCCCATTTCAAGGCATAGTGGAAGACTATTTAATAAGAATTAAAATCACATCCTCTATTGACTGGAATTAGACAACTTAAGCATTAATTTTTTGCATTAGACTTTCCTGCTTCTAGTACTTTTACTTAATTTTCAAGACACATTCCTAGGATTAATGAAAACACAAAATAAAAAAAGCTGAAAATGTTAAACTCAGGGAAGCCACATTAACTTATGCATCCATCTGGTAAGTGCTGTTACTCTTTCTTGCATAGTAGTTAGTGGAAGACAGTTATTTTCTATGGCTCAAACCACTTCATTGTTTTGTTAGCAGCTAGCACTTATGCTGATTAATTAAAATGACATGTGGAAAACCATCAAAGCATAACTTCTATTAAGTGGGGAATTTATAATCACCAGCATAGCCTAAAATTGATGCCTTAATTGAGTTTGCCACAAATCTGCACTACCAAGCCAGGTGAACAACATTGCAATGTCATGTATTCTGTACCTATTTGTATTTTCAGAAGGGAAATAAGCTTAGTGGTGTATGAAGACATAAAACTCTTCAGGCATTTAGACTAATTAAAACAGGTAATTCCAACGAAAAGGAAATGGGCATAGAGATGAGCCTGCATTTGGAATCTGTAAGGGCTGTTAATGCATTAAAAAATGGCACAGTGGTTGTGAAGATAGATGTTCATATAAAAACATTATGACACTCCCAGTTAGCCATTATCAATATTTTTTAAATTAAGAAACAAGATAAAAGCTACATAAACCAAAAGGAATGAGGAATTAGATTTCATGAGTGGTCATTCCCATGTGGGACTACAAGCCTTTAGTACGCTGCTTGATGACTGGTTGCAAATACCAACAATCAGAGCAACCTTGAACTCTTCCTTTGGCTGACATTGTTCTTGGAGGAATTAGAAGTAGAATAATGACAGCTTTGAGAAATGGCTGTGATGCAAGCCTGCATACTTAGAGAACAGGTAAGCGTTGATGTGAAGGTAATTTGCAGCAAAAATGTGCAGGGTTTTTCTTATTATCTGTATACAAAGAGGCCAAACTGTTTTTCTGCATCCCTGATACTGATAAATAAAATCATGGAGTGCTTCGTAAGACAACTTTATCCCAGTGTCACCAAGATACTTAAATGCTTTTTTTCATACTGGGAAAGATCATGACACATCAATCAAATCAACTGTTATTATGTTTCTCAGATGGGACTGGTATATCAAGTATAGAAAATAATTTTAAAATTAGCTCCCCATTTCACTTACTATTCTTGGCATGCAAAGATATAAGGCTTGAACCTGCAGTGTTCTTGTCTTTCTTCTCCTAAATATCTCCCTCATGTTCACAGATAAGACTTGGTTTAAAACAAGCAGCCTAGTCAACAAGAATCCTGTACTGCAGAAAAAGTTAGTTTTCTGTGAGTTTCTATCACCAAAGGAAGCACTGCTGGTATTTAACAGAGTGTTTAGTTAGAAATAATACCATTCATACTAAAGCAGGATAACAAAAGCTATGAGAACTTGTAATGATAATTGGTGTTTTGCTTAAAGCCCAGACGGATTTAAGTTTTCATTTACAAGAACAATTGTATCCCTCATGGTTTCAGAGAAAAAAGTAAAACCATGACTCAGGTGTTTCCTTAAACCAAACAAAGAGAGAAATGAAAAAATCTCGTGACTCTCAGAGAAAAGCTCGTGATTTTACAGGATGATGAGAGAGGGGAGAGAAGAGAAGGGGTACAGAAGTCTGCACAATATTAACATACTTGAACTCTGTATAACTGTATTTGTGATGTTATGTGTTTCAAAGATCTTCCACAGGGAAGCCTAAGCAAATGGAAGACAAACTTGACTGGTTATAATATTGCTAACATCTGCGTTTCACTTTCGCATGCTGCACCACAAGAACAGGAACACAGAGCTGGACCAGCATTTCTTAATTCTGGCCTGCAAAATCTTTCAAGCTCCCAAAATTAGTCTTATCCCCTCTTTGCAATGAAAACAGGCAAAGACTTTCAATACTTATGTAATAACGCAAGGGTTCTGATACAAGCCCCTGAACCAATATTTGAATATGGATTATAGGTATTTACTGTGGATTTTCATTCCACATCACTCTAAATCAGGCTAAGCATGGTTTTAAATGGGCTTTTCCACACACCATGGCAGTAGTCCTACTTTTCAAGTTCTAGTCAGCCAGCAGCCTGTAACTTGGTCTTCTGCCTATTTCTTAGAATTTTCACATTATCCAATAATCTTCCCAAACGAAAAAGATCTGATTTCCACAAACTAGGTCTACATATTACCCAGCAATAGCACTGTGTCTCTTAAGAAGCATTTTTCTTCATGTGCAAGCAAGTTTTAAGTCTTAGAAGAAAAGCTTGTTTTCTAGGCCTGTGTGCAGCAAGAAGGGTGTATCAGACTTCCCCATCGCTGGTTTCTTCTTCCTTGAAAAGCCAGTTTGCAAGGACTCAATTTCTATCGCCAGAATCCACCAGAATCAAAATATGAAAGAGTAATATATACTTTTTCCTCTTGTTGGCCAGGCAGCATTTCACCCTACTGACACTATTCAGCATGACCAGGCCAAACATGAAGCTCAGAATTTTAGCCAAGGTGAAGCAACAAAAAGATCATATAAACATATTGCTTCCAGTAGCCAAGTTAAATATCAGGGCACTCCATGTTGCACTGGACAGCATTGGGTACGCATTGACTAACTACCAGTGTAGAGGGAAGACACATAGATGAATCATCCTCTTACAACAACTTCACTTGCTCAGGAGAGAGTTACTGAAATAGCCTTTGAAGTTTAAAGGGGCAGGATTAATGTCTTTGGTGGTTTGGGGCACATATTCAAAGTGTTCTGAAAATGTAGTGAACATGAAAGGTTACCTTGAAAGCAAACGGAAGGAGACAGTCCACTACTAAGCCTCAAAAGCACATCCATTAAGGATCTTGTAATGTCTTGTTTGGGAAAGCTGGTAAGTGCCAAATCAATGAAGATATAATTTTGGATCACTGATTTCTAAGTAAGAATGCAGCAAAGATATTCTGCTAATTTTTAAAAAACAGACCGACTTGTAAAAGTAGGGAAAAAGTGCTGTCTGCTGTTCTATACCAAGATGCCACTTTTTGAATAAACTATATACAGTATCAGGTCACAGAGGATTTCACAATTCTACAACGAAGATGAAGGAGAAGCTAGAAGCATGGAAATCAGATACAACTGCATGTCACAGCACAAAAGTAATATATATATACATATATATCTTAGGAGGCTTTTCTCTTTCACGGTCCTGCTGAAGAAAGTAAGAACACTAGGCATCACTAGCATCCAAAGCTTCCCCTAGAGATGAGAACCCCACTGGATTTCACAGAACCATCATTTGCCCTTGCTCTTTTCTTCAAGCTGGAAGACTCTTTTTAGCAAAGGTAACACAGATTAGGTCCTCTTTCCCAACTGAAATGTCTAAGGGATAGATCTTTGTCATTTCCTAGCCTCAGTCCTGATTTTACCATCATCAGATGGCACAGCTTTAGGGTTACTCTGGCATTGTGTGAGAAAGCCCCAGATGGGTGTTACAGCTTCCAGATAAGCTCTTTGCCTTATCCTGGCACAGCCATTGTGCCAGTATCTGAGAAAGCTGTGATGTAGAGCTGACTGTTATTTTTGCACCAACAACATTTGCCAATATTTACTTAAGGAAGAGGAGTGGCAGATGGTTACAAATGAGTCATTGGTAAATAATGCAAGAACATTTTTTATCTAACCCTGAAGTAATCATTTGGGATTGCTGAAGATCCCTACAGAGGCAGATGACATCGATCCCATGGAGTTAGCTTTAAGGAGAGTCTAGTTACAAACACAGAGGTGGAATGTTTCTTTGAAGTAAATTTTATAGTGCTCCTTTGTCTCATCTCCATCTATGCTTCCAAATCATTTTTTATTAATTATGTTCGCAAATGTTTGTAATCACTGAAGTAAAAGGGCACTCCTGGAAGCTCAAATCAGGCTTCATAGTACTATTAGCTCATAAATAATTTCCAATACATAAGTGAGTGTCATACTTTTTTCCCCTAAATTAGATATTGCAACACATGCATACTCAAAATCAGACATAATGAACCACTGAGCTGGGCAAAAACTTGTGTCAATGTGGCATGACTCATTTCTGAAATAAGAACATTCTCATAATTTTGAGTAGTAAGAGGCAAGCATTCTTATCTATTGAAGTACATCCATTTTCTCTCTTCCAGTACCATTGTGTAGCTATTGCTTACGGATCCAGGCTTAAGATAGCATAAGCAAAAAATCAGAAAGTCTAAATAAAATATAGGTGAGTTGACAGTTAGGGAGTGGATTTTACTGGGAGCCTCCATTCATTGTGACAGAAAGATTTCAAAATGAAGGCAAGTGAAGGCAAGGTCAGACAAACAAAATGTCAACTATGATTCCTTTTTAGACATACAGCATATCTCATGAACATCCCTTCATTCTGTTTCCTTCAGTGGATTGACACATACTGTCCTCCTTGACTGGTAAGACCCAGCCACAATGGGCTCAGCAGTATGCTATGTTTCCATAAATTCACATCCACCCAGCACCATCTTTAACCACAGCAATCAACTAGCCACAATATGGCTTAGTTGTTTCCTCCCAAGTTTATGTCTCAACAGCAGTATAAATCTACATAACAGAAGCATATGTGGAAATTTTCAGAAGCAACACTAACACGATTTTAGCTAATTGATTATTTAAGGAGGCAGTGAAAGTTTCTCAGAAACTGAAACATTCCCCCTCTCAGACTTCCATGCTTCACTACTTCTGTCAGTGCAGGTTTAGACCTGAAATTTGGTGTTATACAAGGCAGCAACAAAAAGGAGTTCTACTGATGCCTAGAAATCCCCAGCTCAGCATAAAGTCATTGTAAACTTAGCCAAATGATCTAGCATTGCTCATCATGCAGAGTTAGTATTACACTGCTGAGTAGCTGAAGAACACAGTGGCCCTTTATCAGACAAAACATAAAATCAGAGCCAAATATTAGAGCTCTGCCTTTTTCCTACAACCAGCAGTGAGGCATTATATTCTACAGGTGATAAGAAGCACCAGTACTCTGAGAATATCCAACAACTAAAGGGCTATAGAAACCCTATTCTCTTTTGCCAGGATCAACACCTCACAGGGCAAGAAATATTTAGCCATTAGTGAACAACAAAAATCATGAGGAAAATCCACAAACTACAGCTCTGTTTCACTGTTAATTGTTTTTTGTTAGTCATCTTTCCCGTCCTTATCCACTATTTTAATTGGACATCTGTGTACAGGCATATCTCTCGTGTGCACGTGCCACACACCTACATGCTGCCTGATGCCTGGCTTTTTGTGTGAAATGGAAGCAGAGATTCCTCTACAAGCACCAAGCATCTACTCAGACAACGAGCACATCAAAACTTGATTCTGAGGATCTGGAAGACAATGTCATTTCTTAGAGCTATTGTGCCATCTCACAAACAGAAAAAACCAGTATCTACTAATCAAGGTAAAAATGTAATTCCTGAAGTAGAATTATAAACAATATTTTAAAATTTTTCAGCTTACGATGTCTGAGAACACTCAGATTTCTCCCCCCAGAATCACTCTCCTTATTTGTAATATCATCTTTCTCCAGATGACTAGGAAATTACAGCTTAGCGGGTTCAGAAGCAAATTGCTATACAGATAGTGCTCTGGTGGAAGAGACAGAAATAGTGATGTATTCGCTTTATAATTGGCTGGCACTTGTTATCGACCATGTAAATCCTCTGCCATGACATGCTGATTAGCGTGCACTGTAATTTATCAGCCAGCTGTTCCAGGCTGGAAGTCTGTGCCTTGTAATCCATGCTCTAAAAATGCTGTATTTAAGTGCTGTTGCTACCTGCTAGACTATAGTTTGAGAGGTTAAAATGCAGAAAGCTCACAAATCACCAAGAACAAGAAAAGAAGATATCAGTAATTTAACAATATGTCTATTTAAAAATACATTCCTAAAGAGAAAAATGTAGTCAGGTGGGTTGCTAAAACCTTTAGCTACTACTGATCATAAAGCCATATGTGCAACACCATATTTGTGGAGACTGCTGGAAGAGATGCTCTTTACGAAGTGTCCCTGACAGCCCAGCAGCATTATCCGTGCAATTACAAAGGCATCAGATTAGAGAAAGCTACAATTTGTGGCTAACAAGTGCAATACAATGAAGCCAGCTCCACAGCACTGCAGTAAACCTACCCAATTTCAGCAGTGCTTGTCAAAATAAGGAAGCTGAATACGACTCTGAACAGAAACCTAAGAAATTTAGGCTAGTCTGTATCCTGCCCATTCTCTTTTTCCTTCCGTTTAGTTGGTTGTGAGATAGAAACAAGCAGCAACACTGTGGCCTGTGACAATAACTAATGCAAGAATTGCAATTCTGATGCAAGTAACTTTATAGTAAAATGAGAATAGGCACGAACAAAGCAGTAGTCTTGTGTAGAAAATATTCGGTAATTTTGACCTTTTTGGTTCACTTTCCAGCAGTGCTCCAGCTTGCATGTTTCTCTGTACAACTCTAAACTTCTAACACTTTGGCATTGATAATCTGCATCACTGGAACAAGCTGCCCAGGGAGGTGGTGGAGTCTCCGTCTCTGGAGACATTCAAAACCCGCCTGGACGCATTCCTGTGTAACCTGCTCTAAGGTGGCCCTGCTCTGGCAGGGGGTTGGACTAGATGATCTACTAAGGTCCCTTCCAACACTATGATTCTATGATTCTATGATCTTCAGATTTTGCATCCTCACTGACTTCAGGTCAGATATTGTGAGCTATTATGCAAAGAGAAATGACATTAGTGAGAAAGGTTAGGAAAAGGGTATGGTCAGAGTTCTATAAAGAACAGAATAGTTCAAGAAAAACCATATTTAAAAAAAAAAAAAGAATGTTATGTTCTGTTACAGTCTGGTCACTAGGAACCACCACACATATGAAAGGCAGAAGTGAGAAAGGCCAATGCACCAAAATTGCTTGTGGGTAGTTCAGGCTACCCCCAAATACAATAGATTTCTAAGACTTCTCTCCTGCTCTGACATAACAGATAGGCTCTTTAATTGCAAGTTTATAAGCTTAAATAGATATTTCAAAGCCATCCATCACTATGGCATTTGGATGCCTTTTGAGAAACACATCAGTAAAGCCAAATCATCTCTCTGGCCTCTGCCTTCCTGACATGTTCAGAACTGTCACAACCATCAACAGAGAATATCCAGGGTCTAAAGCAGCAGAAAGTCTGTTCTTACGAAGGAAAAAGATACGCTTGCCACACAGCAAGTGTGTATGCCACACCACCAAGACCTTGCAATCTGCTGAATACTGGCTTCAGGGCAGAGGAAAGTTAATTGAAGACAAAACATTTAAAGTAACAATTAAAACCCCCCAAACTAGTCATAATTAGATGGTTTGCACTTTGATAGATCTGCAGTAATTAAAATACGGAAGAGTTTTAGCTCTATGCTGTTAACCGGGAAAACAGAAGACTCCCATTCCTGGGCAGGCCAGACAACTGCTCAACTTTATCAGATACGGTAATTTCAATGAAATATTACTACAGGTTTGGGAAAAAATAATTCTTTCCTGGAAAAGACTGTTCTTCGCTAGAAAACACAGAAAAAATCCCACCTTAGGGTATTATTTAGCAAAGGAACCATTACTTCCCTGCCATTCTTCCCTTAGTTACATTCTGTTTTCTAAGAATTATAAAGACTAAAAACAAGAAAGAGGAACCTGAACAACTAAAAGCAAGTTTGTGGTTCATTACTATTTAAAATATCAGTAAGTCTAAGCCCATTCGTTCAGAATGGCCTCAAACCTAATGGACTAGTTCTTGTTTCTGTAATCTATGTTTATGAAACATGAAGATTTCCCAGTTGTATTACAATAATTTCTAGGTAAGATTACACCAAACAGTCCTTTGATTCTTTACTTTGCAACTTCATCATAACAAAGCATCTCATCTGTCCCCCACAAAACCATGTTTTCAGAGTTCTGCACTAACTGGACTTTGGTATAAAGGAAACAATGCAAATAATTTTGTGCGTTTAAGTGACTGTGTCGGGACAGTAAATAATTGCGCTTGTACATCTTTTGCAACCTGAGCCTGAGCCTGCTGCTTTGGTCACCAGGAGTGAGGGCACACAGCGAAGCACTCTCTAGAGCTGATACATAGAGGCTGCTTGCTGCCCCAGGGCATGCACTCAGAGGGTTTTACTGGCTTCCCTGGAGTTTAGTCTTATGTTTGAGACACTGAAAAATGTACTATATCCTTTCCTATGAGTGAGTCACCTACACAGTGTAACTCAAAACTTTTTCACTTCACTCCGTGCCTTGTACCAAGCAATATCCTGTCTTTCTGCATAGGGTAAGTATTGTGCCTGCTCTGACGCAATGCCGGTCTGAAAGCACCAGGAAGCACTGGCATTAGCAGCGTGTCCCTAATCAGCTAAAACCTTCTGCCTCTTGTTTCCAAGTCACCAGCCCTTCTATTTCTGTACGAGCTGCACGATCCCTGATGGCGTAACGTCATCATGGTGCCTTACTTTCTTGGGTCTCCGGATGCTTCACATCTGTGGTCTGTGTTACACTAACAACCCCTTTCTTCATGCAGCATAGGGTGACCCAATGAAAATGCACATATTTGGGGATAGTCCCATTATATACCCACATTGAAATTTGATTATATAAATCCTAAACTTTATAAGAGCATTATTTTACTTGAATTTCATCAGTTTGTCATCATAAACAGTGATGTTCGATAGATGCTTCTGATTTGCAAAACTATATATGAAGTATTGCATTTAGAATCAAATGCACATTAGTAGCTAAACGCAATGCAAAACTCAAACTCTGCCATGAGTATTATTGGCACTCAGCAACCTTATGTAAGTTAAAATGAGCAATATTATTTACATAACAAAATTGCAGAGGCACTAAACACACTGTGCAACCACAAGAAGAGGTGTATGCTATTTTATCCCACAGTCAGTGGAGAAAAATACTTAAAACCCTCCTTGTTTAGAATTTAAAGTATCCATCATGTATTACAACCAAAATCTCTACTAGCCAGTGTGTGCTGCAGAAGGTTATTCTACAGCACCAAAGAGTAGATTTATTTGCCTATGCTGTTACAATAGGCATCCAAAAGCCCCACACAGGACCGCCCCACATACAATGTTCTCTCTTTTGTAGAAAATAGATTTTTTTTGTCCATGTTAGTAGAGACACACAGAAAAGGACAAATATATTTCTGCTTGGGATTTTCTATTCAAAGCTACCCGCATTCATACGGCACTGTGCTTGCACAGTAAAGTCACCTGCTTTTAGGACATGCCAGAATTACTGTGTATGCATAGCTGTTTTACTCAACACGTTCCAGAACGCCTGTGACAGTGAGTGAGCCCAGGGTTTCTGGAAGCGCAAGCCCAGATCAGACCTGTTGGGCACTTACAGCAATGTCCAGTTCAGGAATTTCATAAATTCTTTTGTATATTTCCTTTTTCCTCATTTGGAAAAAGTAAAATAGAAGGACAGGGTCATTGCTAGGTTTTAAATTGCTTGTTAGTTTCAGACAAAACCAGAATTACCATTTTTATTTATATATTTAATCCACACACAAAGAAGCTCAGGGTTTAACACACAGTCAGACCCATTGCATACAGGTGATATTATCAATGCTTGAATATTTATTTACATTTGGGCCTGCTTGCTTACATTAGTTTCAAAGCAGCTGAACAAAAAGCAAACTAACTGAAAATAGAGGGAAGTGTGAGTCAAAGAAAAGGAGACATTTAAGAAACTTCTTTCAGGACACATAGTAAGGCACTGTCAATGCTGGAGTCCTAAGACTCAGCAGTTCTTGGATTCGGAGCTCCAAGATCAAGCAGAATGTGCTTTTATTTCTCAGCTCAAAAAATCGTATATTCAATTAAAAATAATTTATATTATCCTCTATCTACTGTCAGGCTCACCATTGTACGAGTTATTCAAAGATTTGGGATAACCTAGCTGTCTTACAGTGATTCATATAAACAAGGAAAAAAACATAAATAGCAACAATTATGGTTGATATCATTTGGCACCAGTGCCAGGGGGAGGCTGCCCGCCAAGGGGAACATTCCTTGCAAGTTAGTCCTACAACGTGCTGGCAGCCAGCAGCGCCTGGAACAAATCCGATGTTCCGCTCAGTCGGGCTGCTCCCAGGGCGCCAGCGCGGCAGGGCAACACAGGGGTGTTTGAGGGAGCCCCCCAGGGTGCACAGAAATGGGGGCATTCCCTCTTCATCCGTACAAGGGAGGCTTTGTCGTAAGTGGAAGCATTTTGCTGAAGTTTCTGGTGTAAGGGACAGGAAGAAAAAAACACAGTAGGGAGGTCACGCTCTGCTTTTCAGACATTTGCTTTCATCTGTTAGCATGCCTTAAACTGAGCTATTCTCTCTTATTTAAAATATTGTGTTTCACAGTGAGGAACATGTCAAGAATTTTAGCATCAGTCTCCATGACAGAGTTGACAGCTAGCACCACTGATTGTTCCAGAATGTAAAGCATATTGTAGCTTTCGGACTTGCAAGCACCAGATTTTGTGCACTGTAGTAGGAGGGGCACTCGTGAGAGAAGGGATTTAAAACTAAAGCAAGTCCATGTTCAGTGCAGGTCTTTCTGGAGTGCTCCAAAGGTTAAGGGTAATTTCTTTAAATTCTGGACTTCCACTGGAGAAAAATGCAAGCCTACCCGTTGAAGGCTAAACTGCTTCCCCATTTTTGAGTATAGCATTTCCTGATACCTTTTTAATACATGGTGAGAGATAGGAATATGCTTGCCTTGTAACTTAATATCAGATTAGGACAGTAGACGCTACCGTCATGCCACCTTACCAAGTGGGTACAACACTTATAGGAGTGACTGTTAAAATGCTTTTTGAAGTTCAGAAAAAAGTAAGTATATTCCATCTCCTACTGCTCACAGTAGCTGCGAACATTTTTATTTCATGCTAACCATGCACAGAATTCCCTATGCTGACAAGTTCAGACAATTTCAGACTCTCTGAGTCTGCATGGCTCCGTTTTCCAGGATGATTGATTACATTTGACTCTCTGTGACCTTAAAAGAGTGCTCTAAGAACAATTTCCGTGAGTAGCTAGAAGTTGTAATTTGTTCAGTAAAAGATGGCAACTTCTGCTGTTGAGAATTTAATAGAAACATGTATTATGTTCTGTGATGTGCTTGATTTTAACCACAAAGAAGAAAAGAAAAAAAAACCCCACAGCCCTTCTATGCCAACATCTATCTTTCTTAAAATTTACCTGAGTTAGTGATCACCATCTCAATACTAAGTATCATTGAAACTCTGTAGAATTTAGCAGGTTTAATTACCACTGGGTTATTGAACTCATACTTACACTTTTTTATTTATACTTATGTTAAAGTCATCAAAGGGCTTGGTTTCACTCTGATACTAAATAAGAACTGAAAACAGAAAAAAAATTCATGAACAGGGAAGTAATTTTTCAGAAGTTTAGACACTTTAGAGCTTGAAGTAGCTTGGTTGGGGAACTTGTGCTTCTCTCCAGTGTGATAGGGCAACAAAGGTGACCCCCCAGGTACCCCGGTTTGGAAAGAAGGCTGCAGTGCCAAAGTGTGCTCAACGTGTAAAAGCCCATGCCACAAAACTTCCTTCTACTCCTGTCTCAAAGCCTGTTTATGTGAAACATTGACTCATGCATGTTATTACATATCATTGCTGTTGTCCTGTATTCCAAGATCTTATTACGTTACCTTGAAAATCATGACATGATTTGTTCACTCCTTTCTTGAAAGGACATTTTGTGATGTTTTATTGGTGGAGAATTTTTTTAAGCAAGAGATCCGAGAGAGCAAGAGACCTGACTACATGCTTCATAGGTCTTTTTTCTAGGAAAAGATTATTTTAAAATATGCAAGCAATATATTTTAGTTAATTAAGCACATCTATTCCTCAATAAAAAGAATATTGTATGCTGCTGATATTGCAAACATCTTTGCTAAAAAGATGTCTTTGCAGTTATCAGTATCATCTTAAATATAATAAGAGCCTTGAAATGTGTTTTTAAGTCCTGAAAGCAGAACATTGAAAATGTCTGGATACAGATGTAGCCTTTTTAAGCCTAAAAAGAAGAGGATTTAAAAGGACTGAATAGCTCAAAGGATTAGCAATGAAAGACAGACACTTTTACACATAAACTTGTCTGAGTTCATCCAACTTAGGTCATCACATTAAAAGAAGCTTTGGTGGTTCACTGGAAGCAAGTCTGTGGCACGCAGCCCAGTTTCTAGAGAAAAGATACTCATCAAAAACATGCCTCTATTTGGCATTCATACTGGGTGTTTCAGAAAAGACCAAGAAATGAAAATACACAGAACAGTTCTCTTAAAATACGTGATATTAGTGGTCCAGCTAGAACAGCATGTGGGGAGCACAACCTCCCTTTTTTTCAGTTGAGGGTATGCAATGTAATCCATGAATAAAAGCAGATTTTTATAGTATTAGTAACGCAGAACTTTCTAAAAACATGTAATATATTCAGTAAGTGGGAAGGACAGTTCAGGTGATTCACTACTGAATTCCTCTTTCCTAAACTTAAACTCTGTTTATAGCACAATGTGACTTATTGTTTTACATTGTTGTCATGGGCTTTCTCTTGTACAGTCCTTCCCCACAAACCTGGACCCAGATAAAGCTGGACTCTTTTCTGTCAGGAACACTGCAGGAATGTATCATGTTTTTATAAGACAACGCTATCCTAGACACACAAGGGACGCTTGTGGGCCTCAAGTGCTTGAGCAGACAGCGGTGTCCAAGGCACTAAAGCCGCTGTGATGGGTCACGGCCAGAGCTGCGGGGCCAGAGGAGTGTGCAGGTCACTACTCATCCACTCGGGCTGAGACAGTGGTAATTCCACGAGTGATCAGGTCTCATTCTTGCTCAGCAGAGCTGCCAGCAGACAAGACTATTGCATCCAGTTACCAGCTCAACTTTCTGCATAAAAATTCTTCAGTTTCATGGGCATGCAGTTATCTCCAAGTGTAAAAAACAAAGCTAGACACTGGGAAAAATACTCTGAAAAGGTACAAATTATTAACATTTCCTCAAGCAAAAAAAAGGTGGAGGGAGAAAAATGCCTTTTTCCTTAGACAGTTTCTCACATATAAGCAAATGAAAATCCTAGATATGTTCATGTGGCTGTAAGCTTATTGTGATCAGTAGCCTCACAAGAACAAGCTGCATTTTCATGAAAAATCATTCTGTACGTTTCTTTTCATCAAACACCCATGGACTTGGTGTTTGGTGCCCTCTATTCATGATCCAGTTCTCTCAGTCTGCGTGATCAAATTAATTCTGTGCCTAGAAATCAAATAATCTCCTTATATAGATGTTATGAATACACAAACACACACCATTACCAGACTCTTTGCCTCTTCTGCTTTAAAAATGGGGGAGGGACAGGTCCAGAACACTCTAGCTATAAATTCTTTCTGTATATCATTGCATGGTACACTTGCACTCACCAAACTCAGGCTGGCGGTAAAAATAACCCTCTCTTGAAGAGCAGACGTTAATTTATCTACTAGGGTTTCCACCTGTTAACATTTTTCAGAGAGGGGCCCTGTCTGGAAATAACTCTGCATTTCATGATGAACTCTGTGTGCTTTACTGGACAGAACCAAGATGTGACTCATTGCTCTGAGATGTGTAAATATTAAACCTGTTTCAGCCGTGGAGGCTCAGACTTGTCTGCTAATAGTCAGACATCAGTGGCAGAGCCGAAAAGAGTCCACAAAAATCTGGACTAGAGATTTTTATTTTACCTGAAAGAAATGTTGGCACTCTGAGAGAAATCTCAAGAAATAAGTCACTATAGGGAACACATCACTGAATAGGAGCAACAGACTCTGCTTTCTAGAAGATAAGAAAAAGTTTGCATCAGTTTTAGTGATCTTTAAGCCATGCTTCTCCTTCCTGCTGGTCAAAAGGTCATAATAATGACCACTATGACAGTCACATTTTCTGATCATGGTGGGATTTACTCACATGTTCTTGTGTGGAAAGATGGGGAGGGAATGGACATATAGCAGACATAACTTATTAAAGGATATTATTAAGCAGAAAGCTTATTACTAACACAGTAGTCAAAATCAACTGTTCCCTGTGCTGTGCTCCAAGTTCTTGCCCGTATTTTCACACTTTTATCAACTTACAATTTTAAAATCAAAATAACATTTAAAAAATTTACATAAGGTTATTATGACATTATCTGTCTTTTTCAACATTATGCAATGACGTTCTAGAATTCCTTGAGTCAAACATGTCTGAATTTAAACATTATTTAGCTACTGGGGTCATAAAATCATGGCAGTTACATATCAGGAAACGTATTAAGGGCAGTGATTCTGGTTAATGCTGAGATTGCCATTATCACTGAGAGGTAACACAGACAAAGTAATTGCAATACTTTGTGTAACTGTGTAAGTTTGAGTAACTGTGCAGTAGCTGAGCACTAGTAAGGCTTTGCAAGAATCAGAAAAGAGGTGCAGTACAGATAAGCATTGCATGATGAGGTCTTGCTCCTGCCCTGATAGTTCTGCACCTAAGTTAAATGTATACAGAGAAAGAGTCACAGCAATGCATAACCATTCATTTAATGAGATCTACTATGAAAGGCAATAGAAAATGTTTTGGTTTTGACATAAAAGATTCCATATGAAAGAGGATGCAGTAGGGCTTGAGGGTGGGAAAAGGGATTTATTTATCTTAGGAGTGGGGCAGTTCAAGAAAATTTCCTAGCTGTGTACAGCAGCAAGAATCAGGAAAATCACTAGACAGCATAGGTTACCTGTATACAGTTCAGATGGAAGGCAGTTTTGACTGTTAACAATTCAGAAGCAACACCATGACAAAGTGGAGACTGCACCAATATATGGTCTTAACCCCCCCTCCTCATACACATATTGTCTCCTACAGTTCCTAGCAGGATGACCTCACCAACGCTTGCTCAGCTTGGTACGCAGCAGGGGTGCTGATAGCCATCACGCATACAGAGCCAGCACAAGGCCTTAGCACCATATAAGACCTATGTCCTACTGAGGCGTTGTGTGGTGCCAGGTCTTGTAAATTAGAGTCAGTTCCTGAGTCACCTCAAGGGATCTGATCACTGTACCAACCAGGGCAGACTTTTCTAGGAATTATTAACAGTCGCCCCATTTTCTTTCCATTCTTCCATGGGACACTCCATTTACCTTCCATTTCCTCCCACCAAAATAAGAAATAACCTGCAACCACTGTGACACGCAGCAGCTGTGACGGAGAAACAATTCACTTGCCCATACGAGAGACACTACAGCTCCATCCTACAACATTTTGGCAAAGACACTTGTATGAAGACAGCACAGCTTTCCAAATGGGACTACAGGCTATTCTCTCTCTGATGTTTGATGATCATTCCTGACCCTGAACTAGTCTTTAACATTACAGGGGAAAAAATTAGCAACTAAAGCTGCAGAAAGAATTCAGTACTGATATATAGACTCTTTCAGAGGGGCAGAGCATGTCAGCACAGCAACAAACCCTGGCAAAGCTTTTTAAATAGATTAGCCTGAGAGAGATGCAAGCATCATATTTTTGTCAACAGAAAAAGGAAACCGGGAACAAACTGAAATTTTAATATCTCTAGCAACTATTCCCCCAAGGCTTTTCTCAGGGGGCAGGAGAGTTCATTTGTGCATGTACCAGTTACGCAGCCAGTGACAGTCGAGTGAAACAGAGAGGGGAAAGAGGATTCTTCTCCATGTAGCTGTCACACTTTGATGAATTTTCTTCTTTTATGATTTACACTGACAAAACAACAGAAATCCATGTCTCCCAAAGAAACAATGAAAAAACTCTGACTCAAGGAACTTTGAATCTGCCTTTAGTTTCCCACAGAAAAACAGCAGCCTTATACTTCCGGTCTGCATGTCTTATTTTAGATTACGGAAAGTATTTTCACAGATCATTTAGTGGGATGAAAAGTTAGGATTTGATATTACAAGATCCCAAATCTCTTTTTTTCCACTAAAGCAAAAAACGTCTTATGGTCAAAACCTCATAGCTTTAGTTGCTGCTAAACTGGATTCGATTTTGGTTTATAGCAATCCGCATCAGTCTTACTATTTTTGAGTCAGTCTCCTATTTTGTGCCTGACTGCTAGCAAGTCTGGGTTTACAGATTTCAGAAACACAGAACAGTTGTGGCAACTATAGTATATCATGTTGTTACAACAGTTGGTGGTCTCGAAGAAGAGGAAGCTTACAATAAGCATGCCCTACACTTGCAAGAAATCTGGAAGAAAATACTTGGTGAGCTGCCTACACACGTTGCTAGAATCAATGGTTGTTTAAAAGATTGTAGTAATCTAGGGATTCTGTATAATAACTCAGTGTTCTATGAAATTTAAATTACAACAACCTCCTCATTGCTGATGCTCTATTTCAGACAGCTTCAAGCCAGAGGCTGAGCTAAGTTTGTGTTTGAATACACTACAGCCAATTTCCTGAGCAAAAGACACCTGGTTTTTTCTATACTAAGAGTTCCATTACTTCTGAAACTGCCAGTTAAAACCCAGGGACACCTGTTTTGATTTTTTTTGTTTGGTTGGGGGTTTTTTTGTTGTTGTTGTGTTTCAGGGTTTTTTTGTTTTGTTTTTTTTAAGGAATATTCAAAACCAGATTTATGAATGCTGGTGAAGAAAGTTGGCATCTTCTGCTTTTATTCCTACAGTACCTGCACACCGTATGCCATGCTGGAAAAGTGCTCTTTATTCTGGCTCCCAATTAGCTACCAAGACTTCAAATAGACAGTCTTTACAAAGGTTCTCATGTTGCAAATTTCCTGTACTTGAGCCCTTTACTGCAAGGAATTAATGAACAGGAAGAAACCCCCCCCTTGGCTTTCACTTTCTAATCAGAAATTGCAGCAGTGGCTGTCAGAAATGGTCCAATAAATATGAGATAGCTACCAACGTGCAAACATAGAGCATTCCAAAGCCACTTCATAATCCCTCCCCAGAGTCTAACTGCACTTTAAAATAGTACTTTAAAAAGTATGAACTGTCTTACACCATCAAATGACCTGATACTTCGAATAAATATTGCCAAAAACCATCATAAAGGTGATCAATTTATCCTCTTTATGAAGTTTAGCCGTTAGCTTTCTGCCATCACACAGCTTTAAATTGAAGATGGGAAGGGTGATACAGCTTCCCTGATAGTTTGCAGTAAGGGGAGCACTGTACAACCTTCAAGGCCCCAACCAAAACCAGGAACTCCTGCAGAAGTAGAGTTTGTCTTTATGAACTACAGCGTCCTGCTCCGAGAAGCTCATTTCCCAAGCTATATAAGGTATTTTCTCGAAGTATTTTTCTAATAATCTCTAAGATCATTAAGTCTCAGAAGCAATCAGAGTTCCAGTAACTTCCTTTGCAACAGATTGACAGACGTTATCCATGGTTTTAAAATATTTGACATTAAATAGAGGAAAATTCTGAATCCTTGCCTAGGCCTTTACTGGCCACTGATAAAGATTAGCCCAGTGCAAACTAAATACACGAGTAAACAAGCACATTTAATGGGGACAACAGAAAGTAAGTCAGATCTTGAAAAGTCATGCAGTATTGTAATTAAGTGTAGTGTTGTAACTAAAAGTTGTGACAAACTGTTTTCTAGGACTTTAGAATTAGAGTGCTCTATTTCTGAGCTTTTCTCCCCGAAATAGACACGAGAATTAGACATATTCATTTAAGAGTTTGCACGGCATTAAATAATTAGAGAACTCAAGAACTAGTGGTCAATTAGTAGTAATAGTAAGGCTAAGATTATAAAGTTTTAGAGTCAGTAACATTGAATGCTGAGTTAGTGGGGATTAGAAAATTACCTGAAGAGATGTAATGGAAGTAATTTTTTCTCATCAGGTAATAAGCAGACAAAATTATGCCTCTCAAAAGAAAAGGCTAACAATGCTCCAGCCTTCAAACAATAAACACTACTGAGTGTCTGAACACACTGCAGTCACAGGGGAACTCCTTTAAAGCTTCTCTGGCTAACACTGGGGCTGGGGGGGATGATGAGACAAGTTGTCTGCGTTAGTATTTTGTTTTAAGGCCTCTTCCACACCACCATGTCAGGCCCAGGAGAAAGCTATAGCCTAAGAAGTGCAGATGTGGGTGATGAATTTGTTTCAGACTATGAGTTAACAACCAGATTAGCCAGTGGTCTAAATGGGAGTGATGACACACACGGTGTGACAGGAACCTGTCTCATGACCTGTCACTGAATTCCCAGTGACAGCTATGAACTGTTCTAATATTTCTGAACAGATTAAAGGTGACCTGTTTTTAAAGCAGATTTAAAATTAGCTTTCATACACATGATTCATTTTTACTTCTTTTAAAAAATCTTTACTCTCTATTCTTTGAACTGAGAACTTGTCTCATTCACAATGAGTTGCACACCTTGGGGTGTTGCTCTTTGAGAACTTGACTTCAGGTCACAGCCCATGTTGTTGCAATACTGCAGATCATTTGAAATCTATGGCATTTTCAGGTCTGTGCTAGCTCTATGGAAAGAGTAAGTCACAGTTCCAGCTTTTGGTGTTCCTGCACAAGGTAAATTTATAAGAAAAAGGGACAAAAAATACTGTGAGCGGAGGTTACTCCAGGACTGAGAAAAGCACAAGTTTGCTATCTCTCTTACAAGACCGGACGTTGTACTCTTCCCTCTACATCAGGCCTAATTCCAAATAAAGACAAGGCCTTTGTGTGTTTGCAGATGACAACATGTAAATAAAATCAGTTTACACTGCCTTACTAACTTTTTCGTGGTAACTACATACAATTTCTACTGCAAGAAGAAATACTCGTCTTTCTGTTAGCCTTCTGAGTGTTACTTGGTATGCTCAGTTCTTCAGCAAATAAAAAATTAATATTGTCCCACATGAAGTGGGTAGACTATTCCTAGAATTATTAGGGGAGGGGGATAAATGATCCACTAGGAAAAGTTTACATGTCTACCCTGTACGTTGTGACAACTTTGTAAATTGTTAGCAAACGGGTGTCACTTATCCCAGGTGCAGTTGAGGCAGTTCCTATTAGGGGGTTTAAACATAACAAAGGGATATGTTTGCCTCTCAGGAGAATGCTAATAGCAGTTTTGTAATGATAAGAGACTACTGTTACCAAAAAGCATGTTGGAATGTCATAGACTATATAAATTCTGTCTCAGAGGCTCACATGAGCTGCTTGTCATCTCCTAGCATGTCTGAAAGCTCTGGAGACTCTGGGAGATGTTCTGGAAGATGTCAAAACTCATCAGACATACTCACGACTGAATGGGTATTCCCCAACTTCCACCATAGTTATAAAGCCTCCCACACATTATTTATTCCTTTGTGGCTCTTCACAAAGGTACCTCATGCATGCCAACTTCTGTGCAGCTTGCTAATCACTGCTCTGCAAAAAGGGTGAGCTAGCAGAGACTGCACTATGTTTTACCTTATCATGGCTTATTGTGGTCAAACACTGTTGACCCCATCCATAGCTGAGCTAGTACCTGGAACTTGTATAGCAGAAGCAATTTATTTGCTGCAAGAAGTTGGATTTGGTTTTAAACAGACTAAGTCATGTTCAGAGTGTTTATGTACACAGTCCAAGGGCAGCTCCTGCTCTGCTTCACAGCTTCCTTTGCAATATCCAGGAGCATCTCTGGACTGCCAAGAGTTTAAGTCTAGACTGAATGCGTTTGGGAATCATGTGCATGTACCCAGACACAGAATACTGTTGCATTAATTTGGCAAGTTTCTTCAGAATGAAAAGCTCTGGTAATGCTCAGATGGAAAAAAAGTTTGTAGATTTTTTTCCAAGTCACATAAGTTCTTTGACATTCAGGGGTAAATTCCTTGCTCTATTAAAATATGTGGGAGTTCTGCTACTTAATTCAGTGATACTAGGATTTCAGAAAAGATATTTCCTTGCACGCTTAGGACTTGGATGAAATTTTGCAAAGTTAGGCTAAGTACTTAAGGAATCTGTGCTAAATCATACTTTATAGAAAATATAAAAGACTGAGGTATGAGTGCTACTTTGTGTGTGTGTGTGTATGTGTATATACAACTAGTAGCCAATATTAAGTACTCTCCAACATGTTCAAACATTCCTATAAGCATTTGAGAGACATCCAGAAGTCTTACAACAGCATAATTTACATAAAGTAAATAAATCATCCCCGTTTGAGGAAGTTGTAACTATGGCAAACATTTCAAGAATGGGAGTGTGGAGGAAAAGAGGCTGTCAAGACATAAGTGGAATCACATCATCTCTATCTGGAATCTAACACCTACAGTTAAGAATTCAAGAGAATGGATTCTCGTCTGTGTGTATTACTGAAGCTGTAGAATTTAAAAGAATTAGCTTAGAATATCCAGAATCAGCAGAGGAGAACGAACACTGTGCCCAGTGCTAATTCAGTGCTGTATGCAAGACCACTGGCTAAAACACATAATAGCATTAAACGGGGAAGCTAACTCTGAGACTGCCTCGTAACACACTGAGTGCATTAACAGTAAGGCGAGCATCATTCAGTTGTGTAATTACTGTGTTCGTGTCAAATCACAAAAAATAAAAGCATAAAGAAACAGTGCTCTCAAATGGCTCAAGAAAAGCCATCCACAGACAAATCTAAAAATATGACTTAGCAATTTACAGACACTATTAAAGAATGAAAAAATGTTTATTTTTACACAGTCTCTTCTTTTCTAAAATAAGGACTTATTCTATGCCACTTTCAGAAGAAAGTACTATGTATTAGCTAACATCTAACCCATCCTTTGAAAAATGCATAATGCTGAGCAAACTTGCAAAGAGCATCAATAGATGTAGGTAATACTTGTAGAGAAAACAGAACATCCACAAAGAGGGAGATCAATCTATGACCAGATAAATTGATATTATTATTACTGCTAAATAATACTTCCAGTTACTTAATAATAGTAAATTTTGGTAGCAAAAAACCAGGAGAATTTGCTGTTGATAATGTCAGATCATTATGTATGGTATCTGTATTTCTTATAGACTGCAATATGAGTTTTGCAAGCTCAGCAGTTCTGTAAGTCCACATACTTCTGAATGTCATTTTGTCAGCACGTGAGTTGTACGGCCTGTAAAAAAGACTACCCTAGTGGGATTTTCATACGTAGTGGAATGCACACAACTGAATTCTGACCCAGCATGTACTAATTCAAGGCTGAAATGAGCTTGCTCAGCCTTTCAGGTTCAAAGACAAGTAACAGGAGAAATTCACTGCCACATTACAGAGGTGAAAAAACCACAGTTTTCTACCTTGCGTGGGAATTCCTAAGTGGAGTTTCTTACACCTTCCTCTGAAAGTGTCAGAACTGGCCACAATCCGATTGGATTTGACAGGCTAGTGGTCTGATTTATATGACAACTGCTACCTTCCTACGAAAAGTCTGTGTAAGTATTTGTGCTCCTGGGAACATGTAAATAGGAAGTACTTTCTATTTCTTATGTCAAATAAAAGTATCTTTGTCTGCTTCTGGAATACTAAGAAGTCTGAACTCAGTGTGGCTGATAGGGTGCTAGCTGGGAATAAGAAAAGAGAAAGGAGAATCAGCCTGGAGATTTTCAGAAAGCCCTGAGGCATTCCATGCATATGGAAATATTCACAGTAGCATTATCAGCAGTGCCAAATTACCTCTCCTCACTGTAAAGGCTATCTTCTGTCTGTGGCAACTGCAAGAAAATGCATTTCTAAAGTATCAACTACCATGGCTTTAATTTTGCAGGCCGGGGGACAGTGCTACCTTGTTTCCCATGTATTGCCCTGCTTGAAATTCAACCTATAGAGAGCAGAAAGGGAAATGGCGCAGTAGAAAGAAACAAAATTCCTTTCATTCTGGATGGGGTGGGAGTGTCATCATTATTATCATTCTTCTCCTCTTCTCTTCTCTTCTCTTCTCTTCTCTTCTCTTCTCTTCTCTTCTCTTCTCTTCTCTTCTCTCTTTGAATATATATTAGCAGCTTTAGATCTTATCACTGAACAACCAAGCCTGAGACAGGTGCTGGGCAAGATTCTTTACATATCTCTTCTGTGACAAGGCACCTCAACCCTTGGCCTCTGGCACCTGTTGTTCTTATGGTCCTGGATTTACTAGGGAGTTCTCTCTCTGTTCGCTGCATGTCCACACTCCCTCATGTTCTTCTCCGAGGCCTCCCAAGTTCTTGCCTTTATGCAGCTCCTGTAATTTCAATCCCAGACTGGAGAGACTCTCAGCAGAATCTAAACTATGTAGAGTCAGTGTATTGGGTTGTTTGTGGGTTAGGTGTTGGGTTTTTTTATGGGCGTGTGGTTTTTTTTGTTGTTCTTTGTTTGGGATTTTTTTTGGTGTTGTGGTTTTGTTGTTGTTGTTGTTTTATTTGCTCTTTTCCTAGTGTTCTCTTAGAGACACAAGCCAAGGTCAAGCCTGGGTTGCAGCTCTGCTCCTTCCCACTTTGTGGGAGATGGAGAGAGCGGAATGGCAGCAGCCAGGACAGAGTGTTTACACTTCCTCTTTCCCTCTACAGTGGTGTCAACCATCACACGATTCAGTATGATCTGCAGGATTTCAATGCCATGGCCATGGTTTCCCACTCATACAGCATCTCTGAGCTTATCTGCTTGCATCCACTATTAAAGGCTCTGTGAAAAAAAAGGAAACACAGGCCTCTCACTACTATAATCAGCATAACTGCTTTGGATTTTTGCACTGTGTCATAGGTCACCTGTGATACTGTTTTTTCTTAAAAAAATACTTGTGTTCCTTTTCCTTTTTTTAGAAGAATAACGAGACTTGTTTGATAGTGTGGAATGGAACAAGAATTTTCTTAAGTAAAGACTATCCACAAACACAAATACACAAATCCAAAGGCTGTGTTATCTGTTGGGTTCCCCAGCTGATCAGTGTCCTGGACATAAAAATCTCTCTTTCACATTCCATGTAAGAAAGTCCTCATGCAACGCTATCTGTTCTTGCACTGGCAGGTTTACTTCCTACCATACTATGTTGCAATTAACATTTATATCTCATTGTGGCATTGGACATGTGACATGCAAGGGGTCCCTAGACTGTTAGGGCCAGGAGCTCTGGAGGCCCTTTCTATAACCACTTGAAAGGTACTTACATTTAAGATTTGAGCCATGCAAATCTGTCAACCATGATTCTCTGTGTACTTCAGATACTAAACTGATGATGACCCCATATTTTGCCACTAGACAGCTAAAAGGAGAAGCAGACTCCAGCCTTCAGTAGTGAAGGTTCCTGTATTATCCCCAGGATCCTCTCAGCTGCAAGATTTGGAAAGGAACTGTGCCGAGGTGATACACTTTGTAGCCATGAAGTATCACAACCAGCTCTCAGAAACACATGGCCTGTACAGAGCTTTACTGACAACAGCAAGCGCAGCGTGGGGCATTCCCTACTGACAGTCACATTTGGAAATACACTTAGTGATATTATTTTTAACTCTTCCTGAAAGCTATGGAAGTACTGGTTTCCTATGGGAGCTGAAGGAAGCTGACCTCCCAAGGGGTTTGTGCTGTGGATGCATGAAATGTATCTACTCAGATGGGGAGGGATTTTTTAAAACATTTTGCTTCAGTTTAAACCCGCATTCTTCCTCTCCTTTACATTACTTTCAAATTAAAATATAAAAGGCCTGTTTCCTTTGCTAAAAGGAAGACTATGCTCACTGTCATTTCATAGACAAAATAAAATATTTTGCTTTCATGAAAGCTCTCAGATACTCAAAGCAGTCCTCTCTGTAAAATGCTTATATGATTTTCCCAAAAGAAACTTCCTCCCTCTCTCAGTCCTTTGTTTAGAATCTGTTTTCTTTACTTCATTTTCAGATCTAACTTTCCCTGGGTTTCTATTGGATTATGTTCTCTCTGCCCTCTCTCCCAGTCTCCAAGAGAAATGTAAACCTAATTAAAGACACATGGAATTTTTAGGCTACGTTAGTTAGAGACAGTTAGAAACTAGAAAGGAAGTAGATTTGCATGAAGCCATGGGAGGTTGTTTCCAGGCTTCTTTTTTTGGAAGACAGATGCCACAAGCTTACTCCCAGCTTACATGAGGGAGACACAAGGATTACATCTCTGAGAGTCATAAGCATGTAAATAAGGAGCATGGGAGTACACAAATAGCTGTCTTTAACATACATACATCTTTATTCTTACAGCTCACGTTTTGAGTGCTCAAAGCTTGCGTGGCAGTTAGAGGTCTCTCCCATGTGACCAGATGCAAGCCCACTCCATGACCTGACCCGCAGCTGTGCCTCTCGGATCACTGTGTTGTCCGTAGGGTCGGGACATGATGGTGCAGCATGAGTTCTGTTTTCCCTCACATTATCACTGATTTTGAAATAAGAACACTGCTGTGTTTATACAATATGTATCTGCTGTAACAGAGATGGGTCAATTTTAGCAGAAGCTCAGTCACACAGACAAAAGGAAGTAACAGCAAGAGCAGATGAGCTATTTTCTTATCGTATGTTCTCACCCTGAAGTTTCTCATTACCCTGACACCAATTTTGGCCTTTCTTTCTTGACTTGAGGTGTTAGAGCAGAATCATTTTACAGGAACAACATAAAGACACACAGAGCCAGATCATGTGTGTCATCTAGCACACTACCCCAGCTCTGACAGTTGTCTGACATAGGCAGGAGATGTCTATGAAAAAGTACAAAAGAACAAAACATCAATTCCCAAAGGACACGTGTCCAGCTGAAAAATCTAAACCTGAGGATCTTCTTGAGCCAGAAATAGTGTCTCTGTGTTTAATAGACCCATGATGGGGTCTCTACTGATGGGAATTTGCTCAAATAGATTTTGAACATTTTGGACTTTTGAACTCTGTTCCATATAAACTTCTGGAATCAATAACATCTTTTTATGATGATACAGTGAAAGTATATCTCTACTGAAGTTATAAGCACTTAACATTCAGAGCCCCTTATTTTGTCATTTACAGCTATGGATAACACATACTTATTCTTTTAATGTCCAACTAAAGACTGAGCTGTTTAAGCATGTACTGCAAGGGAGAGGATTTTACATCCTTGTAAAGTGTTTTTTGGACTCCATGATTATGTACAGGGATGGAAGGGGGAAAGCAGAGGCAAATCAAGCATTAGGATTTAAGCCTTTTGAGGTGTAAAATACATCCTTCAAACTGCAGCCAAAGCAATGTTGTCTTACAGACTAAAGTACAAAATTTCTGAATCTAGAAAGACCTTTATCAAAGTTGCAACATTTCCTATTTCAGAGGAAAGTTACTGGTGTAATTTAGTAGCACTCCTACTAAATCTTTCACTGATGGCACATCAGCTGAATCACTATGACTCAACTTTAACATTCCAATTCTAATTTGAGAGACTTGCAACTTGAAATTTGTGAGTCCTTCCCACTACAACTTGCACATAGTATCTTTATTTTGGCAGTAGTGATAGAGGAAACACATGAAGGCACACAAGAAGCTGTTTAGATTCTGCAGAGAGAAATGTTGATGCCTTTGCCTAATGACATAAAAATAATATACCATTCTAAAGAAACTCGTATTTCAGACAGCAAAGTCAGTTTCAGAAGTTTCAAACATGGTACAATCAAATCTCTTTTGCTAAGAGAACATACAATAGTTCCTTTAAGAAGTTTGAAAAAAAAAAATAGCATCTTCTGCTTCCAGCTTCATCCTCATGAGGTCTCCCAGGATGAGCAGCACCCTATCTCTTCTATAGCTGTTTTTTTCTAGAAAATTCACAGCTTTTTCTCAATGAGTAAGGGAAAGCAGCCTACAAATTGTTTTCTGTCATAAAAAGCCCACCTCCATAAGAGGAATTTTCTAATGGCATTTAAATTCATAAGACATTGGCTTCATTTTCCTTGTTTCCAAAAGCCAGATTTATCCTCATCCTATCAAAAGGTCCTAAACTTTGCCTGTAAAGCAGCCCATACGGGTACCACTTACAAAGTTTCTGTAAACAATGACTCACTAGAAATGCGAACCACTTTGCAGCTCTCTACTCTGTCAGACTTGCCCTTGCTGGTTTGGCTGTGTACTCCTTTGGCCTGTAGGCCACTGCTTCTCTATGGCCCTGGCTGACACGCAGCTACCACAACTTAAGGAAGTCAGAAGCCTCAAAAATCTGCAACATCTAAATACAAGTGAATCTACCAGCTTGTAGTTCGAATCTGTCGATTGTCTGCTTTCTTGGGGCTTTTTCAAAAAGTCCTCTTTATGTTAAATGTATACTTAAAGCTCTTCTTAAGCCTTTGAATAAGGATTTGCAGAGTGTGGGGTCTAAATATTGGTGGATTTAGTTCCATGAAGAGAGTCTGTTCTGGCAGAATATCAACCAGACCTGGTAGTCACCCCCACTAATCTTCTCATCAGTCTTCCTGACAAATCCACAAACCCAACAGATTGGTATTGGCAGAGTGTGGATACACATTTGGATTTGGGGTAAGTGCACTATTACATACTGAAAAACAGCATTGAAAAAATAGCTGCACTTCTGCTGTTCAGGCCCTAGACAGCTAACATTCAACAATGCTTCTTTCTGCTGTCACAGTATTTGTATTTCATTCCTTTATTGTGACTAAAGCATTACAGCAGTTACCTTTCTGAACAAATTCCAAGAATCTCATGTACTCCCAACTATTTTGCCACTTGCTGTACTGAGGATGGCTTCCCAGGCTACTACGGCTGCTTCTCTGCTCCCATATTTGGAAGTTAGCCTGCAGTATGGAGATCCCTTGTGGGTTTCTGTTTAAATTCCAGAGTCACTGTTGCACATTGCCATTTCCTTCAGCTGATGTAAATCAAATACAGTATGAGTGAAAAATGTGAGTATAGGCTTGGCTAACTGCTTTGCGAGGGAAACCGTAATGAAGGCAGAAAGCTTGTCTCAGGAGAAAATGTTTCACAAGTGCGGCATGCTTTGCACAGTCTGACATTGCTGAGGCTATCGACCCTCATTTTGCAGCAGTTTGCACACACTTTACCACTCTGTACCACAGTTAATTGTCAATGCTGACACCGTAAAGAATGACACACTTGCATGGATGTTGCCTGGCATCAGCAGCATTTTTCTATACACAGAGCCCAAAATCTAAATGGGAATTTCATGGAATACTGTGTCCAGTTCTGGGCTCCCCAGTTCAAGAAAGACAAGGAACTGCTGGCGAGAGTCCAGCAGAGGGCTTACAAACATGATCAAGAGACTGAAGCATTTCTTTTATGAGGAAAGGCTGAGAGACCTGGGTCTGTTGAGCCTGGAGAAGACTGAGAGGGGATCTCATCAATGCTTATAAATATCTAAAGGGTGGGTTTCAGGAGAACAAGGCCAGACCCTTTTCAGTGGTGCCCAGTGACAGAACAAGGGGCAATGGGCACAAACTGGAACACAGGAAGTTCCATTTGAACATCAGGAAAATCTTCTTTACTTTGAGAATAACAGAGCACTGCCCAGAGAGGTTGTAGAGTCTCCTCTGAACACACTCAAAACCCACCTGGACACATTCTGTCCAACCTGCTCTAGGTGACCCTGGTTTTGCAGGGGGTTGGACTAGATGATCTCTGAAAGCCCCTTCCAACCCCTACCATTCTGTGATTTCATCCCTGAGTTAATTTTAGGGCATCTGCAGCAAACTTAGTAGCCCTTAATTATTGCTGCTCATCTTCCAGCAGCTCCAAGATAGCTGAACTTAAACATCTGCTAGTTTCAAAAAATGTTAAAATTTTTATTACTCAAGTGTTATTTTTTGTCAGTGGACTGAATATTTGATACCATATAGAACATAATACCTTAAACAGGAATGATTTTAAAGTATTTTAAACAGAATTAATAATTTCTAGCCAAGCTCCTTTAGGACAGAGTTTATGAACTTCACATTCCTATCTCTGAATACTCACATGGGTACCAGTCTCACCTGTGCAACGGGGCAAAAATCCAGTCCACTAACACTTGACCCCTACAGAAAAGTAAGGCAAAGCACAGGGATCCTCTCTATGTGTAAGAGATTCTCAATGTAATTCTTAATAGCTATGAATCTAACTATTAATGAAACTAAGAGAAAGATGGTAGTGTTTTCAATACTCTTTAAAAATATTCTAAAACAAATCCTCTGGACATAACACATCATGAGGATAGTTTTTTCAAGCCCAGAATTGTTGCATGAATCAACGTAATTCTGGGTTCTTCCCTTTGTAACTGGACACAACTCACTACATTCCTAATGATCTTTAAACCTACGAGTGGCAGAGTGTTGAATACACACTGTCCTTTCCATGACACCACTGCATTTTTATAGGGAAGAGAGAACAAGATGTATTCACAGAGCAATCTTTCAATGAGTCTGACTAAACTTTCTGCAATACAGGGTCCAATTATGTGAAAGTAACTGTATATTCAGGATCTCAGGGCAGGAATAAGGAAGTATTTTCATATTAGGTTAATTTTGTTCCTTTATTGTAATTACTTCAAGCTCCTCTGAGGTATGGGACATCAGAAGAGTTTTAGTCAAGATGAATTAATGAATGTGGCACAGGTAAGAAACTCAAAACTATGTCAATGTGATTTATTCTGTGGATTCATATTTCCACTGAATATGGAAAGAGTTTATACATATATACAGAAATTCGGTGATACTTAGCAATTTCTTTTCTAAGCATTGCATAATTTGTCCATTTAGTACTTGCTGATAGCAGTAAACTCCTGTATCTACTAACACAGAGTCACAAATCTTTAGTATGCATGCTAAATAAGACAATTATTTAAGCCATAAAGAATCTATGAAAGAGTTAAAGATCTGCAAGCCTATCCAGTAAAAAACCAATTACATAGACGCATACATTCAAAGAGTTCATTATTACTAAATATAGTATTTCATTTTAGACAGGGTCTTTTCCAGAAGTCTTGGCCAGTCCAAAGGCCTTGGCTTTGTGGTGAATTGGAACGTACACAAAACTGCAGAAACCCCTGAGCCTGTTCATTTTGCAGTATAGATATAAATAACTTATGAGACTCCAAACCAGCAAAACTGTTACAATTTCAGACTAATCTTACTCTTACCAATACACACACGCTTTAATAGTTTGGTAAATCAAATCTAGTATGAGGAACTACTAGGAAAGGGTTGATACATAAAAGCACCTAATATTACAGAGGGGAAAAAGAGCCTGCAGAGCTGAAACAGACACTGATAAACACGTAGCCAAAACCATGGAAGTATTGCATAGGTCATCTTACAAGCTGATTTAGATACAGAATCCTTGAAATGGAATTAAACACAATTACAGGCAAAAATACTTAATCAACAACTGATTGAGTATCAAGATGTGTTCTTGCAACGGAGATAAAAAAATCTGAAAACTTACTGTATGTATCTCAGCTGAGGTATCTGTCCATTTCAGTGCAAAGTAAAATATGGAAACTCAAACTGATCAACAAGTGTGATTTAAACCAACCATCGCTTTTTAAGGAAATCCACAAAGAGCGTACAAGAAGTCAGTTACCAGATCTCAGCTGGTAGATGCAAGAGCTCTGTAAACTGCTTGTTCACAAGTCTCACTCTTCCTCAAAAGCATGTTCTTGGAAAAGAATCACAGTGCAGCAAAGGCCATTTGAAGCTGAATTACAATATCCACATGAGGTTTAATATTATTGAATTAAACACATTTAAAATCTTCAGTTTATTTGCTTCAGTTTCCCTGTGTCTGTGTGTAGACATGACCATAAATACTAACCAAAATTAATAGTGGTAAAATTAATGTCTCCGTTCAGATTGTTAAAATTGTCACATTTTAGCATGTGAATAAAGCACTTGGAGTGTTTGCCAGGTAGTCATTTATATTGACAAGTGCTGAGGCAGAATACATATACTCAGAACACAAGTATACATCTCTCATTGCCTAAAAATTTTATTTAAAAGAACACTGACGTAGTAAATGTGATGCTTGGTAGGATATACAGGAACAGGTTCTGGGCTTCAACGTTTTTTTTCCTTTTAGTAGTACTTACCTATCCAATCACAGAGTCAAGCTCCTGAAAACTACCTATTGCCTTTTGAAAAAAAATCAGTTCATAGTAATGTTGCCTCCAGAGTAGTCAAGAAAAAGTGATTAATCGCAGCTAAGTGCCTAGAAAACTTAATCCTTCTCTGCTGTGGAACCTAGTACTGAAAGTAACTACTGTAAAATGTGGGTTAGTGCTTCAAGCTAACCAGACACATGCACTTCAACAAAGTATTCCTTCTAGCAAAACACCTTATAATTACGGACAACTGCAAGTTCATGAAGCTCTTTGAAAATAGTTCTGTTCCACTGCTCCTGACACTTGTAGCTGCAGTGCCATTGTACCCTGACTGCAGGATATAGAACTCTCCAAATGATACTGTGGAAGAAGCTGCATTGCAGCTACATTGCTCGTAAGCACCCAGTGTTCTCCCTTTTTCTACCAAAGCCTATTACTTCTGTATTCATACAGCTCACTTACTTCAGTGAAGTAAAGAAAGGATTTCTTTGCTTCAATAAAAGGCTTCATTATGGGTGAGAAAAGGAAAAATTATGATCTGATTATCTGGGACAGAGAGACATTACGGCCCTAAAGTCAGTGGAGATATTTGTAAGCAGAAGAGTCTGTTGACGTGAAGGTCTTTGCAGAATTGAGTTTAACTGGACTCACCCGAGTTCTTACGAACAGTAAAAGACATGGAAAGAGTGTCTTAAAAGCTACTCCTTTCACTCTAACCACTTTAACTTATTTGAGATGCTAGTCACCACTGTAGATAGATACTGCTTCTTAACAATACTAAAATTTTGAGTGTGTGTAAAGGAAAGGAGGTTCAGGATTTCCTTTTTTTCCTTAGTGTGGAATCCATTGTTGCATGTGTAATACCATACTGGAAGAGGACAAAAGAATTCATACATTTCCACGTGGGCTCAATAACCATAAAATACTGTCATCAAATCTATTGTTACTCTCTAACCACCTGTCAGGACCTGGAGAGTTAATCAAACTGTATAAACTGGAGAAGCAATCTCAAAGTGGCAGCATAATTCATGTATAATTACAGACTGAATAGTGCAAAGGGCAAAAGAAACTGATTTTTTTTTAAAAAGTACCTGCAAAAGAGCTGTTATTCACATGACATCAGTGCGACAGACCTGAATACTGCAAAGGAAAGAGAAAATACTGTAAAGGTGGTACTTGAACCCCCCCCCCCAAAAAAAAAAAGAAAAAAAAAGCAGTGCTACACGTATTGCTGTTAATTGCATGGAATTTTGCTGGATGTGGCTTCAAAAGTAAGGCAGCCACAGCAGTTGCAGGCAGGGAATTTCAGTGATGAGCCTGCAGTACAGTCAATAAAAATTGATTTTTACATGTACAAAAATTACACCAATATAACCCAAATAGCAAAGCAAACTCTTAACATGAACACACCTTTAAATACAAACACATATTTTAGCCTGTAGATGAGTAAAGTTTCAGAAGGCTACCAAAAATGTCCATCTGTTCTATATTTTATTTTGCCAGTAGTAACTATACCTATTAGAGCCACCAAGACAGCCTTTTATAATGGTAACACTTTTTTTCCTTTAAAATATAAGCATGCATATGCACATCTCAACCAGAACTCATTATATAAGGTCCCAGGCTTAAAGCAATTATTTTTAATCAGAAAACTTAGCTTATGTGCAAGTCCCACAAATTACTAAATATGTGGTTTATTAGGTTTGCACACTTCCACAAAACAGAATTTAGCAGATTATTAGTTCATAATATGGACTAATTGCTTTTTGTAATTTGCAGCGGCTACACATTGGTATCCAGAAGGATTTTTATGTGTGCACATTATTACTTGATCTACAGTATGCTAAGGAGGCACTGCTGGGAACACATATACTAAAAATGGTAAGTACAATGCTATGTACCCAAGCGCTAAAACCATAAAATACTCTCACTGTGCATAGTTCAAGTGACTTAATACACTCATTAATGCCGAGAGGCAGATATTTTAAGTATGTTTTGAATGCCAATAACATAATTTGATTAGCTGTTATCAAGCCTACAGGTATACCTTTGTCCAAACAAAACTGGATTGTACAGGGGGGAAATTAGTTGTCAAACATGCCACTGCAGGTTCAATAAATACACACATGTAATTCCAGCATCCTAAAAGAAAAGGGAACAACAAAAAAAGAAATTCAGAGCTGAAAACGTTACTAAGATTTATAACCCTGCAAAAAATCTGGCTGTTTTAGCCCTTTAGGCCTACAACTTGTTAACTATCCCTGTAGCCCCAACAATGACAACTGCAGTACTTGAAGTTATGAAGACCAGAAGCCTTGCTGACTTCACTGCTCTCTCTGTATGTCCCGCGACCGCTGGTAGGACTGGCTGTGTTCGAACACTGTGCAGAACGCACGCCCTTTGCTTTGAAACGTCTAGGAGCAGAAGCTCCTCTGAGGGGAACGTTGATTTATAGCTTAAAATAGCAGCATCAGGACAAAAATACCTCAAAGCCAGTACTCGTTTTCCAAACCTAACCCTGTGCGGGTGTTACCAAAGAGAGGCAGAAGTACGGACCGCAGCCCCGCTGCCCCTTACTTGCACGCTTTATGCGATTACCGTGAGGACGCCCGGTGTGAGAGGGGAGCGGGCAGGGCGGCGCTCGCCCCGGGGCTGCGTGTGCGGGCCCCGGGGCGGCACGGCGGGGGGCGGCCCGCGGCCCTTCAGCGGCAGCCGCGCTCCAGCGCTACGGGAGAGCGGGAATCCGCGCTCCTCCCTGCCCCCCGCCCCGCTGCCGCCACCACGGAGCGTAACGGTAAAAACCCACTCTCTCGGCGCCGGGCAGCGGGGCCGCCTGACCGCTCTCCTGAG
>VXBO01000359.1:760804-791947 GCA_013400135.1 Rhinoptilus africanus
CCGCCGCGGCCCAACCTGGGGGTGCCTGGAGCCCGCCCGCCCTGGCCTGTGGCCACAGGTGTGCCGCCCCCCTCCCATCCCCACCGCCCGCCGCCCCGTCACGGAGCGGCTCCCTGGCGGCAGCGGTGTCCGGGGCCGGGAAGGGGTTGAGCGGGGAGGCTTTCTGGACCTCTGCGGCTCCTGTCTGGAAGCGCCTTCGGCTGTTCCCGCCCCGGCCGGCGAAGGAGCTGGGCGAGCTCCGCTGCAGGGCAACGAGTCGTCCGGAGGGGCCGGCCGAGCTCTTCGCCGCCCCGGTGCCTGCAGAAGTCCGTCTGTCCCCCGCCTGGGGCCAGCCTGGCGGTAGAAGTGCGGCGAGGCGCTGTAACTCCGCTGCTGGCGCACCCTCCGCTCCGCGCCGGCGGGGGCCGCCTCGCGGCCTCTCTCGGGTGCCGCTGATAGCGCTGGCTGGGTTTTCTGCTCTCCTGGAAACTCCTCTTTTAGGTGTCTGCGCTATAAAAGGCGAAACGCTTAACCTGGTGTGAGCCTAGCCTAAAAAACCTCAAAACCCCCCACCCTAGACGTCCCAGGCATTTGGTACCGATTTCTATATTGGAGGAGGCTTGTGTTACCAGCACAGGAGTTGAAGAGGGACAGACCTGTGGCTTTCAGGCGAAGTTCGGAGTTGCAGTTTGTTCTGTTTGTTTCGCAGCCTCCAGTGTTGAGTGGCTGTTTGCTTGTGGGAAGCTAAAGGTGACTGAAAATGGGCTTGAATCTCTCGACTTCTGAGAGCAGCTACACGTAGCGTTTCTTTTTAAGATCTGAGTATTTGCAATATGGACATTTCAGTCCGAGAAGTGCAGATGACTAATACACTTGAAATGTTGTAGTTTTATTAGTACTTTTATAATCAACTATCAAAAGAAGAGCAGACTGTTGCAGGGGAGAAATGTCTTGTTTGTAATAGAAAGCACTGCAATGTTATGTACTCCTCTATTTCATAGAGAATTACCTGTAATACTTACTTTGCTCTTCTGTTAAGTTCAGCTACAGATACTCCGAGTTCATTTTTGAACATCAGACATAACTTGCTCACTTTGAATCCTGTAAGAATTCTTAAGTCATTCATGGCAAGCGATAGCCCTTTCCAGCAAACTTTACCTTAAAATGAAATGGCTACATACAGCTAAAATATTGTGTCAGTGTTAACTGATGTATCAGTACACTGAAATCGTGAGGCTTGTAAGTATAAGAAGCTGTCAAGATGACTAATGTACGTGATATGTTTATCAGATTTCAGCCTGTAGTACTTGCTACTGCTAGTATAACTTGCCACTTTGAGGTTTTGCAGTTTACTACAGTGTAACTACAACTCTTGGTCCCTGCGACTCTGTGAATTTTATGGGATGCACTGCCTGGAATACTTGTGCTTCTTGCTGACTTTAGCTGAAACTCGTGTTTTTATGAAGAACAATCAGTCTGCAGCAATGCACTGATGTAATAGGTATATTGGCTGTAAGGGTGTGAAGCCTGAGTGTATGAAATTCTTTTCCTTGAAAGGAAGACTTTAGAATAACGCTTTGCCTCTCTGAGTTTAGCCTGTATCACTGGCTTGTGTGACTATTTCCCGCCCCTCCCCCTTCCTCTCAAAAGAAACCTAAACTGATAAAGTAGCATTTATTAGAGAAATGCAAAAACAGAATTGTTTTCTTTCTGCAGCTTGCTAATGCCAGGTCTTCTTTCATTTTGAACTGTTTTGGAAGCCTCTTTTTCTTTTCTTGCCTGCTAGGTAGATAAAAGGAAAGACTATTGAATTATTTTTCTGTGTTAATTCACAAAGAACAAATAGAAGTTGTGTAATCTGAGGTAGTACTTACAAGGAAAATGCCCTGATCTGGTAGAATACAGCTTTGACTACGCTAGGAAAAATACAGAATTAAAATTCCGTTTCCTGTCTGGAGCTGTGTTTTCTGTGCATCATACTGAAGCGTAAAGGTGACTTGTGAAACTGCAGTTTCACAGGGGCAGGAATATTTGTGCAGACAGGTTATCTAGTTGCAAGTCTAGCAACTGTGTGACTTCACAGGTGACAGCAAAGATGGAATTGTCAGTGTAACCAAGGCAGTAATGTAGCTGCTTGGTCTTTGTGTTGCTTGCTGTTTGCTCAGGGTTCTTCATAGCATGAGTATCATCATGTGTACGTGACAGTAAGAACTGACCAGCAGAGAAGTTTTTCAGTGACAACTTGTCACACGCAGCAGGACCATTCTCTGGCTCCCCAGACTATAGTAAGGACTCCACAGTTCGGAAGGTGCTGTATTTAATTAACTACAGCATCTGCAAGTAACTGCTGGTAGCAGTGTCTGAAATACTGAGACCTGTTCTTGTGCAAGGCCTAGGAGATGTGCTGTGTGGGGAAATGGGCCAGGAAAAGAGAAAATGGGTATGAGGAAGGAGACACATGCAATAACTTAAAAGTGTATTTTTCTGATGTTCCTGAGCTGGAGTTATGATGCCTTATATCTAAGATGGAACAGAATGTTGATAGATATGACAGTCTTAAATTTGAGACTATTACATGAGTTAAAAGGGAGTCTTTCTCCTGGATAACTTGACTTCAGACCTCAATATGGGAACTTTTCCTTCAGTTTGCCATTCAGCATGCATGTCTGTATTTTCTGTCGGAAATGCGTGTGCTATATTTTAAGCTTTGCCTGAAGCCACATTAGGTCTTGTGGTGGTTCTAATGTAAGGCTTGCATGCCCAACAACACCTACTGCAAGGAGGCTTCCTTGTCAGAACTTAGTTGTAAAGTAATCCCAGGTAAGAGAAAGTCCAAGTCATTGTTTAAGTTAATGAAATAACTAAATCTTTATGAGCTAGTGTCTTTCCTATGGTAAATATGGAAGACTAGGTATTTTGCACTTCTTTGTATTTCTACATAGAAATGTTGTACTTCTACTTCCCAGTATGTGACAGTTTGATTCTACTGTGTCTTGAATATTCTGTAAGGGGATAGCTTTTGCAGAACAATACTCAAAATTGTTTTGAAGTGCTTTGATGAAATTGCTTAACTGTGAGATAAGGTACATGTTGGCCATGCAAAAACTTTGCACGTAGAGGTAAAGGGCAGAAGGATTTTTGCACAAAAATAACCCTTGTCTGGAGCCAAGAATTTGAGAGAGAGGCTTCAGATTAATATCACAAGATTAATAATGTACTATATCAGTCCTTTTTTTAACTGAAGATCTAATGTTTTTATTGGGTGATATTTGGAGTGGATGTGTGCCTCTTATGGGAGGGTTGGGGTTTGGTTTGGTGTTGGCTGTAGCTAAAGATGTAACACTGTAAGACAACAGAATTGCTTGCCGGGGAAAAAAAAAACAGTCAAGCCCAATAGGCAGGGAATAATTTGGACCTTGCTAAATATATATTAGTTTAGTGGGCAGTGTAGTAGAATTCAGAATCCTAACTGGTCAAACTTCCCTGGGAGGAAATATGGTGGGTTTCTAAATTTTTTTTAATAAAACATTCATCAAACTTAACCTATTTTTAAAAAGAGGCATTTCTATCAAAGACAACTAATGACACAGAAAATGTAAATCTATCATACACGTTATATAGAATCATTTTATCTCATGGAGGAGAAAAGTCTCTACTTTCTAGTAGTGAAATTACAAGTGTTTGTTATGTTATATTACTGCCAAACAGAGAAAGCAAATTCTACTTTGATGTTTTAAACTCCATTCACTTACTGCCTTGTATGGATTCTTGGCTTTCTGTCAGTACAGGCATAGCCCAGTCTTGTCCCTTCTTTCCACTGCCTTGGACAGAACTGCTTCAGAGCAGAGTTGCTGCTGCTCTGCCAAATGCCAACAGTACCATGGGTGAAGCCACTGAGTTTGACGGATTAGGAACTATTTCTGTGCATGAGAATTAAGGTAATAGAGGGGAACCTGAGAAGGGACTTAAGAAATTCACATAATTTAAACACTGGAGCAGGATCAGCATCTCGAGGAGATGTTGCCTTTTCAGAGTCTGCGTTGTTGACCCAGGTCAATGGTCTGAAAGATCTGACCTGCTTTGCCTGAGACCAAATGCCTGACCATTACCCTGTTTTTTGGTCTTCCACTTTGACTGAGCTTGAGCTGTATGAGGAAAGTGACCCTGGTATGAAGTGCTCATAATGAAAGATTTGTAAGACACGGTCACAAATGAAGTGGCTGAGATCTTTGAGGACAGTGATTTGCACTGAAAGGCCAGTGCTTGCCTAGCTGGTGATGCAGCTTCTGCCTTTGCATCCTCCATGCTATTCAGTGCTGTCCGGTAGACACTATGTTTCATAAGTGTCTACATACATCCAATTGCTATTACATTATTACAGACATCTTTCTGCATCTCAGTCCCTAACCACAGCTAGTGCATCAGGATAATCATCAGTAAGGGTCTCTTGGCTTATAAATAATCCTGTGTCGTGGTTTATCAGATGTTTCCTTTACATAGAGCAGGGCCAAGCACTATTTTTAAAAAGTAAATAAAAGCAGTCTAGAGTAAGATTAAGCTTAACTGGAGGTTGTACCTCACGAGAACAACACGTTATAGCACTGAGTCAAACAAGGTTTTTGTCACTTTCTGAAATCAGTCTCTTTACCACCAGCTGAAGCGCATCCCATCTAGGCACAACTAAAACCACACAGATTGCTTGCCATACAGGTGAAACTCTATACCAGTACTTACACAGATACATAAAGTTTAAAAGAAACCAAAAAAACCTCAACTGTGAATGAACTGCATTTAGCATAGCTGTAGCAGCTATCCTATCTCATCCTAGTGGATGAAGAAGTAATAATCACATGAATCTATTGTCATGTTCTGGGTGCATATCCATGAGCTTAGGTCAAGTGAGAAGTTGCCTGGGGTTGCAGGGTCATGCAGAAAGAGCTGGCCATTTTCCCTGGATGTGCTGTGAATTGCCTACCAACATCTGCAAACCACCAGCTTGGAAATCACTCATATAAATGAATTAGTGAAAAATGCAGCCTGCCTTGAAAACCTTGTCATGATTGCAGCAGCTAAAGTCAAATACACAGCTGAACACTTAAAATGAGGAGAAATGGTCTGACTGTTTTGTAGAGTGGATGGTAAACCAGCTTCCTCATCCCTAAGTTTTCTTCTGTGTAGCTGACTTGCCTGTACCTTAGGGTACACAAGAGAAGTGAGATGTTGAGGACAGCTTAGTGTTTCTTTCTTTTGAGAGAAAAACATGCTTGCAATATTTATGTTTATATATTTATGTATCTTGGAAAAGGATGGAGAGGAAAGGAAAAGTGTAAGCTTTTTCCTTGCAGAATTTTATGCACAGCACAAAAGACAAGGGGTTGTAGTAACTTTCTGAACTTTTTTCTTGATGTTTAACTTGTCATGGAAAATGTACAGGTCTGTGCTTTCCCACCACCAGTTTATAGTATTGGAATGTCTTTAAGCTGAAAGAAATAGGTTGTTATAACAGCTCATCTGAACTCTACAGGGCTCAAAAACTTGGAGACAAAGTCAATGAGAGTAGAAGAGCCCAGATGATCTCATGAGAGTAAGACTTTTTATTATAGGTGTCTAGGTCTTGCCTGTGTGTAGTAGAAACTTGTGAATAGTGTAAGGAGAAGATAGTGTGTTCAAATAATAAAAATGTCCTTCTTTTTTTTGAAATGGAACGTTCTACTTGAGTGTATCTGTTCTCTAGGGATAATTTACCATGTTGTGAGAATTGTGGCCATACGCTTTGAGAAAGTGGATAAAACCCGTGTGTGTGCATGAGAGGGACAAGGAGAAGAGTGATTAATGATTAATCAGACAGAAAGCAACTTTGTACTAACAAAAGCACATCATAAACTTCTTTCTTGCTTTTATCTATAGGACCTATCTTTACATAAGTGATAAATCAGCTTCTGATTTGAATGGAGTAATCTCTTTGTTCTGTTATTATGTTTGGTGGCTTAATTTGTACCAGTCTCTTCCATCAGCTTTAAAAGGAGTGTTTTGTTCTCTGTTCCTTTAAAATGTGCATAGAGATGGTGAAATGCCTCCATTACTAATTACATGCAGCTTGCTTTTTAGGCATAAAAACTGAGAATATTATTGTGGAATGGATAATCTTAAAATGGCAGTTGAACTAAAAATTCCATGTGCCAAAAATATGGTGTATATTACTCCTGCTCTGGAAAACTTTCTGCTGCATAAGTGAATTACACCAGTGAGGGAAGGGTTGTCAAATTCATATTAAGGGTCAATGTTTAGCAATTTCTTTCTTTCTTTCTATGGAGTGTCATGTAGTTTTGCTTTGTGCTTTGAAACAAAAAGATATTTTTCTCTATGTAGTAGTATTGGACTGTAGAGGTGGAATTTCTTTATAGAGTTTAATAAAACAGTGAACCAAACAAAGCATGGTTCAGTATGTTTTACACTTTGAAATGTGTAGCTTCAGAACGTAAGCAGGCTAATTTACAAGTGTCTTTCCCTTCCCACTATAGTTGAAATTTGGATTGATGAAGCAAGTCTTTGAGAGGACTAGGCAGGGGGGAACCAAGCAATGGTTTTAAAGATGTGTTAGCAAACATGTGGTGTTAATGCTAGTTACTGGAAATAATGCTTGAAATCATTAACTGGTTGTTGCAAATACTAGAGTATGTTTTTTGTTCCAAATCTGCTAGAGTTCTTAAATAAAAGCCAAATGACACTTTCTTTCCAATTACTTTTCCGAAGGAGAGAATAGGCCAGTGCTAGCAAGTCCTTGTCTTGAGCACTGCTTAATTTTGGTAGTGGCTTCACATGTAGCTAAGGCTAGCTTTTTATCTCTACTTCTGTGCTGTACAGCTTGTATGTGTTGTTCCAAAGCTCTTGTTTCTGACTGCATTGTTTTACCCAGTCTTACTGGCTTTGTATTTTTTAACCTCAAATATGAAGTCAAAGTACCTACTGTTAATAATACCAATCTTCTGCAATTTCTCACTCTGAAAAGCAAGTTAGACTGGCAAACTAGACTTTAAGAGACATTAGAATGTAATGTGTGTGCTGGGGTTTTTTTGTGGTGTGTTTTTTCTTTAGTGACACAAATTTTATTCTGTCACTTGCTCAGTCAAATACTGAAAAGCAATTCTTGATGCAGAACTTGGCTTTGTGGCTGTGGTTCTAAATTCCTGCAAAATGATAACCTTACTGGCATTTATCTTCAAACACAGCAATAAGAGCTCTTACTAGGGAGTATTGTTGTTATCTAATTTGAACAGTGAAGTATCTTCTTTATATAACTGTTCTAAGTGCATCCACTAAATTAATGTTTAATTGTATAATTTCTTCCATCATTTTTATGCCATCAGGCAAGAGAGAATTAATCCTAAATTATGTCCTGTAATTGGAGTCTAAAGTAACAGCTTGTGTTGATGCATGGAAATGCACCACAGGTGAGTGGGTATTGCAACTATCTGCATTTTGGAAAACACTTTGTGGATACAAGATGACTTGCTGGATGGAGAGATGAAATGACAAAATAAAGGCTGGATCTACAAATATTTCACCAATAAGTGTCTCCTTAAAACATGAGCCTAGCAGCTAAAAACTGAATTGATGGGAGGGAAACTCTATGGGCATAATATTTGGAAGCAGGTCTAGTTTGTCCCTGTAGTAATTTCAGGCCCTAGTGCATTTTTTAAGAATATGAAAAACTGGGTAGAGAATCAGTAGAGAGGGTAAACCTATCCTTTGTTTACTTTGCCTAATAATTCAAGTCTACTGAGGAATGATTTGTACTTGCCTCTATCCTGAGATTAGAACAAAATTTTCTGTAAAAACATACTGCTTCAGAATAATAATTTATATTATGAATAATGATAAATGGATAACAATACTAGCTGATGAAAGGGGAAAGAAGGAAAATAACCTCTTAATTCCCAAAGGCTTTCCATGATTACTGAAAATGTCAGCTCATACTTAGTCTTGAATGATGATGATCTTGATAACTCTCTCATGCTGAGAGAACATGTGTCGGAACAGTTTCCCACTACCCTGACTTCATGGGTAGGGTAGGAATGATGATTCATGTCAGGGTTCTCCGGTAAAGAGTGGAAACAAGCTGTTCCTGTAGAAAACTTGTGTGCCTTGTTGCTGTTGGCTTAGAACCTTTATGAAGGGACCTTTTGTAATAAAATTGCATTGCATTTTCCATCAGTGGCTACACCCACAGAATAGTGAATGTAACCTGATCTTCTTTCACTGAGGATGTTTTCCTCATGCTAAACTTTCAGTGGATCTCAGGGAAGTGGGATTGCTGAAGGCAGATCTTCTCAGAGTTGCCATAAAGAAGGTATGGAGTACCTCAGCTGCCTCTGTGCTGTCACCAGGCCCCCCACCTATTCAGCAGTGGGCCCACATTTTAACTTGTCTTCATTTTGCTGCGGCTGTACTTACACAACCATTTTTATGTTGTGCTTCATGTCCTTTGCCAGATGCAACTCTAGATAGACTTTGGGACGGACACGATCCTTGCATGCTCAGGTAGTTTCTCTGTATTCCTCTTGAGTCACCTGTCCATGCTTCTACATCTTGCGCACCCTCTTTTATGTCAGCTTTGTCAGGGGAGTTCTGTTCATCCATGCAGGCCTCCTGCCACCTTTGCTTGACTTCCTGCTCACCAGGGTGAAGGATCCTGAGCGAGGGCATCCTTGAAAATCAACCAGCTTCCCAAAACCTCTCTTCTTTCTATAAGTGTGTACCGTGGGATTTATTCAAGCAGGTCCCTGAAGAGGTCAAAGTCTGTTCTTCTGAAGCCTGGGTTCTGACTTGTCTTTTCTTCCTTTCAGGATCCTGAATTCCACCATCTCATGGTCACTGCAGCTAAGGTTGCACCTGACCTTTGCATTCCCAACCAGTTCTTCCTTGATTCAAACAGCACCCTGGTTCTTCTCTTTGGCTCCTCAATCTGTACCTATCTATTAATGAAATATGATATTTAGCATTTACACTGTTATAGGAAAAGTACAGTATTTCTCATTGCAGTGGAGGTAAGCAATTTTCATATTAAACTGACTTTCTGTGATGGCATAAGAAAGTCTGAGGAGCAACGGTCATGCTTGATCTTTGTTCTCAGGTAAACGTGGTGTGTAAATGAAACTATGAATAACAGAACTGGGGAAAAAGTACTGCTTTGCTAGTTCTACAAACTTTATGCTTGGATATCTTTGTGTATGCAGCTTGAAATGTCTGGGTGTGCTGCAACTGTTCTGGTCTCATTGCTCTACAAACTGGAGTTGTGGCAGTTTTCAGTTGCTTGGTTAGGATACAGGAAAGCTTATATGGTAATTCCAAAATGGTCTACATTCTTTCACTGTCCTAAAAATCACAGATTATTTCAAGGCAGTCTCAGTGCAGGCTAGCAGTAGGCAAAGACCCAAAGCCTTGTTTTGCAATGAATGCAAATGCATTTGCAGCTCATAAGCATATTCAGGAGCACTTGACATTCTTGAGATGGTGTTTATCCAGCAATCCATCTTTTTAAAGTAGGTGATAGAATAGATTGCTCTCCGTCTTTTTTTTTTAATACACACACTGATGGCAGTACTAGATTCTGTTATTTTCAATGGTTGTTTTCTGTTTGTGGGAACAGTGAAGTATAATGGTATTAAACTTGAACTGCATTTTAGTAGCTGANAGCCCAGGATGCCATTGGCCTTCTTAGCCACAAGAGCACATTGCTGGCTCATGGTCATCCTCCTGTCTACCAGGACCCCCAGGTCCCTTTCACCTACACTGCTCTCCAGCAGGTCAGCCCCCAACCTGTACTGTTACATGGTGTTTTTCTTCCCCAAATGCAAAACTCTACACTTGCCCTTGTTGAACCTCATCAGGTTTCGCCCCGCCCAACTCTCCAGCCTGTCCAGGTCCCTCTGAATGGCAGCACAGTCTTCTGGGGTGTCGGCCACTCCTCCCAGCTTGGTGTCATCCGCAAACTTGCTGAGGGTACACTCTGCACCCTCATCCAGGTCGTTGATGAAGATGTTGAACAACACCGGTCCCAGTACCGACCCCTGAGGGACTCCACTAGTCACAGGCCTCCAACTAGATTGACAGCTGAGTCTTTGCATGAGCTACAGAGACAAGCCTGTCCTTCCTTAAATGCTGAAGTGCGCAGAAGAAAATAGCTATAGAAATTAATTTCTTTAACAGATACAGTCAGAAGTACCAAAGTAGCATTATGAGAGATGGTGGTTATTTCTGCAACTCCCGAATTGATGAGGAGCACTCTGGATAAATCAGGTGTCACCTTGGCAAACAGTAATGACTGTTCTGTCTCTTTTTTAAACTTCTTGTCACATTGTTGCTATATGATGCAAGGAGGTGGTACATCAAAAGGGGAAGCTTATTGAAGGCTGAACCCTACCAGCTTCATTGCCCATTCTAGTCTTTCAACCATTTTCTGGGTGTCTGCTCTTCCGGTGCAGGAGAGTCTGAAGACTCCTCCTGCCAAGCAGGAAAGCTATTAAAAGCTGTCATCTGGAACTTCGGTTATTCCATCTGAGTTTCTTCCTCTGCTGACCTCTTCAGACCTTTTCCTGAGTTTGGAAGAGGCTGCATGTTGCAACTGTTTCGATTCTTATGCAAGCCTTGTTTTGTTTGCCTGCACAAATACTTCCTTGAAAGGAGCAGAAACAGACTTGAAACAGACCGATAGTCAGTACGTATGACAGCCAGATAACCTGTGAGTTGCAAGAGTTTTTTGGTAGATTTGGTTCCTGGTTTTGACAAATGGACTTCCCATTTATGAGTAAAATATCTGTCTGTGCATAGGCAATGAATGGTTAAACTGTTAATCTCAAAATGGGATACAGTAATACATAATTGGCTGAAACAATTAGTGCTAACGTTTAGCTGTAAGCAAGCTGGCATGTTCAACCTTCCTATTTAAACGCTATGGAAACCTTGTCAGTTGCTAACGTATCCATGCAGTCGTCTAAATGTGCTTGGGAGAGGTTTTTAATACTGAATATTTATCTGAGGTGTTATCCCTATAAAAATGGTGCTTCAAGCACCCAGTCAGAAGTTACTGGGAAGGTGGCTTTCTTTAGTGTGTCTATTTGCTTTTAAAATATTTTTTTATTGTAGATTTGCTCAAGATTGATCTCAAAAGATGTTTCCTGTTTCAGCCTCTAAATGTGTATACATGTGTCTAAATATCCTTCAGCGAAGCCTTCAAAAGCAGGTTACAGAAAGGTCACAAAACCACTCAGTACTTGAAAGAAAATTTACTCTCAAGTGTAAAAACACTTTCTTAAATTACTGCATAACTTTTATGAGGCTTTAGGTAAAAGAACAAGTTAGTAAACTGACCAGTGTTTGTTGGACTACACTAAAAATCACTTTCACAAGTCTAGCTGTCTTTGCAGCTTTTACAGCATAATAGTTGTGCTGAGTAACAGATAAACAAATGGACTTTCTCTCGAACTCCAGAGTAGTAGCGAAAAGGTCACTTTTTATTTAGCTTGCCCTGATAGAATGACCAAAAAAATTGGATTGTGATGGGCTAGTAACTGCCAAACTACTGACTTAATTGTAGCAACTGATGAAGTGCTGCTTGATTCTTTGTTATATTTATAAACGGTTCACCTCTTAAAAATTCAAGGAGTGGGAACCTCAGTAAATTTTAGTTGGGTTTCAGCTTGACTTCAGTCTTTCTCGGGATGGGGTTGGGGGGGCGGGGAGGAGGTAATTGCATAGCGTTTCTTTTACTTCTCTTAAGTTAACGCTTGAGAAAACCTGTGTTCTTTAGCTCTGTGGCTAGACTCCAGTGGCAATTGAGCTGTCAGACCAACTAAGCCCACCACAGTCTGCATGCAGCAGAAAGGAATGTATTTTTCTGTTAAACTGATTTATTTTTTTTAAATCTTCCCAGCTTGACATCAATAATTATTGTAGTTCAAAGAAAAAAAAAGGTGTTTTATCTCTCAATTGCAAGCTAATGTCTGGCATAACAATTTTGCCTGGCAATTTGGGAGAGGGGGGCAGTTGGAATCTCTGACCTGTTCTCCAATTACTCAAGATAGTGAAACACTAAAGAGACTTTACAACCCTGAAGCAATTACAAACTGCTACAAAGAGTTGTTGCTTAGCCTGCCTTGTGGCAGATTTTTACATGGCTGTCTGGCACTTTTTTCTTGCAAAGAGCAAATTTTCCTCAACAACACTATTAGTTTTAAGTATCTTGGTGATGCTGATACCTACTAACCTTGCTACTGTGTGTCAATGGAGGAAGTAAGCAGTGAGGGGGTTTGTGAACTTGATATAAATTTCCCTCTGCTTTCACAAATGAGTGTAATTCCTTTCTTCAGACAGGTTTTCCAGCTCTCTTGTTAGCTGGCCCAAACCCTTGTATTTCTTGTTCATAGAGTATAGTGGTTGCTCAGAGTGATTCTCTTCTGTTCCATGGCTTTTAAATTTGAAGCAACTTCCTCAAATAGGACAAAGTGTTGTTGGGAACAAGTGTAGCTTCCTGTTGTAGGAGATGCTTTTAATCAAATTTGCAGCAATACTGCTATTTCCCTTTTCCACCACATTCTTGTATCAGGTAAGGAACTACACCTCCACATATGCTTACCTTACAAAGATTTAAAGGATTTTTCATTAATTTCTATTAAACTTCTAAAAGGATTTAAACAGTTAAAAATGGTACCAGTGGTAGCAATTATATACTATTAAATGTTGGTGGCACTTTAATGTCCTTATTCTGATGTGTATTTGGTTTTTCAAGATTCTTCTAATGTGACATGACTGGATAACATTATGTATTTGCACAGTGCCTGGCATGATGGAGCCCTAAAATGCTTACACTTTAGAGCTGACCAATTACAGTGTAAAAAATAAAAAACAACTCTTGTTGTTTTAAAGTTGTGGAAATTTCTGATGTCTCTTTATGATTCAGTGTCAAATTTAAAGATTAATTTTAAAGACAGATTTATAGGGGCTTTACTTCTGTACAACTTCAAACTAACAGTGACAAGGATCATTCCTTTTCTATGCAGGAGGTGAAACCAGACTTTGTCATGCTCTGCCAGCCATGGGAACTTAACAAAATAAACAGTTTTGGTCTAGATACTTGTATATACTTGATTGTAACCTTCAAGTTGCTTGCTTACACTATGTAGTTTCCTCCCTTTGTTTTGGTTGAGAATAGTAGTAGCTTCATGTTGCAGAGCTACATTGAGAAAGTCTGTCCATCCCATCACACATGTTCAGATGCTGCTGCCTAAAGTAATAGGACCAAACAAATCCATTGGTACAAAGAAAAGTCCCACAGGTTGCAGTGTTATGTGAACTAAGCTTTCCAAAAGGGATTGCAAGAGTAAGAGTAATGCTTTAATTGTGGGAACTTAGAGAATGTAATGTATATTAATGTTAGTCCAAAGCACTGTTTTGGGAGTAGGCTGGCTCCAGGAATAGGTTTTAATGGCTGAATGTAGACTGTAAGAGTGGCTAGGAGTAGATCCTACTCAAGATGGCATGGAAGACAATAATTTTCTGAGTGAGAACTCTTATCACTTAATTCATTCTACAGACCTGATTTCGCCCAGGAACCACTGACAACTAGGAATTAGTTAGATTATACCACTCTTATTGGTTATATCATCCTGTAGTAAAGGATTCTGACTACTTTGGTAACATCTGCTGCTATGCCATAGTTTATTAGCCTTTGCCACTTAATCTTTTCAAGGAATAACTTTCTTTTTCAGTGTGAGTCAAGAAATAAATAGCAAATGCTGTTGAAAGTAGTTGGTTTTAAAACTTTTTTGGATGTGAAAAGTACTTTGTTAATTGACCACATAGTAAATTTGTCTTATTTAAAACTAATTTTAACAGCAGAGTAAATCTTCATTTAACTCAGAACTAATGCCAGATTAGACACTACTTTGTTTGATTTTTTTAATACCATCTATCAGTTATTTCTACTGAGTAGCTGCTTTGTAGTAGTTTGCAAATTCTTTGTGATGCCTCTGTACATGAGTGGGTTGTCTTCTACATGACGAATTCCTTTTACATGCCTTGCAGAGCTGGTATAAGTGGTTGTGAGCACTGAAGACAAAATCAAGCTGCAAAACAATTGCTTCATATCAAGTTTCTGACACACTTAAGTTTTTAATGGTGCTGTAAATGAGCACTGTCCCTTGGAAAAAAGCCCACTGTTTCTAGTCCTTATTCTATTTAATGTAACTAGATATTGTTGTAGCTAATTAAAAAATCGCATTCAATATCTGAGCAGTGATTTATGCCATTAACTTACTGTACATTTGAATTAACTGTTAGTCAAGCAAAATGAGACTCTTAAAAAAGACAAATTGTCTAACATGCTACAGAAGGTGGATAATCACTATGAAATACCATGTTAGTACATATCTTGCTGGTGAAGAAACATTTACTTATGCCAAAAGCTAACTGCTATGAGTTTCTGTTGCTTCAACCATTTAGTAAACACATAAGGATATTTTTAATATAATATTAAAAACTCAGTGAAAAGTGTTACATTAGCAATAAAACTAACTTTAGATTGAGTATGGTTCCCCCGAGAGAAATGCTAGGATTAAACAAAGGCAATGAGGGACAGAACTCTGTCTAGTTCCTGCATTGGCAGGTTGACTTAAGAGATGCTGCCTTAACCTATTTACTTATGTATTCCTTTTCTGCCTTAGTACTAAGCCCTTTTAGTCTTTGTAACCCATCAAGATAACGTAAATAGATACTTGCTTGATGGGGCTGTAGATAAATAACCTAGCACTTGTGACAGGCAGATTAGAACAAGTTCAGTAACTTGGAACAGTGTCATGGGAAGAGGTGGGGGGAATTGTTCTAAGAATTTCAGAATTGCTTGGAATGAAGGGTGGTCTTATGACAGTGGTTTTGGCAAAACAGTTGTATTTAGAATGTATTAAAAAGCAGTGTCATGTAAATGGTGGCGTAGTGAGTATTCTTCCTTTTGCTGATAAATGCATCACCCCTATCAGGTACTAAAAGGGAGTCCTTATTCTGTTTTGTTGTGTCTTAAAATCAATGATGATTGGTATTCCTCCTTCCTTTGCTATCAGAGGTGTCCAAAACTGGGTTTTCTTTCACATGCCTATAAACTTTGTCTTTCTGCAGGTATACTGTCTTGAACTTAGAAAACAAAAATAGTTACTCTGAAGCTCTTGATGCTCTAGGAGAGAGCTCATAAGGGAAGCAGTGCTGACCTTTCTTTCTGTAGAAGAGAGGAAAATCAGTGGTGGTATTCAGAAGTCAGTACAAGTTTGCATATGACAAATAAAAGATCCTCAAATGCAGTGTCTAGTAGCCAATCTCCATTTTCATTTGTGTTATATTAAAATGATGCAAACGCAGACCTGCTGTCAGTGAAGGAAGTGTTGGGATGTGAGCTATTACAGCACCTTGACCTCTGCAAATTGGCGTGCCCTGATGTTGTCCACCTGAGGGTGTTAAGAAAGCTGGCAGACATCATTATGAGGCTGCTCTCCATAATCAATGAGAAGTTGTAGAGATCGAGGATGTCCCAGAAGACTGGAAGAAGGCTAATGTCACCCCCACCTACAAGACGGGCTTAAAGGAGTATCCAGGAAACTATAGGCCCATCAGTCTTACTTCAGTCCCTGGGAAAGTTATGGAACAAATCCTCCTAGGGGCTATCACAAGTCAAATGAAGTACGCAATTGGGAAAACCCAGCATGGATTCACCAACAGCAAATTGTTCTTGACAAACTTGATTGCCTCCTATGACAAAGTAACCTGCTTGGTTGATGAGAGGAGAGTGGGGGACACTGTCTACCTGTATTTCTCCAAGGCTTTTGACGTGGTTCCCCACAGCCGCCTCCTAGAGAAACTGATGTGTTACAGCCTAGACAAGTGGTGGGTGGGGAGCTGGCTGACAGGCTGCACCCAGAGGGTGGTGGTAAATAACTCTTCCAAACTGGCAACCGGTCACAAGTGGGGTCCCCCAGGGGTTGATATTTGGACCAATGCTGCTTGCTGTCTTCATAACTGATCTGGGTGATGAGATCAAGTGTACCATGCAGAAGTTTGCTCATGACACCAAACTGAGTGGGGACGTGGCCGCTTGGGAAAGGAGAGCCACCCAGCAGGAAGACCTGGATAGGCTTGAAGAGTGGGCTAATGAGAACTCTATTCAGCAAGGCCAAGTGTAAAGTTTTGCACCTGGGAAAACATAATCCAGGAGTGTAGCTGTCTTGGCAAAGGGCTAACTCTCTTTTTTCAGCTCCTTGAATGGTTTCTGTGCCAACACATGGCTAAGTGAAATACCAATTTAATAACATTGTTACAGAGTCTGCCTCCAACTTAGTTTGTCATTCTCCTAAAGGGAAAAACCAGCCTGGGGAGAAAGTCTGTTACTACCTACGTGAAGCTATGGTTTGGGTTGGTTCAGAGACTCTGTGCATTATAATATTTATCTATATTAGAAACACAGATTCTCACAGGCCACTCTGCTGTCTCTGGGAAGAAATCTTTCTTCCACTTGATATGATCTATGAACTTCCTGTGGTGAGGCTTCTTCTTACTCTGTTGCTAACAGAGCTGAAAAGCCTTAATCTTAAGTAAATGTTCTAGATAATTCTACTTGATGCTTGGAAGGCTGGGGGACAGGATGTATCTTGATTACTTGAGGGGTGAGGGGCTGTGAGAGAGCAAAAATTCTCTTAAATGTGCAGATATTAGCAGATTGCCAAAGATAATGCAAACCTACCAGCAGCATCATGGTGTTTGGTTGCTTGCTTTTCAGACAAGGATCTGAATAAGGAGAGAATTTAGTTTTATGGTATCACATGTGTTATCTTTTAGCATAGTCCTAATCTGTGTATACAACTACAGCAGCATTAATGTTAAGAGGTGCCCTGAAATTTAGTGGTGATTCACAGATCGTGGTACATGGAAATGAACTAGAAGAGTTTTGGAGCCTGCGTGCTCCAGAAAGTATCAGGCACTTTCCTTAGACTTCCATGTAAGGTAAAAGTAGCTACTTGCAGCTGTGAATCTCATTTGTGGAGGGCAATTGCTGTATCTTATTTTTCTGGGTGAATTTTTTATATGCTCAAAGGTCAGCGCTGACTTACATTATTTGACTGAAGTGTAGTTACAGTGTCTTAAAGTAGTTCTAACTTGGAAGTACTGGTTTAGAAGAAGAAACTCTTCTCTTGATAAAAGAACTAATTTCCAAATTATAATAGTTCTGTAAAAAATCTCACATAAAGGATACAAAAGGACATACTGATTAAGTTGTGCGTCCTGTAATTAGCTAAACCATCGAAGCCTCAGCTTTGTACGGGTAACAGAATTAGTAGACAATAGCAGCATGAATAAAAGTCTTTTGGTATGCAAATAATGTCACTTTCTGCTTTCCATATGGTTCTCATTTCATAGTTATGTATTTTACTTGGACAGCAGGATTTCCTTAGCCTCAAGCCAATTGAATTTGTCTTAATCACCAGTGTAGACAGGTAGGTCAGTTTGCTGCTATTAGGGACCAGATGGCTGGGGTGTTCTAATTTACTTGACTTACTGCCAGATGACTTTGAAATTGTACCTTGCTATGCCTGAAATGCAGTCTCCAGGGTAATCATGAGAAAACCAGGAGCCAGTATACAGCTTCCATATTAACTGAAAGACAAAGGAAATAGGCTCTGATTCAGCAGTCTCTTCAGATTCATCCCTGGCTTGAAGGGAAAGTGGTCTTGTTAGCTGATGTCACTGGTAGTATATGAGCATTGTTTGCTTGGCATAAACTAGAAGCAGGAAGAGAATTCAGCTGCATGTTTCTTTGGACTTATTTTTCAGTCTCTAATTGCATTGGCCTATTCCCCTACAGATAAGTAGAAAAACGTAAAGCATCTTAAAACAGTCTTTAACTCACTAATTGCAAGTGACATATCAATCCCAATTAGAAGTCAAAGCAAGATGAGAGTGGAGTGATGATGCTTCCAAGAGAACATTTGAAGGAAAAAGGAAGTTTTGTGGTTTGTCTTTTTTTAAAAAAAAAGATTGTATTATTATTGTACCTTATTATAACTGGTTCTTGCTAGTCTTATTGGATCAGAAGGATTAGATTGAGGAGTAACCTGTAAACATGTTCTCTTAGAATTTTTTTTTCTAAAATTACTTACATATTGCTTGTCTCTTCAGTTTGCTGAAAGTTCTGTCTTTACTGGGAGCTGTTTATGTTATCTGACGATAATTTTTGAGTGACTTGTGAAATCTAGGTGTGACCAAGAAATGTCACGATGTACCCCAAAGCTGTTTGACTTGCATCTGCAAAATTTTATGCTTTGCTGCTATGCCAGGATGTATGCAATTCTGTTTCGCTAACATTTACCACATGGATTATGGTAGCTAAAAGTCAGGTCACGATGAAACAACATTAACTCCAACAGCTGTATTTCTAAGAAAGAGCTGAGTGAAATAGCTTGAAATACCAAAACCCGGATCTGCTTGATACTGTAAATAAAAACATGGGTTGCAATCAGAATACGGTGACTGACAACAGTGAAGGTAAACAGCTAAGTCCTGTTTGCTTCTCTTTTGCTGTCAGAGCTTCTTCCCAAAAGCTTTCTGTAATTTGTCTCCAATGATTGGTTTCACAAAGGGGAAACCAAACAATTGTGAAGTAATTATTGAGCTCTTCACACTTTTGAGCACACTGAGACAAACCCTCTCTGAACCCAGTTTGAGATAAAGGACCAGCTTTCTAGGCCTTCAGTGGATGAGCCTTGTGGGGAGGGATGAACTCGATGAAAGGTATAGGATACAAAACTGGATACTATTAACTTCAGTCATGGTTTTCCTTATATTGTGTAAGACCCCCTGAGTCTATCACCTGAATTCAAAATGCTTTCATGAAGATTTAATTCTCTTTGCTTATGTGTATTTTTCAGTCTGGACTGAAATGTACGTCATCTATGCCAGGAAGGAGTAGGCATAAATTTGGTGCAACTTTGGCTTTCTTCTAGCTCTGCTTGCTTCACAATCTTGAAACCTAGGCCAATTTTACTTCCTTAAAATGTGAGGTGGAGGAAAGGACTGGCAACTCTGTTTTGAGATGGATTCTAGACATGGATATGCAATGTAGAAACTGCTGTCATTGTAGAGTTATAGCAAATACTTGTATTTGGCTTGCGTGGCAAGGTTTTGGTGGTGGTGAGCTACAGGGGTAGCTTCTGTGAGAAGCTGCTGAGGCTTCTGCTGTGTCCGTCAGAGCCAATGCCAGCTGCCTCCAAGATGGACCTGCCGCTGGCCAAGGCAGAAATCATCAGTGATGGTGGTAGTTGCCCTGCGATAACATACTTAAGAAGGGCGGAAGAAATGCTGCACAGCAGCAGCCAGAAGAGAGGAGTGAGAATATGTGAGAGAAACAACTCTGCAGATGCTTTCTTCTCGGTGAAGAAGGAGGGGAGGAGGTGCTCCAGGTGCCGCAACAGGGATTCCCCTGCAGCCTGTGGTGAATACCATGGTGTGGCAGGCTGTCCCCCTGCAGCTTATGGAGGTTATTGGTGGAGTAGATATCCACCTGCAGCCCATGGAGGACCCCTTTTCGTCAAGCAAAACTCATACTGTAGCTTATTCTTTGACAGAAACCTGGGGCTTTGCTAGTGTTACAGCCAGGGCTGTATGTGTTCACTGGATGATGATGCAGGAATATTCTTAGGCTCCTTGCTAAAATGACAGATGTTTTACATTAGCTTCTGGAACATTGCAAGAACTAGTTCTTTTAAGGTCTCTCTTTTTTTTTTTTTTTTTCACTGTGGAAATCATATAAGCTGCAAGGAAAATTTCACTTCCTGCCTTTGGCAAATTGTCAAATTGGTATTGTCGATATAGGCATTCAGAAGAATATTTGTTTTACAAGAAGAAAAACAAAACCAAAAAGCAACCTCAAACAATAAACTTCAGACTCTCATCTTAAATATTTGTGTGTTTTATTCTGTATGGTACATGCAGTTGTACTTTCAAACTTCCAGAAGTTAGGAGAACTAGATATTATTGGGTGTGTGTGGTGTTTCTTTAAACAAACTCTTAGAGTATTACAGAAGCTGAAACTGTTTCCCCTTCTCACTGAATAGCCGTTCTTTGCTATATCCAGCAGGCTAAGAAATGGGAAAGGGACCTTGTGGGTTGCTCCTGTCTTTTCTGCTGTAGAAGCAGACATGATAAAAAGCTGCAAAACTGGCTATAAGGAAAAACCTCAGCCTGATCCAGAAAGCTTTTATCTTGCTTTTCCATGGAGAAAATATTCCCCAGCAGGAAGCTTAAAACATACTGATCTACTAATCAGTGGCAGATAAGGGTGCATGAGACCTACAAGCAAGGTTAAAAGCCAAAAGCAGCCAGAAATCTCAAGCTCCTTCTGGTTCTTCTAGCCACATTCCTAGAAGGCTTTTCAGTGGCCATATATGCCACGTGACTTGTTCGCGTCCTATTTCCTTTAAATTTCTAGACTTGTTAGCCTCTTGATCACTGTTAAGTAGCAGGGGACTAGCTCATTCTTTATCTCAATTCAACTGATTTGCGTCTTGTCTCCCAAAGAGTGGGGAAATGAATATGGATGGATAGAAGCTGTAACTATGAAACTGTCTTGGGAAGTTTTGCTTGAGAGCTTCCCTTCCTCTGTGCTGCTCTGGGCAGGTGCAGTGTTCAAGAACTTAGGGTCTCCTTACTGTGTTAACCAGTGCAGTTCCTTTGGAACCATGAGTAATGGCCACTTGAGTATTACATAAAAGCAGAAGCTTCTGTTAGATGGAGCCTGTTGCTTTTCAGTTAGTTAAGGAAAAATTATCTTGAGAGGTAAGAATATCTGAAACCCAAGTAGGAATCCTGTTTTTCTCCACATGTGTACTGTTGGATAGAAATTAAATACAGGTTTCTGATATAATTGTTCTGTATTAGCATGAAGCTTGATAAACCTTCTGTCTGAAATAGGGAATGTGTAGATATTACGTCTTAAGGAAAAATATAAAAATCTTCATTCCCTTAGTATTGGCGTAAGGAGAAGATAGAGTTGAGTGAATCTCTACCTTGTGTTACACTGCAGTGTGTCCGAAAATTGCTTAGCCCATGTAAAATTCAGTATGAAGAAACCGGATCTTATTAAAACAAAAAGTAAGAAACAAAAAATCCCCCTAACCACAAAGCTAAAAAGGAAAACCCACAAAGCTGCTTTGGGGTTGTGTATTTTTAGTCATGAATGTGGCATGGTGTTTTGAGGCTTTGCCTGTTTGATGGTATGTGGAGTACATTTGTTCTTTACATTCCCTCTCTATACCTTGGCTGCAAATGCAAAGAGCAGCTTCTGGAAAGGTTAATAGCTATGTAAATGTGAAATGTTTTCCTTTGAGCCACAAGGTTTTATGTTTAAACGGATTCAGTGAGTATGTGCTGTATTGGTGCTTGAAATATGGTAACAATTCCAGAAAGGTAGGGGACCTTTTTAATTGAGGTCTCGTGGGAACTGCCTGAAATCCTGTGTCCTGTCTGTGTGCTTTATAGTGCTGAGGATATTGGAGGAATGAATATTTCTTGCTTTGTGATGGACTTGGAAGAGAAATGATCTGCTTTTGGAGTTTAGGACAAAGACTGTGTCCGTTTCAGGAAAGTTATGAGGTTAAAACTCCCTGGAAAAAATGAAAATGGGAATTGACTCATATCCTATTTGTTACTTTCATTTAAAGACTAAGGATCCTAGCTAGGCATAGCAAAAACGTCCATATATGTGTGCATATGTATAAATATATGAAGTGCATATACAGTACGTGTACATCTATCTATAATTAGTTGATAATGCTTCTTTCAGTGGTGAACTTAGGTATAACCTCTTACAGAAGAGGCTTACGCTTTCCAAACTGAATGAAGAAATGCTTTTTGTATGGTCTAATAAAACTAGAAGTAACTTACATCAAACATGAAGTGTGTTGTAACTTGAGCAGAAATTGTTTCTTGGTTGCTCCTGACTGACTGTTCAATATGAAATAGCAATTGCTAGAATGACCTTCAAATTGAAGCTGCCTCTCCTGCCCAAGCTTTATTCTTCATGCTTTCTTTAAAAACTATATAACCTCAGATTATTATTTTTTTTTAAGAAACTGACCTATATGCATATAACTGCAAGAGAAGTAAATCTTGAAGACAATGGGATTTCCTCCCAGTGGTTCTTTGGAAATAAAGTATTTATCTTCATTTTCACTTGGTGACAGCCTTCTGTCTGAATGACGTCTAATCCAAAGTTTATGCAAATTACTCCTTTTCTGTGTCATCTTTTATCATGCATGTGTGCATACAAACGTGAGAAATACAAAAAATGTTTTTCATGGGTGCCATGGAAATAATTAGAAGAAAGCAGGCATGTTCTCTGGTGGGTCATGTAATCCTCTCCCAAGAAACGGGACATGAGATACATTTATAATTGTATTCCTGAGCCATTGCCATGAAGTTTAAGAGTCAAAGCAGCACTGCAGTGCCCTGTGCTAGGAGGGAGCATGGCTGTTAGTGAGCCCACAATGAGCATAAATGAAAGAAACCTATCATAAAAAATAAAAAACCTATCATAAAATTGAAAACCTTAAACCTCCTCTCTGCTTTTCCCTGTTACTTATATCTACGTGACTACTTGTGAGTCCATTACTAATAGATTTTAAAAAGAAAAGTAGATTAGGCTGACTCTGAACCAGATAAAATACTAGGGCCAATGTACTTCTTTCAAGCCCCTCTGAAAAGGACCAGATAAGGGAGACAGAGTTTTTGGCAAGCAGCATAAACTTGTGAGGAAACAGTGCTCCTGAAAGGCCGTGCAGCATTAGAAGTGGCAAGTGCTGTGCATACTGGCACACTACAGCTTCTGTCAAAGACCAGCAGATCTTTAAATGGGGGATTTTCAGGGCTATCTTGTCTGGCTTGAGCAGGCCTGGCAGCTCTTAACACAAACTAGTGTCTGGGTTAAAGACCTTCTGCTTTGTGATGCCTTTCTGAATAGCTTATTCAGCTGGAAAATACAGTGAACAAAGGAGCTGGAAATATTTTGTCAAGTTGGTGATCTCACAGTCCAGAGAGCCAGCTACCAATTATAAAGACCTTCTATTGTATAACACAAGAGCTAGTATATAGAAAACTCCAGATCTTACTCTATCTCTTTCTTTATTAGCTTCTGCATAATTATTTTTGCCTAAAGGATGGTGTGAATGTGGATGTGGGGTGTATTTGCAGTAATTAACTACATTTTTCTAATACACTAGGTTGAATAAGAAAATGGGGGTAAATATTTTTTTAACTTTGAACTTGATTTCTGACTTGTGGGGGTTAGGAGGGAGGGAATCCTACGGAGTTCACAGTGACTAAGTTTTTACAACTAAGTGCCTATGTTGGCAGGAAACAACATAGGATTTCTAAAGCATTGTACTAACCTAGAATATAGTGATCTCAAAACCAGGCACAGCAACAGGAGACCTAGTAAAAGGCATTATCATTAGTACATATCACTTTTTTGTTGTTGATATTTTGCTATTTGTTTTCATCTAGGCTTCACAGTGAGATTCTGAATCTTAAGTGTGACTTCTTTCTCCTGCAGGTTGGAAAAGAGACTGTGCAGACAACAGAAGACCAGATCTTGAAAAGGGATATGCCACCAGCATTTATCAAGTAAACTCATTTTTTTGTAAACCTTCTGTTGTAGATACAGGAAACTTGTTCCAATGATAGATCATTGTTACTTATTTCTGCTGTACAGATTAGAAAATAGCTCTTTGGGATCTTGAGGCTGACCTTCGTCAGGAACGACCTTTCTGCCATCATTGACCTTTCCCGTTACATGCCTGTACATATCTAGGGTATTTCTTCCTTTAAAAATAAAAATAAATTCAGTGTAATAGTGGTGCTTACCTGTATGCTGTTGTAATTTTGCCTAACAGCGTCAGAGATAATGTGTGTTCTCAGTCTTTTTTATTACACTGGTTGGTGGAAAAGTGTGAATTTGTGAGTATAGGCAGCTGATGCATGATACAATTGCCTGGAAATGTAAGATATTTGAAGAGCAGTGATTGACACTCTTAATTCCATGGCTCAGTGTCAAGGACAACTGACTCTCTCCTATTGCCTTAGGTCTTAAAAATAATATATCACTTCTTGTTGTGGAATTGCCAAGCTTCTTACTGCCAACTGACAAAAACTTTCACTGAAGTGACTTTGCCCTACAACCTACTGAATGAAGTGACTGCTCTATTGCTGTCGTCCAACGTATACAGAACGACTGAATATTTTACTGTAGTCCCAAACACAAAACAGGCAGGTAGTCAACAGAAGAAAGCATGAGTTATGTGGAGCAGATGGGAACTTGCACTTCTCTTCCTGTGCAAGAGCTTGATCAGGGCATTGCTTTGAGCTAGTAGTTTATAAACCAACAATAGGGAGAACTTCTTTGTATAGCAAGTAACATACTGTTAAAATTCTTTGTATAGGTTTGGAGGTTAATAGATAAGTACTTAGAGGAATCATTGTGGGTTACTAAATAGACAAACTGCAGAAAATCCCAAGAACTGAAAATAGCTGGGGGATGGGAGAGCGCCCAGAGGAAGTATGATAAATGCTTATCCTGTTCTTAACCTTCTTTAGGCATCTAATTGCAGCTACTTTAGGAGACAGGATACTGAGCTAAATGGGCTTTTGATACAATCCACTACAGTATTTATTATGCTGTGTTCCTGGTGTGTGATCTTGTTTGGGTGTAGAGTCGTTTGATTTATTAATTTTTTTTTTGAGGGTAGTTTATGTATTGAAATGAGACCAAAATTTTTTCTTCTCGATGACTTGTATACAAGTATGTAATTTGGATTGTGCTCATTTTCTAGGATGTGTAGAGTTTTTAGTTAATTTCCAGCTTCTTGTTCACCTAGACAAGTAAGGGATTAAGGAAAAGAAATTTTCTTAATTGCTATACTACAACCAGTCTTTAATCAACACTTAGCAGATTGTGGAGACTTAAATAGTAAAATTACTGTATAAAGGTGATACAAGCACTGTTGAATAGTACTGCTTTATGCTGGGTGCAAGAACTTGTTCTGCAGCAATTTGTGACTGCTTGAATTGTGATAGAGTGAAAGATGGGAAACAAAGCTATCTGCCACAGTAAAGAAACCTACTTCACATAGTAGTACTTACTTACTATCCTACATGCACTAACATGAGTTTGGAATGTTCAATGGCCTTTATGAATGATAATCTATTGCGTTTGTTGGTTTTTGTTAATCTGGAATTTATATCAAAATGAACTAGTATGTATCAACAGTTCCTTGTTAACAGTATGGAGTGTATTGTCACTGATGCCTGTGTTGTAGAGACACGAGACAGTCACAGGTGAGCTGCCAAGGGAGTCCTACCTGTTCCTGCATTAAAGCGCAGGACTTGGATGTGAGAAGTGAAACAGATGAGCATTGTGTTTGTTTCTAAAGCATTAGTTCAGGAATTGGCATTGCTCTTTGAGGGAGTGCTCCAGCAGAACTTGTGCTAGCATATGGATGACAGGGTAAGGAGCAATGCACAGGCGCTAGCACCGCATTCCCTGTCCATATTTTCTCCATTCAAAAGGACCACCAGCCTTGAGAATAAGGGAGAAGATCTGATTATTCTTTTCAAAGACTTGGATTTTGGCTTGCCTGAGACTGGCATTGAGGGTTCATAATGAATATATATGATGGTAATCTGTAAAGTTTTTCAGTAAGAGTGTGATTCTGCAGCAAACTAATTTGGCTGCTGAGAAGCTATCATGCATCTCTTTGCTTGCTACTGTCATAAACCACATTGGAACTATTGACCTAGAGTAAAAAAATGCTATGTTCCTTATCTTAATTGTCTTAATCACCGGGGAGTATGAGTAATGCATATAATTTATATCAGATGTTTTGCAGTGTGTTCATATTACTTATTATAATTCTCTTGTAAAGAAGGAAAAAGCTGTAATCTCTAGGCAAAGAATAGGGTAACACCTGATTTGTTTACACTGAGAATAAAAATTTGTCTGCGCTTAACGTGCACACACATTTAACAAAACAAGGAGTAGTGCTATTCTGTATTAACATTATTTTGGTAGCCAAGATGGAGCTGCATTGCTACTAAGTGTATTAACAAATACTGTAAAATATTTGCTTTTTAAATTATATTTCTAGAACTGCAAGTAATCTAAACAGTAGTGAGTAAAATCATTGCAACGTAAGTGATCAGAAGTTGAAGCTAGCATTATTCAAGCATCAAAGGTGTTGCCTGGCATTTTTGGGCAGGCATCTCTGGGAAAAGCAGAGGTCAATTCTAAAACCTAAAATGATAGATTAGCATAAGCTAATTTTTTTTCCCCTCGCATTTCATAAAGAAGATATGAACAGGAATGAAGCTGATTGACTACCAAAACTAGTATGGTTGGAAATAGCATGACCTTTGTCTTCTCCACAAAGAGTGTGGATGGTGTTAACATAGCTTTATTGTAATCATGCCTTGAAAATAAATATACATTTTTTTTAATAAAGCTGAGGGTTTTTTTAGGCTGTGATATGATATGGGGATTAGAACATTCACTGAACTTCTATTAAAAACTTTTGAATGTGTTTGATTCTTGTGATGGAACAAACAATTCATTGCCGTGAATATTTTTAGTGTTTGTTTTTGTCGTGCTTTTTTTTTTAATTAAAAGTAATGGATTTACTTTTTCCCCCAAATTATCATCTTTTTTTTTCCTAATATGTGTAATTTCCAGGGAGTGGAGAGTGTGTTTTTTAAACACCACTCTGCTTTTTTGTACATAGTGCACACTCCTGAAGTCTTTCAAATGCATTGGAAAGTTTATCTAAAATAGACATTGTATAAGTAAAATGCAAGTTTACCTCTTGGAAGTTCAACTCTAAAGAAAACTTTGAATCTTTACAAACTTTATTTTTGTTAATTATGGTAATTATGGGTAATACACATTGATGTTAATTCCTTTCGTTACGAATGAAAAAGCCAGCCTTGAGATAATCATTAGTATTAAACAGATGACCATGAAATTGAACTGTAGGAAATGAAGTATTTCTGAGCCCATAGCTCTGAGCTGGCTGAATGGGTGATTTGTTTAATCCTTTTCTTGGCAGAGTTGAAAAGAATAAATTTGAGAAGCGAGCGCGGAAATCTAATTTAGTGAAGTCAGTTGACTTTGATAATACAGCTAAGTACATTGCATGTTAATGAGCAGACCATTCCCACTTTCTGCCTTGAAGTCCTGTATTTTCTCACTCAGTTATGAGTTACCACCATCTCATGTGCTGAGCAGATACCTCGTTATAGAGCAGGTTATGGTAAGGTCAGCTGGCTCAATTCGATCTACTCTAGGGAGCTATTAGCTGAAAACTTTACTTTCTGAAAAAGGTATGTTTTCCTGTAATGAGTGTCTTATTTCCAGTATAGTTAAATTTAGATGTAATTGTTAAGTTCTGCCATTTGGATTAACAAGGAATGTAGGGGAGAAAATGGTCTGTGTAACTTTCCAGTAGTAGTTACCTGAAAGCATCATAAAAAAGTGTGTCCAAGTGGTTGGTAGAAAATGGGCTATACGGCAAGCATGAAAAGGTTGTGATAAGAGATAGTATTGCTGTAATAAAAGGGTTTGGTGTTTGTTCGAACCTTGTGTAACTTGAATAAGCACATGGCACTCATATGCATAGAGCCTTGTATGAGACTACGCTTACATTTCTGTCAAAGAAACAGGAGAGAACGGAGGAAAGTCACAATCAGCACAGTCAGTAACTACAGTTGTGAGTAGCATAGGTAATATGAAAGTGAACTCTGAATTCTGTATTTCTCTAAGCTGTCATGAGCTAATTACTATGAGAGAACAGAACTGTAAACTTTTCAATGTTCCACTTCTTGATATTTTAAAAATGTTGTGTTAAATGGCCAGATGGAAGCTAATTTCAGAGCTCACTTGCTTATTGTCATACCTTCTGTGTTACTGTAATTACACACTGTAATATCTTGCAAAACTTCCTTTCTGTTTAAGTGTGGAATTGCAAGCTGCATTTGAAATTCATACTTTATCACTAAATCTTGTGGCTATTTAAAATGCTATTTTGTCATGAATGTTAACAGACTCTGAAGACTGGACAAGAGCTTCACCAAGCAGAGTAATCGGGCAACCTCGGTTTTAGTAATACTATGTTCTTTTGTCTTAACGTGTAGCTATCATATAATATTTATTAATAGCAATTCCTTCTTGAATGACAATACAAATTACAAGGTTAAAGGTTAGCAATTACTTTGATTGTGAAGTCCTGCAAGCGTAATTGTTTTATCCCCTGCCCTTGTCATTAAGAGTGGAAGGTGTTTTGCCATATTGGGACCTCTCCTTAGTGACACTGTATTGGCTGCTGCACACGTGGTACTTTAAACATTCCTTACATTGGAAGATTGCATGACTTCTGAAAAACCATATTGTACAGTTGCTGGTTACTTTCTTTTAAAAATAAATATAATAAATACTCTTGGTTAATCAGTTTACTTGCAGTGCTTTAAGCAGTAAAGTTAAAACCAAATCAATCATTTTCTCAAGTCTGTTGTCATACAGACAGAAACTTATCAAGTCTTCTCTGATGACTTTCTGCAGAGTGGAGAATGCCTGCACCAAACTTGTTCGGGCAGCCCAGATGCTGCAAGCAGATCCTTATTCAGTACCAGCTCGTGACTATCTCATTGATGGATCAAGAGGCATCCTTTCTGGAACGTCAGACTTACTTCTGACATTCGATGAGGCAGAGGTAGGAATCCCAACATGACTGACATAGGTATCTGCGCAATAGTATTATTAATTCAAATATCCATCTGAATTAGCTAATCTAAACTACTGAGTAGATGAATATGGTTTTGATCATTCTAGCTTGATTGGAAGCACATTTTGCATTCCTTTCTGTCAGAAGGAGCTTAGGCTTGTTGCTCTGTTTTGTTCAGAGCGACTTTTAATGACGTAATGCTTAGGCGTTGCCTGTGATTATTCCTCAAAAAGGCTAGATCCCATCAATCCTGTCTTATATCTTGCTTGACACTTTTTTGTATTCCTTTCATCATATTCATTACCAATCCTTATATTCTCTGTATCCCTTCACTGAAAAGCTCTAGGCTGCTTCCTAACCTGTCTGTCTGACTCATTAGCTGTGACAATTTAATTGGCCTTTGGGCACGGGCAGTAATAAAAATTCGGACTGTATGACTGGTTAATCAGATGTGTCCCGATAGATGTAACAGTTGCTATGTTTTGGCTGCTGCACAAGCCAAAAAGTGGCTCAGAGATGCTGTTTGTCCATCTTCAGATGGATAAAAAAGCCAGAGTTGCAAGGAAGCTTAAAAATGAGGTTTTGAGTGTCTTATATTTGAAAATGTTTCTTTGTTACAAATCTTACTCTGTGATTCTCTTCCTGGGAATGGTGAGTCTTGCTTGTTTCTAAATAGCAAATGTCATGCTACTATGAGGAAGTGAAGCTCACGCTGTCAGAAGTGCTGATGTTAATTCTAAATTTTACCCGTACAACAATATGCTAATCTATGAAATTGTGCTACTCTTCCTGTTGTTCTGAGTAGTCATGGCATCCTTGTCTCACATTTAAGCAGCTCATGGTACTGTTAGCACATTCCTCTGAAATGAGGACAATGCTATGGGATTTCTCTGTGGCACTTATGATTACACATTATTTTAAGTGTTTTTTAATAGATACTACAAAATGTAATAGGGCAGAATTGCAAGGAGTTATTAGCTTTTAATCTCCCTGCTTCCTGTGTTTAGGAAATGAATTGACTTCTGGGAAGTTAATGCTTAGTTGAACTACTCTCACAACTGCATGTTAACAAAAAAAAAAATTAGTCTGGAATGATTGACTTTTCACAAATACAAAACTTGAAATGTCTCTATCTTACTATGTTTAAACTAACATTGGGACAAAACTGAAATTACTTTTAGAGGAAACTATGATCTGTTCTAGGGACTGAACACTGCATGTGGATGATAACAAATTAAATGTTAATGAAATCATTCTTTGATGAGAGTTGTATGTGGTGTTGTCAGGAATAGTATGGTTCAGGAGGTTAGAAGATTAACTGACAGAGAACTCTGTTTTGGAATCAAATATGAACTGCAAAAGTTAAGCGGAGGCAGATGTCCAGAGGTAAATAAAGTACAGTCTTCACAGATTTTTCTGGAAAGCTTAAGATGTTGGATCTACCTTTCCCACTGGAATGCTGGATAATGTTTTATCCATATGTAGAGCTGTACGGTGAATAATACTTCCTCTGAAAGCTTGGAGTCTGCTTTCTATATAGTTTTGCTTTGTGATTTAAGTTAAACAGTTTTTGTTGATGAAATTCCGATGAAAAACTTCAAGCATGCCAGCATACTTAAATGCACTTCCTTATAACCTATTGTCTCAATGATATCCTTCATTTATCATACAAAGTGGAAAAAAATAAAAGTAGGATTTTGCATTTCTGAGTAGTGGAATGCTGATTAAATATTGTCTTTGTCAATAGAGCACTCCTGAGTAATAGCATGGTGGGTAGCTTAATCAGTATCCCAGACCTTTGTGATTGTCCGTATGTCATGTTAGCAAATGCTATACCTATTCCGTTCTAATAATAGGCTTGCATTTCTAATTCAGTTGTAAAATAGCTTTGTCTAATAAATGATGGAACGCTCCTTTTTTAGGTCCGTAAAATCATCCGTGTCTGCAAAGGAATATTGGAATATCTGACTGTGGCGGAAGTAGTAGAGACTATGGAGGATTTGGTGACGTACACAAAGAATCTAGGGCCAGGTTTGACTTGCTACAGCCTATTATACACTTCCTAAGTATAGTCTTTTCCACTACCCTTTCCCCCCCCCCAGCACCTTCCTCACTCAAGTTTCGAAGCAGTTGCTTTGAAAGTGTCTGTTGGAAAGAGTTTTAAACTAGAGGGTGAATGATGAATTTTCTGATTCACATTCTCAAGAATGCAGAAAAGTTAAGATGTTGGTAAATATGTGCTACATAGATGATATGTACTGTGCTTCTCCTACACTGTATTGTATATGAGGGAAGTAAGCATGCATTA
>VXBO01000360.1:0-147751 GCA_013400135.1 Rhinoptilus africanus
TGATTCTATGATTCTATGTTCAATATCCTGTAAGAAACACAGGATAACAAAGATTAAGGAGTCCTCCCCTCTCCAGTTCTCTCCTGTCCAAAAGTCACTTTGTGTGTGTGCAGTAGCTCCAATGGACCAGAGCCCACCAGAGTGAAATCAGTCACCTGTTAATAACACAGCCCAAAAAACCCAAGATGCTTTGCTATAAACAACACTTTTGCTTTTTTCTACAATACAAATGTCCCTAAGCACGAAGATAGCTTGTACGCTCCAGTGCACATGGCTCATTTCTTCATTATATTTCCAGTGTGTGCACTTCGGTGGAGTCTACTCATCTGCAAAATTTCTGCTCTCCCCCCACATCAGTCTGCTGAGTGCCAGAGGCTGGTGCTCATCCCAGCTTCCAGAACGTGCCACATCAGTGGAACATGAATCATGACTGATGTTTGGGCTTTGCAGATGAAGTTTCAGGTTTCCAGCTCTGCTCTTTGATTGTGACAGTGCTCTTATATACCTTGTTGTTTTTCACTAAAAAATAAATAAATGTTAAGGCAGGAAAAAGAAAAGTTCACCCAGAAATGAACCATGAATGTTCACCCCCCAGTTGTACAGAAAACACGTTCTGAATGTATTTCCTAAAGTTATATTTTTCCAATAACTTTTTTTTTCCCCATGAGATTAAAAAGAAAAAAGCTTATTGAAACTCGTGGGCAGAGAATTCATTTGGTTGAAATTGATGGTCTCCTTCAGGCTAATGGCTGAACATGGCTTTAAAAAAAATGCATTATTGTAAGGAGTTTCTCTTGCATGAAAACTAAATAACCTTTCAATGTCAGGATTCGCTGTGGTAACTCATCATAAATCATTGTAAAGAACAATATCAAATAATAAAAATGGTATTTTGCCACTGTGGTGGATCTTAAAGTTTTGAGATGTCTGATGGTGATTTTATCAGCTCTTTCCTGGAAACAAAAAAGCTTCTCAACCTTCCATGGAAGCTGCTCCCCAGGACTGGAGCCAGCTGTGCTATACAATCTCTCCTTCTAGTTCTTGTACCTTCCTTCCTTGGAACTTTCATCTTCCACCAGATCACAGTAACCTCTAACAAAGTCTCTAGTGCCACTTCCTCAGGGAGCTGTGTATCTATTGCTGCTCTCTAGCTCTACATATATATCTTTATGATGGTGGGGACCCCCAAGCCCACAATGCCACAGTCCTCCCTCCTTCCTCACCAAGTAATTTATTAAAAGTAACCAATTCCTGAAAACAAAAAACTCCCACGTATCAGGCAAAGTGGAGAAGGGTCCTGTTTGGGTCTGGAAAAGCCTGAGTACAGCTCTCAGCTGTGCCACATAACTCCTCTGCAAGTAATTATGCTTCTTTTCACCCTACATATAAAATGGAGATAAAAAAATGGTCAGTCACAAAAGTGATCTCAAGTCTTGCCTCAAAACTTATTACGTCACTAAACTGTCATGTTTGCTGGTTTGTTGTACTAGATTTCAGCATATACCTGTTACATGTTGGCAAAATGGCTTTAGTTGATGCCCTCTGCCTCTTCACCAGTAGACTTTATTTATAGCAGTGCACTGGTGAACAGTGAATTTCTTAAAGCAAAGAGGTTCCTTAGATCAGTACTTGTTCCAGCTTTGTCAGAGACAAATATTCCAACATCACACGCATTTTTGCAATCCCCATTGCAGACATCTAATTGCACGATGATTCAGGGCACATTAAGAAGCCAAATTTCCCTATACAGTCAAAGAAGAGAGGTCTCTCCAAGGATGTTTCAAAGCACGGCTATTGGCTGCCCAGTGCTAGACAGTACGATTGCCTCCTTCCCAAATAATTCAGCCTCTCACAAAAAAATCATGAATCAGGCTGAAAACTTGCAGAACTTCTTAAAAACAGAAAGGGTAATTTTGTTTGCTTTTCTAAGTGCACTCATGTTGGGTTTTCAAGCTGCTCCTCTCCAGCCACAATGACAACACATTTACTACATGATGGAGCTCCATGTGAGCTCTTGGTTCCTGACTCTGGGCTTCCCACAGTAAAAAAAAAAAAAAAAAAAAAAGAAATATATAAAGGGAGAAAGATTCAGAAAACAGCTGATGGAGACACCTTCTTGCTGTTCACCTGTCAGTTTGGCAGCCTGTTGGCAGGGCTCGCAGGGAAGCCTTGGGGCCACGGCACCAAGAGACGAGGACCTCTGGTTCGGGGTCCGTCAGGGTGCAAGGAGCAGAGACCATGGGACTGGGTCTACCTGGGACCACGTCTCCAAAGCTGAAATGAAACAGGATTGTTTCTTTTATGGAATGGAGGAGGATCTTATTTCTTTCCAGCTTGGAAGGGATACCACAGGGCTGGATTCTGCAGGACATTGTGCACAGATGGGTGAGATCCAAGTATCTGATGCACACAGAGAACAGTGTTGAACCTGGTCTTAAGTTCATTGTAATTACAGATTTTCGGATGTAGTGAGTGTGCCACTACCTTGTTCTTCCTCAAGGCAGGTTTCTGTTCAGTTATGACAGCCATGGCTTGAGGATTGCGATTGATTTTCCTGTCCTGTCCTTGGGAATTTGGTGTCACAGCTTTGGCAGTGTTAGTTTGCAATGTTGCCTATTTTATGCCATATATTGTCTTCTCTTCATGACATTCAGTGTGGTGATAAGCACATGTGGACTATATTTTCTGGGATATACAGTGATCTCAGGCAAACAAAGGGGGAACAAAAAGTGAAAAAAAGTGGTTCTGGAAATATTCATTCTGTTGCTTGACTGTAAAAGGTTGCAAGAGGCACATGAAAATTTTCATTATCCTGTGGGAGGGACACAAAGGTTTGGGTTATAAGGACCTGTTATTATTTTAGATTACACAAGGCTAAAAAGAAATCCTTTATGAGACTTTTAGGATGTGGTCATCCATTTTCTTCCCACATTACAAGCTCTCTGTCTCTCACTTTGATGTGAGTAGATCTGTAACACAGTTTCTGTAATTCCCATCAAACCTCCATATAATACTGCTGATTCTAATAATGCCACTGATAACACTAAAACCAGCCAGTTCCCTAAACACAGTGCCATAAACATTTTACACAGCATTGTCCCTATAAAGTATCCTGAGGAAAACTTGACAATGAGAAGTGGAGTAGACAGGAAAAATTTGGGGTAACATAACTCTCATACGAGCCGTGGGAGAAAGGTTTGTACATTATACAAAGGTTAAATATAGGCTGAGTCAAGACAAAGAGATAACTGTTGTAGAAGTGGGAAACATGCAGTGGAAAATGGTTCTTTTTCTGATAAAGGGGTAAATAGAAAATATATTTTGACATTCAGATTCAGAAAGGTGGTATCTGAAGAAGCAAAAGAAGCAGTGAAAGAGCAGATCAGGGAACAGACATAGGGCAGAAGGACTGGAAAAAACAAATACAATGTCAGTGTCTGGGGGCTCAGAAGATGAGGCAAACCTAAGATTTTTGAAAATAAGGAGGAGAAAACACAGAACAGGAGCAAAATGTTCTGCTTCCAGCAGGCAGCACTCAGGCAGCCCATTGACCACTCTCCTCTTACATACAGAGTGCACCTGAGCCCATTAACATCAGCACAGGCAACTTGCTGAACACACTAACGTGACGGATTTGATCCAGTTCATTTTAGATGGATGAGGCTCCCAAGACTCAAGATGAGAAGAATCAGCTGGCATTCACTGGATACCTGTGGCTGCGTTGTCCTCAACTTAAAATTGGATCTTCTCTCAGCACCTGACTTCTAGCATTTGCCTTGAAGAGCACTGAGCAGTCCTCTTGGAGGAAAACCCAAGGTCTTCTCAAATACAATTTGTTTTACTGAACTGAACACGAGATTCAGCAGACATGCTTGCTGGGAACATGCTGTAAGACAAAAGAAAAGGTGGCTATGAAAAGCCGTGGCCTCTGGGAACCTGTTTCCAAAGTGTAGGCTGTCTCCAAATCCTGGCCTTATGGAGAAAAAGGCAATGTGAACATTTTACAGCCTGGCAGACTCTCTGCAGCGAACAGGCATGAGCTCATGAGGATTTAAATACAAATGTTTCTGATTTTGACCTGCCTCTAATTCCTTTTGATCCTTAAGAGTAAATCTTTTTCTGCTTGTACATGTGTGGTGCTGCTACTGCAGAGCTGCTCTATTTTGGAAGACTAAACGCAGCAGCACTCAGCATGTGTCCTGGACCTGTCCTCTCTTTAATAAGGTACAAAACCATCCTTCTGCCTACTCTGTCAAGGCCTCGTTTCTCTGTGAAAATCTTTTCACTTAATCCCTGATTTATGATTGTTTGAGAAAATACTCTAACGAGCACCGAAATGCGGAACGAGACCCTCCCTCAGGAGTGATGCTGCCGTCTTGATGCTGCAGTCCCTGAGCTGTCCTCTTCTTACACCCTGAATGCTTGATGTCAGGAAATCCTGGCTGAAAGAGGGAGTGTAGTCCTTAGGAGAAGAACAAAACCTGAATCATGAAGTGCTTTTAATCTTGTATTGAATTTAATGTGTATTTTTCTTCTGCCTCATTTAGTGTCTGAGAGTATTCAGGTGACTTCCACCTCTAAATGTTGGACATTTCCATTTTTGTTCTAGCATCCTCATGTCAAAGACACAATTGAGCTTTCAAGGGAAATCTGAGAAACAGAAGCAAAAGAGATAACGGAGGTTTCTGAAGCGGTGGTGGTGACAGCCCAACCGGCTTCGGTGCATTTGAGTCCTTCCTATTGAGAATTTTTCTCACCTTCACATAAAAGGCCAGTATCTGTTACAGCTACATGTGTCGGCTCTACAGATGGACCCTGTTGATTAGGTGAACTTTGTGTACCTGATCTTGGTGGTGTTCAGAAGCCCAGACACAGACACGATGTTTGTATTATTCATGCCTCCCCTACTCAGGTGCTCTGCATCGCTACTGTAACTCAACCCCTAAAGATTTAGCACTGAAGACCCCATCCTGTGTGCGTCTATAATGCCGGTTATTGTACATTTCTCCATGGTTGCAATGGGGCTGCCTACAGAGGCATGCTCTGTGCCCTGGTTGGGCTCACTTTAAACCAAAAAAGCAGTCAATAGGGATTGAGAATATGGTAGGTACTTCAAAGGATGCTGAGGCTTTTGAAAGGCTGAGGTTAATCATGCCTTCTAGCTGAAGGTATGGCTGCTTCTGTTGCAAAACTTTGAAATAGAATAAATTCAGTTGTCAGACTGTCATGGTACCTGAATCATAATATATCGATATATTCAGAAACAACCTGGAGAAAAGGGCTGAGGCTGAGATGACAACGTTCATTGATGGGATTGTGTTAGAGAGAGCAAACTTTACTGGCAAGGTACAAAGGAATCTCACAGTGGCTGGGTGACAAAGTGATAGTGTAACTTTGCAATCCTGACAAATGAAAAGACACGCACAGGAGGCTGGGTTGTAAAAATAACTGTAGAAACAGCTAGTGCAGCGTAGCCAGCAGATTGAAAAAGCTAGGCTTCCCCTATACTTAACTGACCACACTTGGAACACTGTGTCCAGTTTTGGGCCACCAATATAAGAAGGGCTTTGGTGACTGTGAGTCCAGTGGAGGACCACCAGGGTGATGGTGGCTGGAACACTTGCCCTGCAAGGAGACTGGGGAGGCTGGAGATTGGGGCCTGTCTACCTATCTAGCCTGGAAAAGAGATGGCTTTGGGAGTCTTCCAATACCTCGTGGTTTTGAGCAAGCCTTTGGGTTTGATGACTCCCCAAAATCCAACCTGAGCTCTTCTATTATTCTGTAATCCCTAGGAAAGTTAGTTCCAGTAAGTAGTTTTATCTAAACATCAATTTCATGGATAGGAGCAATCACAAGAAGTAAATAGAACATTAGGAATTATTAGGAAGGGAGCAGAGAAAAAACAGGAATTACTAACATCAAATAGTATAAACACAAGGTGTGCCTGGATCATGAACATCATGTGCAAACCTGTTCTCCTACTGATCAAGAAGGATAGAGCTAGAAAACGTAGGTGGAAGGGAAAGAAGGGTAATTAAAAGCTTGAAAAAGAGATGGTAATTCAGCTAGGACTATTATTTTTGGAAAGAAGGTAAAAGGGGAGGTATAATACAGTAAATAAAATCATGATTGTCATGAGAACGTGGAGGGGGAATCAGGTGGCAGTTTCAAAACAGTCAAAGGGAACCATGTCTGCATGGTAGACCAGATGTCTCAAAAAAGCTGCTTGTGACTGGATAGGAGAAAAGGGCTGGATTTTACTAATGACAGTTGTCAAGATCTCCATGTGAGTTTTTCAGAAAATTAAGAAAATCTAAATAAGAATGCATTACATCAATACTGCTATTTAAATGGATCTGGACAATGCATGTATTTAGCAGTTTACAGATTTATTGAAGAATGGCTTCACCTTCACTTACTGTTAGTAATATCTCTATTCCAGTACAGCTTCCTCGAAGTAACAGGTTAAAATTTTATTCTATAAAAATCAGAAGTCAGGACTGATTTATTAATGTATGTATCATATACCTATTTATATGTATCTAGCAATGTACCTTCTAAAAGGTGGTTTGCATTTACCAGGCGTTGCCATGCCTGTATGGGGCAGATGGGGCAGATGGCCAAGTGGGGTGTTAGCCTGTGGCCGTGCTTGCTGCAAGGGGGATGCAGTCTCTCCTGCAGCCTTTGAGGCGGACACTGTTGCTGCTCTCCTATCAGCAGCACTCAATATCATGGCTACTTGATGGAACTTCATGCCATACACTGGAAAAGCCAGTGGTGCACATGGAGATGTCTGTGTCATGCACGTTTGCCCACATCATGAGCAAAGACATTCCCTGTCCCAGTAGATATAAGTTTTAGTCCTTTGATTGATACTGTTTTCCTGCTCTTTATTAATTTGGTCAGGGTTTTCTTTTTCTGTCCACACCACATCAAGTTTTAATTTCACTCAAAATTTTGTATTTTCTTTTTTTCTGAAGATTTTCTCTTTATATAATTCTAAAATATTTCAGTATGAGTCCACTGGTAAATTTTGTCTCCCTATTTTGGAGCAAGCACATCATACCCATCACTGAAATTCAAAAGATCTTTCCCCCTGAAATTCATCTCCATCTTCATTTTTTCATGTAGTTACCCAGTATACAGTTCACATGGTGATTGCACTTTGTTGAAAGTATTATTAAAATCTCTGGTGTTAACAGCCATAAGAACATCCAAAAGAAATAAAACTGATCTAGATGGGTTTCATGAAAACTTTTGGATTCTGGTATACTTGGTTGCTCTAGTATGAAGAATATTACCGGTTTCATCCAGGACCAGGTTTAGACGGGTTTATGAAATGAGAATGTTTTACTACTCACACATTCCCATTTCTGCAGACTGGATTGAATTCAGACCCCTTTGGTGCTATGCCCAAGGTCAAGTGAACTCAATTTGAAGGTAGATTCTGCTTCTTAATTCAGCACTGGGAAACTTAGATTAAAGAAAAAAAAATATCACCATTACAACTAGACCTTTTAATTTTATTCCACATCTCAAAATTCCTCTTCCAGCTTTGAATAGGTTCAGAGTCAGATAGAGCTGATCTTCTCATTATTACTGGAAACTTTGAAGCTGTTTATCCCCAGACAGAGAGCTGAAGGTAGCGAGTCTGTAAAATTTTCCACATAGTGCAGGAATACAGGGAGAAAAGAATTCAGAAAGGAGACGCGGGGCCTTTCTCATGAACTTGAAATGTTGGCAAGCAGCTCCTTGAAGTTGTAATTGAAAATCAATCTGATATATAATTAAATTCTAGTCATCACGTATGCACCGACTAGTCTCTCTAGCTCTTAGCGGAGGCACGGAGGAGCGGGGCTATCGATCAGGGGGGGCTCCCGCGCCATCAGCAGCACTAAGTGGCTCCGCGCGGGGCTGCCCTGGTGCAGGGCTGGCGGGCAGCGCCCTGCAGCTCCCAGACGGGAGGACAAACAGCCGACTCCAGCGAAGGTGTCCAATATTCCCTAATCATTTAAGTGCATTGCACAGCGAGCCCGGGCTAGTCCCACAGTCTCCGCGCTGCCATCAGTCTTTCCAATAAATGAGCTCTGAGCGGGCTCCAGAGAGAAAAGGAAAGAAGGCTGATCAATTTTTTCCAATATTAGGTTTTCATTTTAACTTCTCCCCCTCAAGTGCTACTCGGGTTAGGTGCTCTGTAATTATATTCATCAAGGTCTGTCAACATAAATTGACAGCCCTGGTTTAAGGGCATAGCTCTAGTTTCTTTACTAAGTCAGAGAGAGAGAACTAGCATTGATTATTTTTTTAAAGAGGAGACACTAGAATGGCTTTTTTTCAAATTATTTAGTGTTTTTAAAGCCAAGCTATGCAATCCATACATGGCCCTTTTGCTGATCTCCCTTTATTCCTGACAAAGAAAAAAATTGTCTTGTCTGCTGCCCTAGACACTTTTGATATTAACATTAATATTAACCGACTTGTGTTCCTCTTTGGTGCTACATTATTAATTTGCCTAGGTATTTACAATGCCCTCATCTCTATATGCATTGAACCCTGCCAAAGTGTGCACTCTCACACACTGCCAACCCAGAAAACCTTGCTAACTTAAAAGTGCAATAGCATCAGTAAACAACACTCTCATACAGAGCAGGAACATCATATGTAAGTGCAAAAGTAATCATGTCTAATAAAACTAATGGAATTCTTCAAGAATGCCACTAATAGCTGGGCAGGGGTGACCAATTGACATAATTTATTTGACTTTCCAAAAAAGCCACTGATAAACTCCCTCAAGAAGCCCCTACGAAAGCAGGCATGAGACAGAGGGAAGAGATATCCCAAGTCAAACAGCAGCAAGTGTGGGGCTGATAGCAAACCCTGTGAGGCCGGGCCGGCGGGTGGGGGCTGCAGGCACTTGCCTGTTTAGGCACCTCCTAGTCCTAATTATAGGGCTGTTTTTCACGCTTATAACTTTAACTGTTGGTGCAGAAATTTTCCCAGCTGGTGACTGCTTCAAGCTGGCTTGATGTCTCTAAAAGGATTGTCTCTTCAAAACTAATCCAGCTCCTGTAGCAAGAGAGTCATGGGAAAAAATGTATCCCTTTGCTACTTGAAAGAACAAGCAAGCAAACTCCAAACCCATAACTTTTCCTATGAGACTCCAGTGTCTGGAGTGTGCGGGGTGGCTGGCTGTGCTGCAGCGGTCCCCAGCCCTCCTGGACCTCTGCATCCTTCTCCACACCTGCCTCAGGCTGCCCTGCTACCAGCATCCCACCCCAGAAATGGTGCTGCCTGGTGCAGGGAAATCCCCAAAAGCAAGCAGGAGGGACATTCAATGCAATGTGTTTGCTGGTGGGGGGTGATTCAGTAGAGGGACAAACTCATCCTTGTGTAGAGCATGACTCTGGAAGCAGGACAAGCCACGGGGTCCAGCTGGGCAGCCGAGCGTGGCAGGAAGAAAAGACCTTGTACGTATCCCTGGGACAATGAAAGGATTCAGGAAAGGGCAGCAATGACACACAGTAATTATTTTATTTGAATGTTCTCCTTCTGCCGTGAGTATAGCTGCTACACTGTGTCCTTGGACAACAGCCAAACCTGGAATTTTTTGGGACATTGGTCTCATGTGGGTTGTTGTGCTAATCCTCTGCCTTAGGAGGAGAGACATGGGCTGCCCCCTCCTCCTGCACTTTTGCTGTTGTCCACACAACTATTTGCCTTTCACTGCTTTGTTTTCCTGAGTTTCACCACTCTGCATCTCAGGGGCAGCTCTGTGGCTTTTTTTAGGGATGGGCTAAACCCTGTGTTTAAAGGGATGGGCTAGGGACAAGTAAAGATGGCTAGGTAAGAGGAGAAATGTCAGAAAAACAGAGATGGGTCAAGAGGCCCAGATGGGAGATGCTGGGACTGCAAATTGGGCAGACTGGGTCCTGGGAGGCAGGGCTGTGGTCAGCAGACGCTCAAGGAGACAGCCGGGGAAAAGGTAGCCTGGAGCAGAAGGGGTCAAGCCCCAGCTGAAGTGGGCTATAGCATGTTTCCCTTGAGAAACAAAACAAAGATTGCTCAGTCTCATCTTTCATCTGACATGCTCACGCAAAGCACTGGATGCCCTGCTACTTTCCTCCTCTGTATTAGGGCTAATGGCCTACTACTGCTGCTTCATTTTCTCAAGTGGCTAAAGCCTGTGTATCGAGTCCAGCTGTCACTGAGAAACTGCACCAGTGTCACAAGGATGCTGCCCAATGGTTGTATTTTATTGCTTTTTCCAGAAGGTCCCTGCTGAAAAAAACAGTGTTAAGAAACAGAGCATAAACATGTTACCTGCAGAATTAAAATAAATGTTTATGATGCGTAATTCCTTCTTTGCAATGTGTTTTCAGGACATGGAATAGTTCACTAGTTTGTGCTGAGGTCAGTGAAGAGTTTCTGCAAGAAAAAAGTTTAAAAGGAAAACTGGAGATATTTCATTTTGCCATGTTAAATACGAACTTGAAATGAAAGGTTTCACTGGACTATGCTTTCTTATTAAATCATAAAAGATCATAAGTATGCACAAGATGTTTTGATTTGAATTGAGCAAAATGATCTCCTGATGGGGAATAGCGATTTTCCAGCTGGGAAGCTAAGGCACAGAGACTGAAGTCAGAGACTAACTGCTGAATTTGGAGCACCTACCTGAGCTACCAGGCCCTTGATTTTTTAGCATTTGGCATCAGACTGTACTATGCATGTGCAAAGCACGGTTTATGTTCACTTGGTTCATGACTGAGCGCTTGGGAACGTCAACAAATCAGATCCTGAACCACAACAGGCAGTCAGGAAAAGGGGCAACCTGTCGTTCCTCTTCAACATGCTTGATTGCTCTGAGAGCCTTGAGCTTCCTCTGATCACTGTCTCTGCAGTGGGGTACTATTCCTTTAAAAAAAAAAAATCATATACACATTTCTAAAGAAAAAATAAGGAACCTGAGGCCCTGATGCTGTGTAGTGCATTTTGCTACATAGTAAGGATCCCCCATGGGCAGCTGACATGCTGTTCCTTTTTCTTCTTATTAAAACAATGAATTCCACTTGGGTTTGTGTAGGCTGCTTGGAAGGAAATGCACAGAGAAATAAGAATTTTTATTTTGACTGTTCCCAGCAAATTCAGGTCCTTGGTTACAAATTAAAAAAGAGCCCAGGGGCTATGGAAATATCAGAGAAAAAGGCCTGTAAAATTGTTTTCCTTAGAAGGAACAGAAGACTGTATACAAACCCTCTTGAGCATCCTGTAAGGCTCTCTTACATGCTCACTAGATACAGGTCCTTCCCTTGGATTCAGAAATAAGCATTTGCGTAACTACTTTGATTTGGTTGGAACTGCTGTTTAATATGTTTGGACAGGACTCAGGTGGGGGCAGCGTGTGACTGCTTGGGCTCCAGTGTGATCACAGAATCATAGAACAGTTTGGGTTGGAAGGGATCTAAAAAGGTCATCTAGTCCAGCCTCTGAGCATTTTGAGTAGAGTCGTTTGGATTAGGTGTTACCCACAGGTATGATTAGATTGGAAGCTCTCCAATGTAAAGAGCCATCGTTTTGACCTGTGTTTGCTGTGCAGCATTTCAGTACGGTGGCCATTCTTACATGTTGGTAATCATGTCCATAGCCCTGTGATTTGCTGTGGTTCTCCAGGAAAACCCTTCACTGGTAGCTCCTTAGTGTTCACTTCGCCGTCACCAGTCCCTGGCCAGATATCTTTTCCCCACTCCTGACACTTTTTTTCATTGCTGGCTATTTCTCTTTTTACAGAATATGATTTCCTCATGACAGAAGCCAGGCCTTTTGGAAATTTGCTATCAACTCTTGGCATTCCTTAAAACGCTTAACTAATAAAATCATGGAGCCTGGTGCTTTTCCCTTTCCAGTGCATGGGAACAAAAAATTAATTACATCTCTCGAGTTCCTCTACCTGTCTCAGTCAAATTTTGTTCTGAGGAACCTTGAAAACCCAGGTTTGGACAGGGATACGTATGGTAGTTTCTCCATCTTTTCAGTGAAGGATGAATCCAGGTTTAAGTCTAGTTTCTTATGCCCTCCTTCAGCCCCACTTTTGTTTGCTTCAGCTTCACTTGAGTCATTTGTCTGCCTGTGTCTTTCTTTCTCCACTCCTGGAAAGCCATTAGAATTGATTTCTCTAAGTTTAAATACTTCTGCTGGTCCCTGCAAGGCTGTCTCAGAGTCTGCATAGATTGCTGTCAGTTGGGATGGTACTGGAAGATGCTTCATTTGGATAGGGGAGAAATCCCTCTTCTCATATCCTTCTGTTTCACATTTTTTCTGGTCTTCTAAGCAGAAATTTTTCCTGATGCTTTGAAATAAATAAGCAGTGGAAATAAGTATGAAATCCTGGCTCCATGGAAATCAATAGCAAAATGCCTGCTTGACTTCAAAGAGCTGACCTACAAGGTTAATGGCACTAATTTAATGCTGCACATAAGATAAAATCCACTTGTGAGCCTTGTACTGTACCTGAGGAGCTGAGGGTTAAAATGTGACATTGCTACTAGCTGGTTTAGTTGAAACAGAACCTCATTTTTCTCATGGCTTGGACAATTGTGGACTTTGTCATCCTTTTCCTATAAGTAAGCTAATCTTTTTATTGATATAGTGTACACCAAGTACTACAGTGATTTGCGATGTGGGAAAGCCTTTTGTTGTAATTTCAGCATGGCCCTGAAAGCAGCTTTAACGACAGAAACGGAAAAACCAGTTACACATGCCAAATCATTATTCCGAGAGTTCCTCCAAATGATATGAAGGAGTACAAGCCCTACAATACACAGACATTGCGGAAAATCTGTAGGCAGCATGAGAATCACATTGTCATGCTTCTTTATGGCACACATGGCATCACACACTTTATTTAAGTCTGCGCCCGGCAGACCAAATCCATTTGGAAGAAAGGTGATCGGTTCTGCGGCGCTGCGGGGCACGAACAAAATAGGTGTGGGAGACATGCCTGCAGTCATCTGTGGAAATGTCAGGGCAGAACAGGGGCATTAGGAAGACTCCAGAAGCTGGATGTGAGGTTTTAAGTTTTGTCCCAACTGGACTTGGAACCGTATTTCTCTAGATTCAAGTTAACCCGTTCAATGCCTTATTGCTTCGGGTCGCATTTGCACAATGGAATTATAAACACATATTTGAGGAAACCTGAAATTGAGTAGTTAATTACTAAGTTTCAGGATTATTTTTTAATTTTGTCAAAAGAGGGCCTAGAAATAAGATCTGGGTGGTGAAACGATTCATTGAAACATTTTTGACATGCAGTCTAATGTCTTCAGTAATCTCACAAACTGGTGGGATTTGAAATTGCTTTTGTTCTTGTTAAGGCATTGTTCATCTGTGCCTGCATAGTCCTGCCTGCCCCACTTCTCCCTCCGTAACAGCCCTGGTTTGTGCAGGAAGAGGCAGAGGAGTGAAGGAGAGAGCCATGATCGGACCCAAATGGTTTTCCTGCTGAAACATGCCTGCACCCCGCCCAGACATGGGATGCCTCAGCCAACTTATTAGCCAAGGTAGAATAAGCAGATGGTAATGTCCATCTTTCAGTGCATTTCAGTGGTATTACAGCCAAAAAAAAAGTAAAAAGAATTGATGTAGTGCTATTTACTGCAGTCCAAAGAAACCTAGGACCGGGATCTCAATTTGGCCGCACTGGGAACCCTGTCTCAGGGCTGCCCTGAGTTTGTTGTCGTTTTGTTATTTGCACAGGCTGTACCAGGGCATCAGGCCGGGCTTTGTAATAACTCTGTCTTTGGGCAGAGGTCATGGGATTTGCCAGCAATTATGTTCTGTCCTTGGTGAACAGTCACACTATGTGCAGGGAGGTTTCGACATAATCTCCCTCCCCGCAGTGGGAATTTCTTCAAAGGCACAGCTATTCCTAGCAGAGCTACTGCTACCCCAGGCTGGGCATGGGAAAGCATATCCCTCACTGCTATCTTTCCTGCTGCTAGTGAAGGTCTCCAGAAGCAGAGGGGTTGCATTAAGCTTAGAAAATGACAGATTTTTCAAGATTGAGTTTTGAACTCATCTTTTTCTGCTACTTTAGCATCTAAAAATCTGTTCTCAAAATATTTTATTCAAAAGTTAGTTACCTGTCTGTACTACATAATTCAGCTATTGCCCATATGTAACTTTCATTCTAAAATCACTCTATGTTTAAAATTTTTCTATGGGAAAGGCAATATCAGAATAAAATAATAATAAGTATGCATACTATGGTAACAAATATTCTGTTTAATCAATTATAGCCTAACACAATTAAGATAATTTCTATAGTTTTCATATAGTGCTATAGGTGCCACTGGTACTATCTGACAAGGGGCTGTCAGAACTCATTATTACGTGGTGTGGAGCAGTTAAGCAAGTTATACTGCAAAATGAATAAAATAAAAAAAAATAATTAAATTCACATGTTGCTTAAATGTTTGCTAAACTTTATGCCTACAAATATTACCTAAGTACTCAAAAATTATTATGTGTTTTTGATAGCTTAACAGAATCATAGAAAGGTTGAACAACTTGTTGAATTGGATCTCAGCTGTAACTCTTACAATATAATAGTGGATGATTTGGGTAAAATCAAATTATTATTTAACAACCCTTTCCTCTTTGAATACAAAGGAACTGGCTCCCTAAAACTGTGATCTAATTAGTTGGACACATAGAGTAAAGTCTTAGTTTATGTGACTACTTTATTTACATACACATATGTTTACCTAAGTTTTTGTGAAGGAGAGCATGACTTCTTAGCTGTTCTGCATCACAAATTACTCACAAAATAGCAGTTTCTCCTGTTCTGAGGAAGGAGAGATGCCTTCCCCAGCCAGCTTTGAACTCTGACAGCAAAACTGAGTTCATGCTAACATCTTTATGTGGACAAGGAATGTACCTTTATTGTTTTAAGCTAGCAAACAGTGTTAATAATTTATTAGATGAAATCTCATTAAGAATCTCATTTTTTAATGAACTGTGTGGAAGAAAAAAATGTGATTCTTCTTCCCGTGCATGGCACTTTCACCTGCCCAGGCTGCAACACTTGCACTTTGTGCATCCCCCCCGGGCAACTCTGCCGAGGTAGTAGTTGCGTGACCGCATTTTCCCTGTTGACGTTGCTTTGCTGTCCATACTTCTGTGAGAAGTCCGTAAACACCATTATACTATGAATTCGGTGGAAAAACCCCATGCAATTCAGCCACACATGCACGCAAATGCTTCCACTTTTATTTTTGATCAAGCCCTGCTGTCTGCTCTTCCACTTAAAGCTGACCAGAACATTCAATCTGTGATCACAGAACATACCTGAGGTAACCACAGCAATGGTAAAGTGATGTGTGGAAACTATTTAAAGTGTTTAAGCTTATTTTCATGACATTTAGCAACTGGAAACAACAAAAATCTCATGTGATCAGTGCGTACTTTGCAGATCATCAGTCACCATGTCCCCAGCTGGCAAAATGCCACTGCAGCACTTGCCTTGCCCTGCTGCCCAGCTCTCATCCCTTCCCCTCTGCAAAGACATGCAGCTGTAAGAGCTTCTGCCTCTACTGAGGATCTCTTTAAGACCAGGCAGCTTGCAAAATGAAGGGAAAGATATTAATATAATTTTCTCTACCTTTCTGAAGCTAATCATAGTTCTTTGGGGTCTCTTCAAATCACAAAGTCTCATCAACAGCAAATAATAAGGGATGTCTTGTTTCCATTAGGGTGAATATCACAGTTTTTCCTGATTATTCTTAGTACATAACTCAGTGGAAACAATGCATCTTTTGTAATAAAGCTTCTACCAGAAACATTGGATGTTTTACGAGAAGGAAACATTGGCTAAGACTGCAACATAAAAATGTGGTACATGATTCCCATATAGATGTGTAGTATTAATATAGCCTGCCATGCCAAAAGCTTGCTGGTATGCCACGTTCAGAATGGGAGGGATGAGGGAAATGTATTTTTCTGCTGCCTTTCCATGCCTCTTTTTTTCAAGTGAGGGATGTAGTGCAATATATTCATGTAATAATATGCTTAGAATCACTTGTGTTTCAATGAAGCAAAGAGCTACAGAGCACTTACTGCATCCAGAACTATGCCCTTATGGTTTCAATTAAAAGGAAATTATTTGCTTTGTGAAACTTTGCCTGGATCTTTAATTCTTCCTCATTGTTGGAATACAGCTCTAAAAAGCTACTGTATTTGAAGTTGCTAATCAGATTTCAGTTGGTAACAGTCATATGTCGTGTCATGTCATGTCACATAAATATTGATGATTCAATCCAGTGTGCAATAATGAACGTTTCATATCATTTTCTTTCTGGCCTTTGTAAAACATAGTTTATGCCCTCCACTGCCCAAAAGTATTTTCAGATTTTCAGATACCTTTTTTCTGATATTTCCCAACAAAGTGTCAGCTTAATCTTTCAAAACAGGGCATTGATTACATTAGATTTCTGCCGAGCACGTGCTACTGATCTTTCCTTTACAAAAGAGGAATGAATATAAAAGCAAGCAGCAAAGGCCAACTAGTCATTAACTATGAACTTTCCTATTCTCCTTAACTGTCCAGTATAGTAAGTTCTTTCAAAGCAGAGCATGAAAGGAAACTACATCTAACCCAAAATGCATAGTATACATACATCACCCTGTGCCCAAATCCCCGGTGTGTAGTGGTGGTTTTGTGCAGTTGTAGTTACACAAAGCAGACTCAGTGTACATAACTGGTGGGGCGAGAGGTTCCACCTTCTGTTGTTCACTCGTTTTCTTCTGAAGAACTCCATCTACCATACCATCATCTATATTATTTTTCCCTCCATCATCAGCAGCAGCTGTGATGCTCCAGAGTACTGCATCTCAAGGGAACTGGATATTTGCTGTATTTGTCCTCCAAACCTGCAAGGTACCAGCATCCTTGAGCTGTAGCTTCATGTTGAAGTAAGCACTTGTCCCTTACGAGGACCATTGTCAATTACTTCATCTGCTTTCAGGAGAGGTCCACTCACCACAGCATACAGCAGCCTCCTCCTGCTTTACCCAGTGCTTCAACCTGCTGAGGGTGGGAATGCTCTTGTTGACTTTTTCACATAGCTGTATTTTCCACAATTCCACATAAAGAAAGGAATTGTTGCTCATTTAGATATGGTGATATGAAGTTGTGAGTATCAGCTAAGCAGCTGAGTAAAAGAAGGAGAGTTTTATTTGAAGTGCCGAGCGGGAGCAGATGTGTATCTTGTCAGTTTCTCACTTTACCTTATGATATTTCTTTGACTAATTGATATTGCAACAATGAGGGAACTACTTCCAAAAGAGTCAATTACTTAGTCCAAAATGGCTAATAAAAATGTCCTATGAATTGAAATGTAGTTCAGTTTGAAAGGAAATTATATCTCCCTGGAGACTAGTAAATGGTTTGGGAAAAATGTGTTCCACTGTTCTCTTCTTTGTTGCAACAATATATGCTGGAAAATATCCTTTTATTACATTTGGTTGACTTGAAAGACATACTGGTTCAAATAAATTGATGGAAGAATAAACCAAAAGTGACTTCTTGTGAATGCTGCTAAATTAAAATCAATGAACTGTAGGCACTCAAGGCAAATGAGCATTCATCTACTCAACATTTCCTTGGGCATTTTGCTACCCAACTTTGCAGCCATCGGCAACAAGCAACTTTCTTTTCCTACAGGCTAGTTGTTGTCACTTTGTGTTGTTGTCACCCCTAATATTTTACTAGCTTCTGTTTTATTTCTTTTTTGTTTACTGTCATATCTGATCAAGTCACTCTAACAAATCCTTCCAGGAGCAGTCAGACCATCAATAACATCTGGTTTATCTCTGTATTTTCCCTAGGTTTGGCGTCTTCAGCATGATAGTTTATGAGTGTTTTTCCACCTTCATCAGTCAGACCACTTTATGAAGATGGGTAAACAGCATTATCTCCACTTACCAGCTGGAAACAGTGATGCAGAGAGAGAATGAGTGGCTTCCCAAGGCCACAATGAATCAGCGCTGAGCTACCCAAGGATCCCAGTTTCCCAATGCCCAGCCCATGTCTGTCCTGCTATGGCATGGCTCCTACATCCATGGCCTAAGTGAGGCCAGAGACTTGGGCAGTACTGACTGGTTTCTTTGGGTCCACTGGGCATTGGTGCTATGGGGGAAAGAAAATACTTGCTGTCAGATTTGCAAAATTATATATATAAGTGTTTATTAAAGTGTTCCCTAAAAATATTTATTGAATATTATCAATAAAACTTTCGATGTGAGCACTACATGCAGTTCAGCTGCAGTTCAGCAGAGATTCCCCAGCTGATTTTGGCTGAGATATCCTGGTGCCAGCAGCCATCTGGCTGTATCAGTGCCTTGCCAAGAGATAGGGCACTGGCCCAGCTCAGCTATTTCTAAGTTATATTTGTACCATTTCTGAAGATGAGCAAGCCTGCCTTCCAAACTCCCAGGATGTGCTGAGGTATTTTTTGCCTAGTAATGTGCACAATGGGTTCGTTGTGGTGTGCTCTGGGAGATACAGACTGTGTGGAGACCTCAGCCTTTATTCCTAATTATAGGGGAATCCTCCAAAAGCTGAGATGTGAGTGGGCTTTATAATTTTCCAAAGGTATAAAAAATTTTCTTTCCCCTCAATCTAGATTAATGATTTCATAGCTTGTCAGTAGTCTTTAAATAAGGTTAGCCTCTGGAATAAGAAGTTTATTATGGTTCCTGTCTAGTGGAAAAACTGACCTATACTTGCCCTGTTGTAATCTTTTAGAAGCACCTGTTCCTTTCCACGGCTAGAGACCTGAATTTGGAGTAAGATGGACACTTGGTCTGTCCTGGTAATAAAGTAAAATTGAATTTTTTTTGAAACTTCCATGCACATGCACGTAGGAGGACAGAACCAGAGAATAAGCATAGTCTTGCGGTGCACTTTTGGTAGACTATGTTATGTATTAATGCCCCACGTTAGTTAAAATCAATAAATCCTGTTTGAAAAGCAGAGCAGTGGATGGCCTGGTTTTCTCTCATTTGTTCAGGCTATGATGAAGAAATAGAAACACAGAATCCTTTGATGTGAATTTCATTCCTTGAATTAAAATTTCCTGTTTTCCTCTGTGGATGCTGTTGTTGATCTCTTGAGTTGTTAAAAGCCATCTCATTTTAGGGTGATTCAGTTTAACTGAAATATTTAACTATCGCTCTTGAAAATATTAATATGAAGAAATGTCTCATCCATTGTAGTTGTCCTGTCAAGACTCCCTCTGTACAGATGGCAGCTAGTTAAACAAGGGCAGGAATTCTTAGAAGGGTTTTGGACAGAGAAATATCCGGTTTCTTACGAATACGAAAAGCATGCTCACTATTTGTTGATAAAACGCCAAAGAAGCAAGCTTGGTTTTGAAAGGTATCACTGCTGCTTATGTAGGAAAATGCTGCAGTTCTGTGTTCAGTGAAAATATGTAAGTGTGTTTGGATTGTAAGGCTGGGTGTCCAGCACGCCTGCTGCTGTGTTTCTATGAGATAGTCCTCTTTCACAGTCGCTGTAGCAGCACTACTCTGCAAGTATGAATAAATAATAAAAGTTATGACTCCAGTATGGAGATTTTATATGACAGCAAGAAACTGGTTTGAAGTTCATTCTGGCTACTGCCACACACAGTTGGCTTTTTGGCTCCCTCTTCTCAGGCTGATGTCTTTGGTTTGCAGTAGGCATCTATTTTATCACCAGTGATTTGTGAGCCCGTGTAAGCACCCATGACATACTGCAGAGACCCTAGAGTGAAAAAACTGTTTGTTTCCTTCTCCTCGTCTTCACTGAGCATCTCTTCAGCTGCTGCTTGATAAGATGAAATTAAATTAATGAACTTTAATGCATTGGATGCAGGAACAAAATACACAGTTGTGAAGTAACTGATAAAAAATGACATAATGTTATATGCAGTTCCAGCTTAATACATGTGATATGGTTTCTCCAAAAGTCAAACTGTGTCTTTCAAGTTAGTATTCTAATGTGATACCAGGTCTTTGCCCTGAGAGAGTCTAACTGGTAAAATCCCAGATGGGCTCCTCTCTGTCTGGTGTTTATTCTCACAAGACTATCATGAGGGCCATTCAGAGACACGTCTTTTCTCTTGCAAATTAACCCATCGTGAATAAGCAGTGGAATCTTACTATCATGTCTCTGCAATTCAGCGGTATCATCTTTCTATTTCCTTTTCGTCACTAATCTAACTGACAAGATAGCCATTTCAAAGAAGACCTGTGGAGGAAAGAGATACACTGATTTTGCATTCTGTTGCTTCTTTATTCTGCGTGTAAAGAAGTTCTGAAAACGTGTTTGTTTTGTTGTTTTTTAATACCTTGTCAAATCTGCCTGCATGGTTTTACTGGGTGATTTTTTGACATGACAGAGAAGAAGCTCTTACTGGCACCCTTCTGGCATTCCTTTTCAGGCCATTAGATTGATATCATCTACAGCGGGATTAGGCTGGGCTTGAGGGCCTGGTAGAGTTACGGTTCTCCTGGGGAACTTGAGTTTGAAAAGGAAAATATCACAAAAGCAAAAGCGTGAATTCCATTTCCCTTTTACATGAACACCTGGAGTGGCGAAAATAAAAACATGAAACCTCCTGAAGAAACTGGCAGAAGACAGCTAGCTCATGGCGTTTGAGCATCCCCTCCCAAACCCACAGTGGGTGAAATGGCTGGAGAGGAGGATGGATGAGCAGAAGGGGTACATCAGAGCAGGGCACAGCCTGCAGTGCTTGGGCACCTCATACTGCAGTTATACGCAAGGTTTCTCTGGGAGCAAAGCTGTTTGAAAAATCCCTGCTCCCAGCTGCCGTTCTTCCTGCCTGCACTACAGTTCACTGCCTCCTTCATTGTGCCATTCTAGTGTTTGCAGGCCTTTCTCAACCAGAAGTGGAAACCATGCGCTAAGGAGAAAAACAACCCCCACAAGCCCACAACTTTTTCTTGGATGGTTTCTTAGTTCAGATCATTTCCATGATTTGGTTTAACAAACAGTTGCACTGATGCAAGGGAAAAGATGCTGAAATATAGCACAAGGACAGAAACAACAGGCCAGGGGCAAGAGCTTCTTAAACAAGCTTTACTGTTATGGAAAATGCTCTCCTAACTGCAGCCTGGGGCAGTGCTGTACCAACTGGGCAGCTGTGGGAAATGCTTTTGCAACCGAAGCCTCCTTTATTCTTTAAAATGTTGTTGTTCCCAACTCCTTCTGTAATAACAATGCCAGCAAAAGCTGAAGCATGGACACAGTTAGAAAAACCCATGCAAACCCATGCAAAAAGTTCTGGAAAACAATTATTTTCACTAATACTATAAACTGCTTCTTTGCTTCCAGAGGGGTTGGTAGGAGAGTTGGGAAATGGAGGACAGGCTTCTGGTGGGAGTACAGAGCTCTCTACCTTAAACAGAAACATTTTTCAATTTGTGTGTTAACTACTTAAAGTGATCTTAAATGCACCATATTGCCTTCCCATTCTCCATGATGCAAGCTCGATGGAGTGAAGTGTTTTTCAGTGATTACCAGTGATAGGACAAGGAGTAATGGATACAAATTGGAGCATAGGAGATTCAAGAGGAATATAAGGAAGAATTTTTTTACTGTGAGAGTGACAGAGCACTGGAACAGGCTGCCCAGAGAGGTTGTGGAGTCTCCTTCACTGGAGACATTCAAAACCCGCCTGGACGCGTTCCTGGGTGATGTGCTCTAGGTGACCCTGCTCTGGCAGGGGGGTTGGACTAGATGATCTTTAGAGGTCCCTTCCAACCCTATGATTCTATGATTCTATGATTCTAAGCTCATGGTGTAAGGCAGTTCTTGCCATGCAGTGATCACACCAGGGTCATGGTCAGGGCTTTCCCAAGCCCATGCTGGGTCCTTCTTCCACAGGGGACGTGAGCAGTGGTAAAGCCACTGTCTTGGTCATCTCCCCTCATATCTATGGCACTGCTGGAAGGGGGGGAGGAGGTGCAGGGAGTGGGGTCAGTCTGACAATATCCCTGCTAGCATTCCTGCACTTTTGCCTAGGGGGTACTTGGGCAGGTGGTTAAGTGTCTGTACATTTCCCATTTTAGCCTTGCCTTTGCTGACTCTGGGACATGAAAAAAATAACCCTGTAACACTGGTGATTCCAACAGCTGCAAGAGTCTTTGCATTTAAGATAATGCTTCAGTTGCTAGCTTTAAAAATCTGCTTTTCTAAACTAATCTTTCCTCAAGCTATAAGATCTTGGGCACATGGATCTTATCTACTTTTGCATTTTTACATTTCTTAATATACGGGGAGCCAATGCTGTTCAGCGTCTCTGCCAGAAGTGTAACAGATGCAATAGTGAGAAAGAAACCCCAAGGCTTGTCAGTCCTGATATGGATAAATTGCAGCTCTGGGCTGTGCCTCAATACAAGCAAAATGTTATTCAGCCACTTCAGTATGAAGTGCTTCCTCTCCCACCCACCAATATCTCTCAGCAGCTTCCTGAGAATAAGATTATAAACTGTGTATGTGGAGCAATCCCATGTGTGTGCTGTTCCAGAATAGACCTAATCCTTCCTGAAGACACTTGGAGTGTTTTTACTCCTCATTTCTCTCCTGTTACGTGTCCATCCTGACAAGCTTACAGCATTTGTATTTGTTCTTGAGTGACATGATTAAGAAAAAAATCAGATGTCTCAAAAATTTAGAGACTGCAAACAAAGAACTAATCATAACTGTCAGTCCTCGCATAGTATTAGTCTAAAAAGGGCTATTTTGGTGCCTCATTTCGCCTTTGTGCATCTTTTTCTTTTCAGTCTATTTTTTAATGTTTAATCACAATTTCCTAGATTTGGATTGCCTGTCTGGGGTTAATGATAGTATTTCTGTAATATTTTATCCCAAAGCTATGATGCAATCTTAGACTTAACACTGAGTTAATACAGATTTTAAGAGCAAGAGCACCTTCCAGACTATTCACATTGGATGTAGGAGAGACTCCAAACTGTGACGTCCCGTTGTTCCAACATATGGAAATCACATGTGGGGAAAGCCCAGTATCAGAGTTAATATCTGGTAGGCAGTTTGGACAACTGTTCTGCCATAACCTATAGCATTGCATCATAGCATTGTTGTAGCCTATAATAAAAAAAAAAATGCAGTAGAGATAAAACTGGTCGCTGTGGTTCAGTTTTAGTATTACTGCTGAGATGGGAGAAATTAGGATGTGATTCTGGCTGTTTAGGATGGTGCAAGCAGTCTAAGAAGCTAAATCAAAGAGGATTTGAGGGACTGTGAGGGCAATGGATCAAAACAAAAGCAATTCTCTTCTTTCCCCATCTCCCTCTCTACCCTCTTTGAGCCTGTTCTAAGTCGCCCCTAGCAATTATTCTTTAAAAAGGATAGTCATGCTTAGTAGGACAGTCATTTTCTAAACTAATGCCAGTGCATTGGTAATAGCAGCTAGGAAACAGGCGAAACTCTGAAAAATCTGTTCTTTGTTTTCTGCGGGAAGTGATTAAGATCTGATGGTAGGGATTTTTCTTAAGTAGCAGCAAGTAAATCTATTTATGAAAGATTACTTCAAAGCCATGTATATACCGGCTCTGTATATAGTTCTGTGATAAAGACTACATCATCTGCATTGGAAGAAATGGGATTTGTATTATGTTCTTTAAGGATTATGTGCTGTATGGTTTGAAATAGATTAAGAAGAGCCACTACTTCACTGTAATAAAGGGACCAAAAGTGTAACTGTGGGATGATGACTAGGTGTTGATTCGGGTCTGCAGGACTCTGAGCCATCTCAGTCCTGCAAATAGCTTAAATCCACGCTGAACTTAAAACAAGTGAATGTTGCCCTTCACCCCAAGGGTCTATCAGGTCTGCTCACCTATAGAGAACTATGATTACCTACAACCTAGAAGGAGGCAAAGATCCACCTTGGTTTGGAGGAGGATGGGTGAGCACATGCTGGTGTTCCCAGCAGATGCAGATGAATGGGCTCTAAAGCTGCTACTGCTTTCCCAGCAGGAAAAACCATTCCCACTTTCAAGAGTTCAGAAGCAGATTTTTATAGGAATTTGAGCTTTACCCTTTTCCTCCAGAGGAAATAAGCACCTTTAAAAACAATGAGCACAACTATGGGAGAAATCAGATGTCTGGGATCTCCCCGCAGCTCACTTCTGCAGTGTTGAGGTGGTACGGGAGGAAGGGCACTCGCAGCCGATTTGCAGTGTTTGAGATGTGCTGTTGTGATATACTCCTGCAGGGTTCATTCTTTATCAAGGCATGTTGTAGTAGGTGTATTATATACTTGCTCTGACATGTTCCTGCAGAAAATATTCTAGTTACCAGCGACTGACCCCATGTGAATTTAAAAACTTATTTATTAGGAAATCAGATGAAAGGTAGCTTTATGCAAGCCAGCTACAGTTGTGAAAGGAAGCCACAGTCTAGATGAAAGGGAACACTTAATCCAAAGTAAAACATGTACTGTGTTTGGTCACATCCCTGGCGTGATGCAGGACAGCTTCCTACCCACAAATGGTGATATTGTCTTCAGATAATTGCTCCCTTATCAGATAAATCGCTGAATTTCTCATTAAGAAACGGGTATATTCTTCTTGGGGACTCCGTGGTGCCAGTCCGCGACATGTGGGTGGGGACAGAGCCCCACCGCGACGCCGGCAAACCCGGCCAGCTCCGCCAGGACTCTGGGCTCTGTGTTTCCCAACAGTTTCCTTTTGTTTGCCTTGACAGCGATTTCAGGCAGGGCTGAGAATGTCCCATAACCCCCATGCCCCTCACTTATTCCTGCTGCGGCACTGGGAGCTGTGGGTTTTAGTACTGCCAGCTCTTCCTCTGCGAGGAGAAAACCATGGCCTTGTTGGACCCTGCTTAGGTTTGTTTGGATAAGGGACATTTGTGTCTCTGTGTCATGCATTTGTATGTGCACACAAGTCAAAATGAGGGGCCTGAAGTTCTTATGGAGTCCCACAGCCCTGCCCAAAAAGTGCAAGTGCACACTTCTGGATATTTGTGAAAGTTCTGCTGTTGACCCTCATAGATGTGCATGTGCCTGTATGATGGACATCCCTCAGACACTGTGGTCTCGTGTGATGTCACTCAGTCTGCATCACTAGAACTTCAGAAATTTCCCCGTGAAGATGAGTACTGTGAGCTCAGGGTCATTTTTAACATTGGCCCGCAAACAAAACACTTCTACACCCAGAGGTAAGACTGTAAGTGTATCTCTATTGTGTATGGCTCATTTCAAAAATGAAATTAAAGATCAGAGACAAGAACTCCATATATGAAAACTTGCCCCAAAGTGGATGCTGGAGTAGGCAATACTGAGTGGCTGAGGAGGTGGCAGCAGTCCAGCCATTTCGCCCACATGCTCAAAGTAGTATTTCAATGAAAATGTGCAGAAGTACATATATAAGGATCAAAACTACACAGAATTTAGTGGGGAAGTAATTTTATAACGACCTAGTAGGTCAGGTTGGTGTTGCATTTGTGTCTCTAACATTCCCTTGTTCAGATGGTCGCTATGGCTCAGGATGGCTTTTTTCACTCTAGAGTGGAGTAATATTTTCACAGAGCATGTTTTGCAAGTAATAGTGAGTAGTACTAATGAATGAATAAATTTCTGGATTTTGCTTTGTTTTCAGATAATTCACAAGCGCACATATAAAATTAATCCACTCAATGACTAATTGTCGATTCAGCCAGCCACAGTTGAGTTGATCAGTGATTTTCTTTTTAAATAAAAAACTAAATAAATGTCGATTGCTTTTTTTAATTTTGGCAAGATTCCTCAAGAAAGAACCAGGGAACTACTGTCAATGGTTGGCTATTTCTCCAGAAAACTTTCAACACATCTTGTGACCTCTCCTCCATCCCAAGTACAAAGTATATGTGAGCCTTGCTGTAGGAAGCAGTTTAGCAGATTAATTCTGGTGGGAGGCTTTACATTTATTGTCATGACCTTTTTCGCTAAGCACTGACGGGGTACCTAGAACAAATTATTACATGCTGAAGCTCAAATGCAGTAATTTGATCACAGAGAAAATACAATGAGGAACTTATTTGTATTATCCTAATGCCATTGATTAAAATTGAGTTAGTCCTGATTTACACCAGCCTGAACTGAATTAAGTCAATAACGCTCATCTCCATTCAAGGAAGTACTGTGAAAAGATGCCTAATCAGTACGACTACTGGAGAGAAGGTAATGTCTTTCTTATTTGTTCAAACTTTGTCTATCATGAATGGCATGGTAATTCCTCTTGGTGCTGCAAATGAGCTGTCAGTCTTTCCAGCCCCTGCAGTAACTTTCAACACAGATTATACTCGAGATCAGCTGTTCATTTTGACTTTTAACACTTAGTGTTTGTATGAGAAATGCCATAAACTATCTGTATCTAACATCCTTAATGATTATGAAGGAAGTAGTAATTCAACTCCTGCTTTTTAAATAAAATTTTTATCCTATCAGTAGGTTTCAGAGATGAAAGTAGCTGGAGCATATTATCTCATTTTGTATGGACAGTTTAAGGAGGGTTTCTTATTTAAACAACAAAAAAGTCTTTCCATCAACAAATATTGTAAATCTTTAGATATGCCCTTAAGGGACAGCTTACTGCAACTGCCCAAGTCTGTAAGTAGAAAACAGGATATTGTCCACATGAACTTTAAAAAAATCTTTGCAATCTTTAAATTAAAAGAAGATGAAATTTTCATATTTTTCAGAAGAGCAACTAAAACCTCTTCAGGCATAATTTATGCTGTTGACAGCCGTTGCGTATATAACACCAGGAAGTCTGGTTTTAATTCATGTAATATTCCTGGGGAGGTGGGTGGCTTAGTTAATAAACTTGATCTTTCACCTTCGGAATCAGATTGAGTTCTCTTGTTGAAACACGCTTGTCTTTAATTTGGATGATCGTTTACTTACTAAGGTTACCTGCTGACCTGCAAGAATCAGAAATGGATGTCTAGCACACATCACCAAGTCTACAGGCAGACGTGCAGAGAGAGGAGCACAGAAGCAGTCGTCTGCGCCGAGCAGAAAGCCAGAGGGTCATCGGTGGTGGACCAAGAGAGCTGCAGGCATGGGTGGAGAGGAAGGAAGCCACAGCTTCATCAGGTTATCGTGGTAAGGAGACATTTGTTGCTACCTGCTTCCTGAAGAAGGCTGGAGACACTTCTCCCATCCCACCTCCCCCACCCTGCCGTGGTTGCTCTGCTCAGGGGGTCACCAGCATCGACCAGCTCCAAAGGGAGCAGTAAGGCTGGGGTGGCAGGGGGACGCTGCTCTTCAGTGGATTGTTCAGGGCTGTCAGGGCACCACTGAAGACACTCACAGACGAAACAATTCAGTGTTTATGGAGTTTGCCCCTTGTAAGCCATCAGAAGCAGTTACTTTTTTAAAGCAACTGACCCATGAGCTAACCCAAAAGCCACTCTCAACCCTACTATAGCCAGGGAAAAAAGCCCTTCAATAACAGAGAATATTCCACCTTGATGCCCACACACACCCTGTCTCTTCCCAGCTCTCATGTCCCTGGGGCATTCAGCAATTAAAAGGTTCCTGCATGCCTCAGATTCCTTGGCTCTTGCTTGTATCCATCATGAAATACCGAGAAAACAGTCCCTGAAATAAAGGACAGAATCAAATTTTGACTCCTGTTAACTCAAGACAGGAGTCCTTAAAACTGTCCCTGGCCACAAAGACAAGGGCACCAACCTCTACCCCTTCCCTAGCCAGGACTTTGACTTTGTCAGAGGCTGAGAAAGGCCTCCAGCTCCCCTAGCAGCAGAATTCTGTGTTACGTTATAAGGCCTGGAAAGTATTACAATAATTATGACTTGAAATATGGTAGATTATGGATCATTAGGCTAATATCTTAAAGTGTCAGACAAGGACCTAGCCTACCAACAAGTGTCTGCTCACTGACTTTCTGTGCTGTCTGATATAGCAAGAATAACCTGTCTGCCTGCTTTAGATTTTGAAACCTAGCCCTAACCCCAGCCTGAAATGTATCTGGGTAGCAGTCCAAAAAGCAAGAGACCCTCTGCTCGATGTGCTACAGTCCCTCTTACATCCCATCTCCTTGTCCAGCCACTGCAGTAATGATGTCCTAAAATACTTTAGGCTCTGTGCTCCTAAACAGCTTTAACCTCAAATGTACCCAGGGGACCAGCCACTTCTGTAAATCATGACGTGATTTCCAGTGCCCCACTAAAAGCAGCTCTCTCACTGCCTTTCTGGGCTCCGCAGGTTGTGACAAGAATAACCTGTCTGGCTGCTTTTGCTTTTCTGACTTAACTGATTTCAGGAATGGGATGGCCCCATGGGTTACATTTCACTTTAAGGGTAGATTTCTTATTGCAAAGTTAATGCATTTAAAGGCATTTTTACTGAGGCATCCTGTAAAGCTCAGGCAATAAGCTATGGGGGTGAAGGCTGTTGTGTCCTGCTATATAATTGCATTTCGCAATACGTTTCAGGTTAGAGTTGGAGAAAATGAGGCAGCCAAACAAGTTATACTAGCTATATCCTGCACAGACCAGAAAGATAGGGAGAGGATTCATACTAAAGTGAATCTAGGCTTTTAATGTAGCTTATGGTCCCCTGGGAAATGATGATGTTAGGAATCGGATTACAATTAGGATATGGGGATATAAAGCATCTAGACAATGTTTTTGTGCAGGGCACAGAGAGTAAGAGAGACGTCTGTTTATGGGATAAGGTTGAGGCTGTCCTGGAGTATATTTACTACAGTCAGGGTGGTGGTTAGATCTAGAGAGAAAAGCTAAAGCAGCCAGAGGGGCTGTTCTTGTTACATCCTACAGCTGCTAAAAAGGCAGGAAAGGACAGAAGACAGAGACACTCAGGTAAGGCAGGGCATGGTCCTGTCTACGTAACTGCCTTGGTTGTGGGGTGCAGATCCCAATGCATTTAGAGACATTTTTCTTAAGTTGCTCTGTGGCAACAAGGCTTTGGGAAAGAAGAGTTCTGCTCTGGAGGCTGAAGTCATTACATCATTGTGCATGACCCAGTGTCTTTCATATTCCAAGAAAAGGTCCCATCAGGAATAAGGCCAGGTTTAATCTAAATCAATGCCAGGTTTAATGTTTGAGTTCAAGAAGTGAAAGAAAATATTCTTGATGCCTCCTCCTGCCTCCTAGCTGATCTAGGAGGGTTTTAAGGAGACCAGTGGTATTTGAGGGGCAAGATCCTTTTATCATGCCTGCTAGTAGGGATGGCCTTTTGGTTATTTCAGAGCTTATGGATAGGGATTGGTTGTGGAACCTAAATGCCTTCCCTGTGTGGTTGTGAAAAGTCCAGGCAGAGGGTGAAAACCTGGTGATGGGTTGAAGGCTGTAGGGATGTGTCTTTATGTACATGGAGAGTCCTTGTACATCCCAGGCTGGGACTTCTGGTTGGGAGTAGGAATGAGGAGCTGGAAGCAGCCAAACATGCTTTTCTTGCTGTGCATGCAGAGCTCAGAAGGATGAGGTGAGGAGAGGTGGCTGACAGACCCGAGCCCTTCTGTGATGATTTCATGGAAGGTACTGCTCCCCATCCACCTGCCTTTGGGCTCCAAATCTTGATGTGCCATCTTGCATCCTACAGGCAGTACGGGTGGAGGCAGCTGATAGGACTGAGCAGCTTAGTTTGCGTCTGAAATGCATTTCAGACTGGGTTTGGGTGGGGATTTGGGTAAAACTGGAGGGAGCAGAGTGGTTTTACAGAACCAGATGCAGCCAGAAAGTTTATTATTCTTCAGTATTGCAAAGCACAGAAAATTTTGATGGGAACACAGCTCTGGTCCTTGTATTGTTATTTACTGCATAGGAAAGGCAGCTTTTTTGGTTATCTAGATCCTGTCCCCATCTTCCTAGAATGAAGAAAGCACAGCAAGAACCAACTTTCTCTCTGCTGCAGTTTCTTAAAATGCAATCCTAAATCCCACACCTTGGTTTAAGGTATTGTGCTATGAAAATCCCAATATACTCTCAAGGTGAGATGTCTCCAGGAAGCCAATGGTGCTTAAAGTCATAAACAAGGTCCTGGACCTCACATATACCACTCCTTTCCATGATGCTCCTCCACCTGCAGGATGCAACAAAAATAACTTATATATCAATTTTGCCTCTGTAACCCTAATTCTAGCTTGAAGTGCACCCACATAGGAATTTAGAAACTAAGAGTCAGTCTAAGCCCTTCAACTCTACTATTAGCTGCTTCTCCCTTAGTGTGTGCAGGATGCATACTAATACTTTTAGCTACATTCATCCCCTGACTACAAAAGATTCTCTCAGTCTAGGAGGTTGTCAAGGAGTCAAATGCACCCCTCCCACTATCCGTCTAACACTCATACTTGGGTCATCACAGCTCTGTGAGCATAAGTTTTGAGTCTATGAATTTCTCTAACTCTAACCTTAAAATGACATTTTCCTCATGGGACAAAGTGCTACCTTAAAATGTAACATAGACTTCAAATTTGAATTTCAGAAGTCCTTCCTTAAAAAGTCCCGAACTTTGTAGACGTAGAGCTATATAGTGAAAATAATTTGTCTGACTGTTTTAGGTCTTAACAGTAAGTCTAAATCGTAATCTTAGCATGAAATGTAGAACAGTAGTTCGTAGCCTGGGACACCACAAAAGGTCCTCACACCACCAGTAATCCCTCCTCCTTTTTTATCTCTGAAGAAAGTCACAGTAACGATAATGCTAGCTCTAACCCTATCTCTGGCCCTATTTACCCAGTCAGTAATTCAGATGTTCAGAGATAGCATAAGGCCTTCAACTCATATATTTGCAGTATTGTCTTACAGTGTGGGCCTTAGTTGCATTAGGTTGTAGTACCTGAAATCCCCACCATGGTATGTAGCCAGGTCATTTCTTCTTAACTCACAAGACAAACCCCGGAAACCCCCCTAACATCAGCCCTATCCCTAACTTTCCAGGCTTTTCAGGATGCTGCAAAAATAATCCGGCTGTTTGCTGCAGGTTTTCTAACCATAATCCAAGCCCTTGCTGCCCCTGGGGTAATTGTAAAAGTGCACTAACTCCAGTCCTGTTTTGTGTCGCTGTACCCTGTAGGGTACAGCAAGAGTAACTTGTCTGGCTGCTTTGGGTTGTCTAACACTAACCATAAGCTGGAACTTAACCTGAAATGTACTCTGGCTTGTGTAGCAGATCACCCAACAAGACACAACACAAGGCCTTCAGCATCACTAGCAACAGCATTGTTTTGTTCTCTTTTTACTGCAATATGTCTCAATAACAATGCTGAGAAATACATTAGGTCCTAGAACTGAAACTTGAGCCCAGCCTGTCCCTTGCCTGTATTCAATGGCAACACAGGGCAAAGAATCCTCCTAATACTAGTCTTCATCATACCTGCCTGAGCCCTGTGCAATACTGTTAGTGTGTGTAGACCCCCTAGCTTCTCAAACACTAAACCTAAGTTTAATACCCACCTATTTGGCAAGCCTTCTGGGTCAGAAACCTCACATTATACAGCACTGAGTAGTACCACTCTTCTCCACGATGATCTGGGATCTGAAAGATGCAGCAAATGTAGCTTGTCTAGATGTGTTTTCTTCTAGAATAAAACCTAAACCTATCTCTGAGTCATAAAGAAAGGTCGTAGAACATTGCTCATAGAACAAAAAACATTATAAGGTGCCCAGAGCCCCTCTGCTTCAGTTTTCCTCCCAACCTTTCCATCTTCCTCCATGCTTAACATATGCAGGTTTTTTTTCAAGATGCTTTTGGTTCTTCATCCCCAAAACAAATTCGTAGGGTGCCCAGGCACCTGCCATTACATAAAAACATGGCTGAGAAGTAGTATATTGGCTGCTTTCTAGACTTCCCAGAATGCAGCAATAATCAATTTATAGAGTTTTACATTCCATAATTCTGATCCTAATCTGAACTTTAAAATTACCTAGATGTTTATCTATATTGTCAAAGGCAATGTAGTATCTTCATAGTATCTTCAGTACCCCCAATAGCTTTCTTGAACCACACCACCTCATTGCTTCAGTAGACCAAAATTGAAGTATCTGGAGGTTTTCACATCCTCCCTGCCAATCCTTTCTGGCTTCTGCAAGAAGTGCCTACCTATGTCTTCAGGATCTGGATTACTTGCCTCAGTCCTAATCCCAAACGTAAGCGCACTAATGGGGACAGGTTTATAACACTAAAACGAGTTTTCACTGCACTTGTCTAGACTCTTCAGGGTGTAACATAAATGGCTTGTCGGTATTTTTAGATTCTAGAAGTGTAATCCAAACTGTGGCACTAACTTTGATTTAGAAACTGCCAGCCCTTCAATGAAAAGCAACATAAGGTGTAAGACCCCACTCTTTTTCTCTGCTTATATTCTATAATATTACAATATTATCTACTTACATTCTATAATAACGACTGTGGATGTTTTAGATTTTTAAATCATTAAAATGCCATTGACCCACTCCTGTGAGAGAGGCTGGCTGGCCTGGACTCTAGAACTGTGCACTAACTTGTACCTGGTAAACTAGTCCATCGTACCTAAAAAAAAAAGGTATTGAGTGTAAATAATACTAATCATTTACCTATCTTTGCTGGCCTAGCAGTCTTTAGTTAAAACATTTATATCTGATACACTTTCCCATATCCACACAATCAAAATAAACAAGACCTTCACCACTACTATCGGTCCTGTCCTTAACTCTCTGGGCTCATCCTCATGCATGCAACAATATGAACAACTGTAGATTAATTCAGGCCCTAATTCAGGTCTTGTCCTTTTTTTGAGTTTGGGGGGGTCTCACAGAATTCTGTGGTAAAAGAAGTCCTTTACAGTTTACATAAACCATCCACTAACCCCCTACAACCTAACTTTGCTTTTATCCAGGAATGCTTTCTTCAAGTCAAGGAATATGTAGGACCATGATCTTTCTAAATCATCTCTCTTTCTAACTCTGTGCACTTGGTGTCATTGGACAATGTATTGGACTCCTTAAGCTCTTGGTTTAGGAGACTGCAACAAGGAGGCAACTCAGTCCCCAGGTCAATTACTAGCGTCCTTTCCGCTCAGGGGTACTGATAGCCTCGAAGAGGTATATGGAAAGTGTTGCACTTGAGACATGATAGTAAGGTTTCAATTTTTCATCAAGATCTTGAGACAGGTTTTTTTTCATGGAATAAGTTGGAGAGGAATCTGTCCTTGCAACCATGGCCAAGTGTCCCCTTGGAGAGATCTAAACAGTGAGAGGATCATGCCCTTAGTAACAAACGAGGAGCAAACTTCGCTGATGCTGTGGAACACTGCAAAGGTTAGGAAAAAGCTTTAGAAGTTAAAAACTTGCCACAAGAAAAAGATGTGACTGGTAATTCTGATATTCTTGTAACCAGATACCTAATCCAGAGGGCGGGGGAACAGGGGAGATGCATCTTCCCAGTGTATTGTACCATGCTTCCTTAATTCTGGAAAAAAGCACCTGCTTTGATGTTTCCTGGTTCTCTATGACCTGGCAATGGTAATGTTCCCTTTCACAAAATCCAGCAGATGTTCTGCAGTATTTAGTCATACTGCTGATTTTTGCCAAAAAATTAAGTTGGGAAGCTCTATTGGACAGAAAGTGTTTGGGAACAGAACTGGGAGACGAGAGTTGCAGTGCCTGAATGCTTCCACTTCTCTGTGCCCTGTATGTTCCTCCTCCACTGTAATTCAGCACTGCCATAAAGGTAAGGAGACAGACATCACTGCTTTAGCATCTCTGGTATCTCCAGGAGTCAGAAACTCATTGTTTATGTTACTTTTTTGATTGTCAAGTCCTGTTATGCTGTAGGGAAATTTCCTTGCATCTCTGTTGGTTGACCATGGATTTCATCACAGTAGGGAAGAAAATGGGCCAAGTTCAAGGAAAGAGAATTCCTTATCTCCTGCAGACTGTCTCTGTTGGGGGTTGCAGTTTTCAATGGTCTCTACTGTAGCAGAGAGGGTTTCTCCTTATTGGTATCATCTGGGTTCAATTAAATTGACATTCTTCATCTGGAGAATTCAAGTGCAAACTTCCAGCTACTTTTGACTTGTGTTACCATATACATGGCTGGAGAGGTAATCTATAGATGCCTGTGACTGTAATTCCATTGCTGTTACTGAAGTAGGGCCTTTCTAAATTTTATTCGTCATTTAAGGAGATGGGTAGCTTGAGATTTAATGTACATTAGCCATGGGTGCTCTTCAGTATGGATATTTTGCACACAGTGTTTATTGTAATGAGGTCAGTATTTTGTGACAAAGACAGACTTTCAAGCTCCAGTGACTTAAAATAATATGGAAACTAAAGTGGAAACTAGCTAGACAGTAGAAACAGCATTTGATGATACAGATCTACATAAGGGCTCCAACAGCACTCTAGCCCTTGATTCTCACCTGTCTGAAGGTATCCTTTCACAAGACAAATCAACTCCCATATGTCCCATATCCTATCCCACATCACAGGGTAGGGAGGGATTTAGAGGGTTGACTCCATCTCACAGCCTGGAGGATGCAATAGGCATCACGCTGCCGACACCTAGAAGCCATTACAGAGGAGCGTGAGCCTTGGTCTTCACATCTCATATGTGCGCCCTCCCTTCTAGATGTTAAAACTGCAAATGGGTGTTTAGATAACTTGACTACTGTGCTTCAACTGGAGTAGTCTTTTAGCTCTTAGACGCATGGGCTCCAATGGCTTCAGAAAGTTTAATGGCCAAACAGGGGTGCTCACAAAGTCAGGCAGTGACTTAGCAGTGTCACTGATGGATGTGGTCAGGTAACAAGGCAGCTAAAAGCCAGAGCATTTCTGAAGACGTGTCTTTATGGGTTTTGAAAAAGTTGCCCTCTTCCTTTGTCTTTGGAAATGATCTCACACATGGCAAATACTACTCTAACTTAACTAGAAATTCATTGTAAATTCCCAGTTTATAAAAATGTTTCCTTAGCACTTCCCCTTGCCCCTACCTAGTCCAGAGTTTTGCTCTGGGAACTGGCATCTTCTGAATCTTATTGAATTGAGACCAAACGTGATGTGTGCAGATTTCTTAGAAGGCAATGGCAAAAATCACTTCTCTGCTGTTTTCTAAGGATGGAGGGATTACTTCATTTATTCATATTGCTTTTTACTTTTACTTTACTGTAAAAAGTGTCAGCTTCTAAAAAGTAACAGTTTAATGTTTTAAGCTGGTAACAAATGTAAGTTGTATTCAATTAACTTAGCTAGCAATGAAAAAAAGAGCTGAATTTGTGTATGAACAAACTCTTGGAAACTCAATTGAGGGTGAGATGGACCTTTGGGTGGAACTTACTCTCTCATAAGAATTGGTGCTCCAAAGCCCTGTGCTCGGGACTAATCGAGCACCGAGTCCACTGCCAAGACTGTTCCAGCCTCTGGTTTGGAATAGCAGTGAATGCAGTGCGTGGCCCTGGCGTGAATGTTAAAGTTTCTTACCAGCCTCCAAAAACACAGTGAGGCCATTTCCATCCCTAATTAGCTTTATATAAATGGGATTTGCATGGGTCTCCATGGAGAGCAGGGCAGCCTTGGGAAGACATTCTGCTCGTGGCCCAGGTTGGACCCAGGACCAACATTTGTGCTGAAGACAGATGCCAAGTCAGTAAATTTGTATTTACTACTTCACATGTGTATACCTTGCACAGATCACAGCCCACATATACACACATATTTGTCTTTGTACTGTACACATAAGACTTTCTTATTTTCCGAGGACAACATTTTAACTGGAAATAATGTCTGGAAGCAGATGGGCTGAGCAGCCTTTGATGGGCAAATGTTTATTGTTAGCTTCATCAACAAGAGCAGTCATCAGTTAGGGCGAGTGCCACTACAATTGAATGATGATGGGTTTTAGTATTTCTTTGTATAGAAAAAGGCTGGGTTTATTGAGCTTTACAATCCAGTATTGTGCAAAGGTTTTATCTGCATAGTCAAGTTTCTTTTATTAGTCTAGCTGGAAAAAAAGTCAGATGCGTGCAAGCTTTCAAGTGCCTCTGAAGCATTTGTTAGGGCTTAATTTGATTACAGACTTCATAAATGTTTTGCAGGGTTAATTAGTTCTTTAGGAATCTTTTAGTTTATTTTCTTCAGATTTAGAGATTAATATTACTTTCTGAATGGGACACAGCCTTGTACCAGGCAGAACACAATAGCTAGCAAAAGGCAAATTCGGTATATAAGAAATAGTTTAGCTGAGAAACAAGGTTAAAATCTTTGGGTAAATCATTGGGTATGTGGAAGGGGAGATTCCACCTGTGTCCATGGTGTGGAGTCACTACAGGGGATGAAAAGACACCAGGCCTGTGGGGAAGGGTTAGTGCTTGAGCCCAACCAGTCCATGAGAACCAGGTGCCCAGCCGGATTCAGCAGCGGGGAAACTGGGAAAGAGATGCCAAATGGACTTTGCATGTTGTGAAGTCCAGAATTTCTTTCCATGAAGCATGGTCTTTTTTTTTTTCTTTTTTTTTTTTCAATATAATTTCAACATATTTTTTAATTCCTCTTTCATTCACTCAAAGTTCTATTTACAGAAGTGGGTCCCTTATTGAAATAATGTGAAATTTTCAAGACATTTCTAGCGATCCAGCTACAGTTCTGCCTCCTGGTTCTCTTCTGTATTAATTATACTAAAAAAGGTAATTAGGTTAGTCAAGTGTGAATTACTTTTTACAAATCCATACTGGCTCACAGGATTTCTGTGTTGTTTTACAACATGTACTCTCAGAGAATTCCTAAATGTAATTTCTAATATATAAGTTCAGTCCTACAATATAAATCTCTCTGAAAATAATTTCCTGATTTTGTTTGGCAGTAACTGTGAAATGGAAAGGAACACTCTTGCTTTAGATGTTTTTTAAACTCTACCCATTTTATAACTCTAAGAGGATTTAAAAAATCACACTAGATGTGGGTTTTTTTGCTGCAGTTACCAATATAATATCTAGATAAAAAGAAATGCAAGTTAATTTTGGTTATATTAACATTTTGACATGTGTACGGTCCAAATCCATGTATTCTTTGACACTGGACTGACATGATGGGAGGTGCTATGAGGTGATATTTCTCATGTGAAGCTGTTCAAGCTTCATGTGAGATGAATGAATTTCAGAGTCCCATGACTGGGTCTCCTCTCTCCCCATGTGCTCAGTCTGGCTAGCTCTGTGTCTTTTGGGACTGCAAGTTCAGCAGGATGAGCTTACAGATGTTCCAGCTTTGTGAGGAATATTTTACTTGCAGAGATCTCTCGTAATCTTTTTTCTTTGAAAAGTTTATTGAAAGTAGCATACGCCTATGAACTCCTACAGGAGAGGAGACGGAAAGAAAGAGTGAAAGAGAGGACTATATATGCACAGTGCTTGGCTCTGCATATTCACCTTCTCTTCAAATGAGAAGATGTGATGTCTCTTGATTCCTGTGGATCGACCCCTGGAGGCTGAGGATGGAGCTGGGCACATTATTGCGGTGTGGTGTCCTTGGTGCCCTGCTGTGAACCCAGGCAGCCGGCCATATTTTCTACCTTTACCTCCAGGATTTGTGCTACCTTGGAAGTGCAAACCAACTGGAAATCCTGCAGATAGGATCAGTGGAGATTTTTTGTCCATGCTGAACAGAGAAGGGAGCTCACCCACAGTTCAGACAAGCTGTAGTGAGCTCTGGCTGCCAGAACCTGCCTGGTAGGCAGGGTTCAGCTCCAAAGGGTTAAACCATCTTTGTTCCCACTCTCTGGACATACTTTAGCTGTTGCTGGGGATCTCGCTGCCCAAGATAAAAAGATCACAAGCTCACATTGTCCTTAACTAACAGCGTTTCTCTGTAATTCTCTAATTCAAAGCAGGCTTTGCTCACTTTTGTGCTCTCTTTACAAGCCATGATGATGATAGGATTTCCGAAATCAAAGCTGAGAGCTGAACTGAATTAAGAGAGAAAAAGCCACACAGCCTGGTTTGGGAGAGCAGAGGATAATTGCAGAGGATCCTCCCAGCCGGTTTGGCAGTGGTGGTGGGGGAATGGTTTTCTTCTATCAAACTGGTTTTATTTTTATTGTAAAATAAATGTTTTCTGGGCATCAGATGGCAATTACTCACTCTGCTCCTTCAGGGATGAGGTTGCACCAACCGCACATCACAGAGGAAGGCAAAACTTTTCCATTTAGATTAAAACTTACATCAAACAAAGTGAACATCAATGAAGCAGCTTAGTGTTTGTTTCTCTCAAGACTGGCTCGCACTATTTCTCTAAACACTAAGTCTGTATTAACACATTGGGCTTTGAACTTTGATTTCTCAGATAAACTGCTCTTCAACTTTTTGCCCCAGTATGGCAATATGGCTTATTCCACACTCCTTTACGTTCTTCTTTGCAGGAAAACATGTTAGCTGGGGCAGGGTAATCCATTCAATCACTCCAAGTACAGTATTACAAAAATTTAATTAAATGGGGTAGTAAATTTATTAAAAAATAACTGATTATTAGCTAAGGTCACTCACCCTGGCACAACATAACTAAAAGAGTAATTAAATGAGCTATTTGAAAAATAATGTGAAATTGAGCCTAGAGGAGCAGTTATCTTTTGGACTGATCTAAATTTAAACTGCACAGTTCTGCACACAGACAGGGTGATAGTGAAATCAGAAAGATGTGATTTCTCAGCTCCTTAAGGTTATCCTTCCTAAATGTCTTCAAATAACACTGCAAGCAATTAAGTGATACCAAAAAGTACATTAAAAATTAAGCTTTCCGTGAAGTTACAGCTGCCCTGTTAACAATTGTTTCCTGCTTCACAGGGAGAAAGCAAAGCAGTTTAAATGCCAATTCAGGGTGACTGGTTTGGTAATGCTGCCTAAGTAATGGTTACCATTTCACTTTTATTGTGCTCTTGTTAATTAACTCCCACAATTAAAGAAAACAGAAATTCAATAAGAGGAAGTAGAGAGTTCTTAAGTTATTAAATGCTATACATCTGTGAAATCTGTCCAAGAAATATGGTTTCAATACTTGATTTAGCACTTAATAGTTCTTTATTAAGCTTTAGGAACTGAAACAAACCCTCTTTGACCTACATAGCCAGGATAAATCTATTTTAAATTTTGTTGACGATAAATATGGAAAGAGAAATACTGTCTGCATGATAGACTGCAAAAGATGTGTGCAAAATCATGGCCTGTTAAAGTCAGTGGAAATTTAAACTTGTACTGACTTATAATCAAGTTCTGTGACCTCTGATGGTACAGTGGGCTGCCCACCAGCAGCAGACCAGAAACCAGTCTCCCTGCCTCCTCGCCATTTGTCCTGACAGGGCAGCCGTCTCTCCTCTGTACAGGGGCGAGTGCTTGAGACCTGTCTCTGAACAGGCATCACTCGCGCGTGGAGCAGACGGATGGATGGACAGATGGGGGGATGCTGCGAGGTGTCCATCAAGGAACAGGTCCTGCCATGGACCATACCTGGGTCACACCTGCCAGCTGGGTTAGACATCAGTGACGTCTTTGGTTGCCCATGCAGAGTCACTAACAGGACTTGGTTTCAGGTTTTCTGGTCCAGTACAGGTGTTTATGAAATCTGAAACAGGAGAACAGAAGTCTATTAAACACTTAAACAGAAAATCATAAATAATCTAAACTGTCTAATTAAGCAACCTTTTTTTTCTTTACTTTGATGATGAGGCAGGTGTATTGGCCTATTTATTACCCAGGCTGCTGAATATATAGGTCTGCGGACTCCCAGGAGCGAGGGTGTGACAGCTGCGTGATTGGTGGCAACGACCCCAAGCATACATAGTTTGGCTTTTTGGGTCTAGCACTGTTTTATTTTATTTTCCTGAAGGTTTCACAAGGATCAGCATTTTACTCCAGAAACAGAACAGTGCCCAGTGGAATTGGATTTTTTTTAACCAATATGAAAAAATATATTAAAAATTATAATTGGATAGGATATACTGAACATCCATGAGTCAAGTTCTCTTCCAGTAAGTTTTTCTGCCTTTCTCCATGGCAAAAGGCACTCATTTACTCCCATATTCTTCAAATTCCAATGTTGACTTCCTTTGTATATTACCAAACTTTTTAACCAAAAATGTTTCTGGTTTAGGCTGTAAGGGTAAGTGCTATTTGTGCTCTCTATGCCTCTGGATGCATCTCTCTGGCAAAAGCTGAAATCTGCATCAGCTTGTCTTCCTTGCGCTCCACCTGTTTTTGAGTATTAGAGATGACTGACAAAGCAGAAAAGTAGTGAGGTTATTGCTTGCTCCTCTGTGGTATATAAAAATATTCTCTTTGCATTAGAAGTCCAAGCCTGATCTGCCCTTGAAAATGCTATATGTTGCTTTAGGAATGAAGAAATTAGACACAGCAGTCCCAGGAAAGAGGAAATTATTCTTATTTTACCGTGTTTGCAAATGCAAAGCATAGTGTGTGGGACGACTATTTCTGAAAAGCCAGAATAATGGAAATTGCACCACGTATTGTTTTCTGTTTCATGTGTTGTTATTTGATTCAGCTATGTTCACATGCCTTTTTGTTCTATTTTTATAACAGTTAACAGTATGTCAATTATGAAAACGTGTATGACATTTTCTTGGCTAGTTTTTAGCACCTATTTTACTGACATTGTAACTATTTGATGTAAACAGATAGAAATGTCTATAAAAACACAGTCTTGAGTGTGTAGGCGTAACCTGTGGTATTAATGTACCATATTTAAACATGAAAGTGACAAAGATTTCACCATTGCTGTATATGTACAAACGTATTTTGTAAAGTAAATTGTGTACAGATCTTTCTTAGATCTATGATAATTCACAAGACTGAATGTTTAAGTAAAAAAGCTAATTTAAAAAAATTAAGTTGATTTTTAACCTATATGGAATTTGTATGTCTTTGAGTCAGTTTTTTAGACATTGCGTGAAATGTTTCAGACCTCATTACCATGTGTATTTATGTTCACAATTCAGCCTGTGAGAGCATTTGAGATAAAAGCCATGAGGACCCAGAGGACAATTCACAGATTCAAAGAGCTGGTGCCCACAAGCGAGCACTCAGGTGGTCTGATGTGACCTCCTGTATGCACAGGCTCCAGATTTCTTCCTTCCTAAAAGCTGGCTTCATGTATGTTTCTAAAACACGCAAGCACACTGTCCCAAATCTCATTACAAAGACACCAAAGGATGATGAGTCTACCACTGCTGGTAAGTCAGGACAAGTTTAATTGCTCTTCCTTATTGGCAGTCGCTGGTTTTTACGTAGTGACAAGGAGCAAGGACGCCCTTGGCTTTCACGTGCTGTCTGTGAGCAGCATCAAATGGTCTCCCCAGTCTCGGGTATCTTTGCCATGGATGACTCAACCATACTCGAGTCTTCTTCATCCCTGAAGTGTCCACACTGACCTGCTGTGAGCCTCCCTTGTCACTGCCTTGTCACCACCTGTCCTTCTGCTCACACCATTGCATTGCATTGCTAAAAATAATAACATAGCGGAGATCATAAGAGAGACAGATTTTTAATCTTGGGTGTGCCCATTTATTTCTGTATAAATATTTGAGTTAAAATTCAGTCTAGTACCAAACCAAACACTTTGGAGAAGTTCGAATAAACTGCATCAGTCAACATGGTTGCCTTTATCAACAAGAAATGTTGTCTTCTCTGAAACAGAAATGGTTTGTTTGACAAGATCTGTGCTCCATGAAACTGTACACGCCTGTGCGGGTTCTGTATTACTCTCACAATCTTTTTTTTTTTTAGACAATATATTCCATTATTTTGCTTGGGTAGAGAAGCACTGTAGCAGTTCCTGGGGAGATCCTCTCCTCCTTTTTCAGTCTTGTAAAAGTATGAATGTATCAAAGCCAGGGGAAATGCCAGTGTGATTACTCCTGAAGTATTCATTTCAGCAATTCCCTGGCCTTTAGGACCCCTTGGGGTAAGTTATTTGGTCCTTTTGATTTAAGAACATTTAATTTTAGTAGATTCTGGCTTGAATCTTCCTTCATGAAAGAAAATTAGCTTTCCATTGCATGTACGTCCTATGAGTTGAATCAGTTCTCTCCCTTTGTTATGAAGGCAAAAGCATCTATTAAATATTCACAGACCTTTTGTTTGAGCTTTTTCTTCCTAACACATTTTTGTACACCATACTATGTATACCATGCCACTGATGACTGGATTTTCATTAATTTCTTTACCTTTTGTCCATTTTATCAGTTGGTTTCAATTTCAATTTGTACCTCACATATTGCTATTAAATTTCCTTTTATATTCAAACATAAATGTTTCACTTCTGTTGTTCTGTTCAGATCTGCTTCTAACCAGGATGCTTTTTGTGGCCAGAATAACTGTTTTTCCCCTCTCTCACCAGTTTGTCAGTCTGGGTGCATCCAGTAGTATGTCCTTGAGCAATTTCCAGATTTTGCTAATATTTCCCACTTCAAATGATGTACATTGCAATGTCAATGAATCAGGAACTGACAGACAGAATTAAAACCAGTGTTCAGCCCTCCTCAAATTTGTAGAAGAAGTAATGGAATAAACAATGTCAGAATAATTTAATACTAGAGAAGTAATTGAATTAAAGCCCTTTTGTGTACATAATGTCAAAATGCATAAAAGAAAGTAAGAAACCCATATGTGGAAAGGAAATACAGATTTTCAACAAAATCAGTTTCAGAACATGCGATTTTCCTACGAATTTGCCTGTTTTGTAAATGCAGACAATTACTCACTTTCTTGCATAATGCACAGCTGACGGGTAGATGCTCACCCTCCGATTGAGCTAAAACACAATGCTCAGTCTGTGTTGCTGCGTCTGGGTTTTAGTTCCCAAAGCTCATGAAAAAGCCTTCTTTTAGAATGCAATGGGTTACCCCTGGAACCCACTTCCCCAGAGAACTTTGTTGCATTTTATGCTATTTCACTCTCAATAGCTAGCCCAGTTTAGGTGCTTATGGTTGGCTGAGAGGAGTGCCATCTGCGGGGAATGATGCAATGGAAGGTGTCAGAGGGCCACTGGGGCTGGGAACTGCCAAACCAGATGATGCCCAAGCACAGCACCAAGCTCACAGCCAGGCTGGGGGGCAGCACGGAGCTACAGATCAGGCAACTTGCTTTGAGCCCTACAGATTCTCAAGGAATCACTACCCAGATCTGGAGCAGTTGAAATGCCTTGGGACCCATAAAAGTGAGGCTAAAGCCCGGTGGGAGGCTTTGGAGTAGCTGAACTGAGGCTTTGGGATGCCACTGATGCCATTGATGATCGGACCAGAGACCCAGAGAGACATATAGCGTCCATGCTGCTGCCACTTTGGTCCTTGAGGCAACCTCTCAGCATTGGGCTGTGGTCAGGCTGGCACCATGAAAAAATACAGGATGCTGAATAATTTAATAGAATCATAGAATCACAGAATGTGTTGGGTTGGAAGGGACCTTTAAAGGCCATCTAGACCAACCCCCCTGCAGTGAGCAGGGACATCTTCAACTAGATCAGATTGCTCAGAGCCTCATCAAGCCTGGCCTTGAACGTCTCCAGGGAGGGGGCTCCACCACCTCTCTGTGCAACCTGTTCCAGTGTCTCACCGCCCTCGTTGTAAAGAACTTCATCCTAATGTCTAATCTAAACCTCCCTTGCTCTAGTTTAAAACCATTGCCCCTCGTCCTATCGCTACATGCCCTTGCAAACAGCCCCTCCCCAGCTTTCCTGTGGGCACCCTTCAGGTACTGAAACAGGTATGGTTCATATTTGAACATAACAGGTGCTCTCACATCAGTGTCCAGGGTCCAAATTCCAGCTTGAGAAGGGACCCAAGAGATATTCTCTAGTTCCTCAAGGATGACCCTCCACATCATGCAACATGTTGGTCGCCTGAGGTGCATATTACAGCCACACATAGGATGTTTCTCTGGGAATGTCACCTTTCCCCTGCGGCCAACCCGAACATAGCAGCATCATCAGCTGAGGTGTGGGAAAGCACCCCAAAAGCATGCCTGGAAGTCTTACACCAGCTTTCCACCAGCCCTCAGTTTACACATCCTTTTTTGACTTCACTGTGAAAGTCCAGATATTTTTCCTCATCTGTTCTCCCTTTGGTTAGAAGTGGGCGAATATCTTTGTACAGGCAAAGGTCACATGTTACTGAAAATAGACCAAATAGCAGGAATGGAGATAAACATGACTAGAAATGAGGATTTTACTTAGATTATTATAGAGCAGGGGTCATTCTATGGCTAGAGTAGATCTGATGCTGTGAAGCAGCTTGTGTGGAAGAGACCCTAGTCTGGGGTGAACACAGAACAGAAATTATGGATTAGATCTGGTAATACCATGCTTAAAAGGAGACAGAAACATCACAGAGGTTCTTGGAAGCAAACTGGAATATTACTTTTGCAAAACCTTTGGAAATACCAATGTTTGTGAGGAGTGTAGAGTGGTAGAGTCGTCCGAAGAACAATATGCTTTTTTTCCCTCTTGCAATTTATAATTCAGTGGATATCTCTAACCTTTTTTTCCTACTGCTTCATTCTAATACTACTACTGAGATTAAACTGGCCTCATTTCTTTTAACATAGGCTAGTATCAGTTTGTAGCTTTGATGCCAATCTTTCTATCAATACCTACTGATGTTTGACAGCTAGTTCTTCAGAGTAATGCTTTCCTTTCCATAATATTATGCATCTGATGATGTAAAAAAAAAATAATTCTTAAACATAAACCCAGATTTAATTATTTTATCATCTTTTCTTAACACTTTTTGTCTTTAAGCAATAACTTATGGTGAATTTAACTCCATAATTAAAATATGTACAAAATAAATGCCACAATCATTAGTGTAATGCACATGATCCGTATCTTATTTTCTGGTAAAGCGTGTGACACAAAAACATAGCAAAGTGGGTTATTTAATCAACATGGATGGAAAATTGTAACACATGATTCCAGGAGCCTTACTGAAAATTGTTTCTGTGTCTTGTGAAGAATTAACAGGCAACACTCTCACCTCTGTTTTAAGGGAAGTTCTGAGGCATACCAAGCCAGAAATGCCTACTGTAGAATGTCAAAAGACAGAACCAATTTCACTAACGGCAGGCACTTTGTTTTCAGGTTTTCCTAATACTTTAAGAACCAGAGACTACATTAAATAGTATGTGCAGCTTGTGGCTACAAGCCAAAAGGAAGCCCACATGACATTTAGTGCCCTTGTCTGCAAGCTGATAAGAGAGTCTGGATTCTCTAAACTCTTTAAGTGCTCAGTGTCAAGCTGGAATTCACTAACTGCAGCCCGAACAACTTACGTTATTTAAAAATGCACACTTAGCCCTAAGAGGTTTCCAAGCACTCTAATGCTGGGGTATTTGAACAGAGTAATAGGGTGCTTTTAAAAAAGCTTTTTATTTTGCAACTTTATGTTCTTCATCTTGTTCAAATATCATTTACTTTAGAATTCATCTGATGATAGACTCATAAACATGCTACTAAATAAAATGGGACAGGGCTCTGACAAGCCTCAGGAAACTTTAAAAATGTTTGAAGTGCTTAGACTTTACTATATCACAAAGTAAATTCTGCACAGTTTGAGTGTGTGCTCTGAGATCACACAAAAATTCTAGACAGAATTATCCCTACCCAGTCATTTGAGCTACCCAGATCTGCTCATTTGTAATGTTGTGTTAATGTTTGCTCCTGCCTGGGTGCTCCAGAGTTGTGATAAATCTGCATAAAATTGTGCTGGAATCTCTCTGCAGAATAATCCCAAATATCACTGTAACAGGCTCTTAGTCCATCACAGATAGGAATTAAATTGTCTGGTCTTTTTCTTGCCTATAGATACGCAAGTACAGCTCCTAACTCACTACAAGGGCTACTATATCTTGCTTGCCAGGAGTTCACACTCATTTAGCTCCTTTCCTCTCCATCTGCCGTTGCGGAGCCATAGCAAGCAGTGGGAACCACAACCACTTGGTAGGACTTTGCTCAGAATTGCACTGCATCCCTAATTCCTTTCGTTAATGAACATTTACGTGAAACCCGTTGTGCCCATGGGGTGGACTGAGCGTCTTCCACCATCTTCTAGTGAATTAATGGAAAATTGAATTTCCAAGAAAACAAACTATTTTTGTGTTTTATCTCTGCAGAAAGAAGAAGAGAATTTACAGCTAAAAATTAAAAATAAGGCACCCTCCTAGACTGAATATAATTTATTCCTCAAGGGAATTCCTAAATTCCTAAATGTTACAGCTGTAATGGATATACTGTTTTTACCAGCAGAGGGTTGTCCGTCAGCAAATTTAAGTCATCTCCTTCCCCTGTCTCACACCAATGAGACTTAGGGCATGGGGGCAATTCCTCTGGCTTAACATTAGCATCTTTAGGAAACACACGAAATGGAAGAGGCTTTTAAATTACTTTGCCTCCACCGAAGAAGCATCCAGTGCCATGTCTGAAAGACAAACTCCACATACTGAAGTGTGTCAAATGGTGCTAGAGAGAGCACGGGAAAGGTTCATCCTTCAGGGGTGAAGCTTTCCATCTCCCTGAGGTGTAGGTGCTGGCAGTTGGGGCCAGTGGTCAGCCAGGTGGCTCCACCTGGGAGTTACCTTATGGTCCAACCATCTGGTCTTGACCAGCTGAGAATAGCAAATGAAAATCCTGTGAGGAAGAGTGTGGATGGAAAAAATGTGAAGGGATCCTGGGAATTCTTTAAAAGAAGCTGCTTAGATGGACAAAATAATCATAGCTAATGAAGTTGGTCAGGAGTGAAGACAACTTTGGGTTAAAGCTCATTCGGTGCAGTGGTGAACTGAATACAAGTTGTAAATAAAATAAATATCAAGTATTCCTCCCAAAATGCCAATGAACAGAGATTAAGGGTTCTGTAATAGAAAACACTGAAGAGGGAAGATGAAAACATCACTGGCATGGCAAGCTGGCACCAATGTGACTTCTTTTGAAAAGAAGCAAAGGACTTCTTTTGAAAAAGTTTTTACCTGCATCAGGAATAAGAGAAATGTAAACAATGATATAGGACCATTTCTTGGAACAGAGATAGTAAAGATATAGAATAAAATATTCGATAAAACACACTATTTTCCATTTAGGAAAATGCAATATAGTGGGCTACTACCACATGAGGATGAAAAATGTCTGCAGTCTGTTAAAGACTAAGTAGGCTGTTGGACAACAGGTATTAGAAATAAATATTTTGACCGGCTGACAGATAAAACCTTTCATTTGCTGATGCCTATTTGTTATAAATCTTGAAATACCATGTTACTTTCAAAAGCGCCAAAGAAAGTTAATCTGATGATATTTTAAAAGATATTTGGATGGGATGGACGGCTATTAATCTGAATTTCATATAATGGAAAACCTGGTGCTAGATTCAATTATAAAAAAATATCCAGAGCTGTTATTATGCTTTAATACGATAAAATTTGAATTTTAAATTTAGGAGCAAAACTATACAACGAAAGGAGAGGTCGTGTCCTAAAAGCAATATCTATGAAAATTATTTGGGGTTTCTGTGGTTGAAAACAACTCAGCACAGAAGGGCCGTAGAGCAAGGAGACCTAACATGACCTAACATGTCACAAGTTTCTGTGAAAAGATCAGAAATGTGGTTACAAATCTAAGTATAGTACTCATTATGCCACTCCTGAAAAGGCTTTTCTAGGTCTGATAACTTCACAGCGTGCAGAAAAGAGACAGAAAAAGATTAGGGAGATAGATACGATGCCTTATAGTGAGGTAGTTTAACCTGCTCATTCTGGCCGGTTTTTCAGAAGAAGGACAGACGTGGCATGATCATTTTGTTGAATTACATTCATAGGATATTGAAGGGCTCTTCCAAAGTAAAACAAAGCATTGAAGGAGGGGAGAGAGACACAAATTTGTAAGTGTGAGGATGATCGTACTGCAGAACAAACTTCCAAGACAGATAGGGTATTCCTGTGTCTTGATGTCTCCTGAACATCAGATTTGAAGTAGGGGCAGTGAATGTCAATGCTGAATGCAAATTGGGAACCATTTGTTCATGTTTTACTATATATGGTAACTGGATGGCCCACCTGTGTACAAACATCATTTGTTCCTGTGGGATACTGCAGATGGAGAGGTGATAGCATGGTTATCTCAAGGGAAAAAGAGAGAGCAGGAGCCAGAGTGAGGTTAGAAGGAGAAGTCATATTGAACAAAATAACCATCTAAATCCATGATTTCTAACATCCAGTAGAGTTTCACCAGTTTAAAATCATCATAGAATCATCATAGAATGTGTTGGGTTGGAAAGGACCTTTAATGGTCCAACCGCCCCACAGTAAGCAGGGATATCTTTAACTGGATCAGATTGTTCAGAGCCTCATCCAGCCTGGCCTTGAATGTCTCCAGGGATGGGGCCTCCACCACCTCTCTGGACAACCTGTGCCAGTGTCTCACCACCCTCATCGTAGAGTTTCTTCCTAATGTCTAATTCAAACCTACCCTGCTCTAGTTTAAAACCGTATTTGTAGCTTTTTCTTGAGAGCAAGAATTGAAGGGCTAGAATAGCTTTTGAGTGAGAAAAGCTCTCCTCCTGCTAAGAGGTCCATCCATTGTCCATGTGTGAGTTCACCCCAGTGCACAGTGGTTGCTCCCTTTCCGCTGGGTGGTTTCCACCAGGCCAGGCATGGGGTGAAGCATACTGCCTCCAGGGAGGAATGGCTGTAGGAAGCAGGATGTTGATGGTGTGGCCTTGGAGGGCCTTTTGTGTGGGTAGGTTTCATGCTTGTTGCTCAGGCAGAGTCAAGCCATTTCGCACATCCGACAGCTTTGAAGCTTTGAAGTTTGCAGTCTCGGTTTCAGACCTAGGGAAGAGCTTCCATGCCTCAAGCTTTTGCTAACTAGATCAGCAGCTCTAATAAAACATATTATTTCTCAATTCAAGCATCAGCTTACATGTTTCTAGGTCCTTAACATGTATACTGTGTAAGGATGTGTATCCCACACAGAAATTGCATACAGAAATTTCATTAAAGCTACCACATTTTCCTCTTTTTGTAAATTGCATTTTTTGGAGATGGGTGTTGGGGTTTTTTGGGGGGGCGGGTTTTTTGGTCACAAACAATGAAGTAACTCAATTTTTGAAGAATTTCGCCCAGGTTTCCTGAAAAAATGTGCAGACCTGAAACATATATCTGGATTGAGTTGAGACCTTGGAATGAAACTGCAAACCACAATCATTTCTTGCGGTTTCTAGTAGCACTGGTATTAATATCACCTTGGAGGTATATAGCATACATCTGAGTTGCAAAGGCAGATCTGCACCAATACTTCGGACTGCAATCAGACCACCAGCTGCTCAGTAATCTCTGCTCTAAGCACAATTTGAAGTGAGGGGTCCCGGAAGAAACCACCAGTGATTCAGCTCTAGAGAGTGGGCTAAATGCGTCTTTAACAATATTGAACACTGTGTAGTAAACAGATGGTTCCAAAAGTAAGAGACAAAAATCGGGAACAACATGGAAATCCCATCGTCTTTAGCTAGCTTCTCTAATAAATTCCTGTCAGTGTAGCTTTGTTCTGTTTGGTGCTGTAACTTCAGAAATCTTGCTTCCTGTACAGTTTATTTTCTTGCTACCAGACTTACAATGTGGGCCTTATATGGAAAATATTTCTTCTATTTCTGTCTGTGCTAGAATAGCACAGGCTTAATCTATAAGTCTGATCCAATGGCTCTGACATTCCTTCATCATTACATAGAAAAAAAGTATAAGGTTTTGATTAAACAACAACAAAAAATTAAACTGTGATTAAAAATAATTTAAAAAATGCATAAATAAATTAAAACATTAAAAGAGAGAGGAAGTAGTTGTATAGTGTCTTGTGTTCATGTTCACGTGCTATGACAAGTTCAGCTTATCTCCAAAGGGGTAATTCAAATACTGAGTTTGTAACATGCATTGAAGGGTCTCAATGAAAGCCAGACTCTCCTCTGAAAAATGGGATTCCTAAAATCACATCTTCTGGAAAAGAGGTAGGATATACTACTTAGGCACCATCATAATAGGCTTTTTGACTAAGCTCGTTCAACTGGAATCCCTACATAGACATCAATTTTAGGATGGGATAATTCACCCTTTAGTGAGACCTACCCATACTGTCACTGGTGAACCAGACTCTGTATTTTAGATAGCTGCGTTTAGGTGTGATGGATACTATCAATCACACATGTTTACAAGCTTGGACCAAACTTCTTGCTCTATCATTGTGTCAAAATGTCCCCCTTTCTAGATCACTAATGCTACACAAATGAACTTAAGATTTTTGAAATATAAAGTAACTAATGACTGCTGGGAGCTTTTGATAGTATAATTAAATTGTAAGACTGCATTGCATTGGCTATTTTTGCATTGGCTATAAAGGTAAAGTTCCAAGAGAAAGTTTGTAACTGTTTATCAGACTGAAAGCTGTGCTATAACTACCCTAGTTTGTACAGCCAAGGAAAAACTCACGTAAATGTGTAATAAATTTGGTCTTCAGTGAGTATTTGAAGACATGCATCTGTGTCACACCTGCCAAAAGTACCAATGGGCACTTGTCTGTGCAAACTGTTTATGTTGGCATGCAATAGGCCACTTCAGAGTCACCAGGTGCCAGTCCCTCTTTTCATACCAGAAGTATCTCTTTCTCCTTTGGTGGTAATTTTAGAAAACAAGATAAATTGTCTCTGCCTGTGACATTATTCTCGCTAAATATCTGTACATCAGTTTAGAAAGTAAATTAGAAAATAGCAATTTCAAATTTGGGATGAAAATAGAGACTTTCAGGACAGTCTTAATTCAGTCAATTCTGCCACAATTTTTCCCCCAATTGCTCGTCTGAATTATAAAGTTATTTCTTTACCCTTTTGCTGTACAAATGTGTGATCTATCCCGTTCTTTTTCATACTACAAAGAGATCTCAGATTAGAAGATGTGGGTTTAAGCTACTCGCAAGCCGGCCAAGAAAAAGCCTCTTCTCATCTGGCAGGAGAGAGGTGTGAAGAGCTCCGCTGTGCTCCTGGACGCGAAGGAAGCATGCAGCAGAGCAACAGCAGCAATGTGGTGATGAGATGTCATCATGTCAGAGGGCTGCAGTAGTTTATTTTTAAAATGCAGACATTTCAGAGCAGACAAAGAGGTGCAAGGACTGAGTTTCTGATGGAGACCCCCTATTTTCAGAATGATACAAGTACTCACCAAAGAAGAAAAGCATCCCTTGATTTTCTTCCATCTTCTGTAGCAAATCTGAAAATTAAACAACTCTGACATTTCTTTCCTGGTCAGAAGAGGGCTGGTTTTTAATAGTGCAGAACAGAGACATAGAAATATTCTGAGCTAACAGATATCCCCAATTTCTTTAAAAAGTAGAAGCCTTCAAAGGAAAAATTCTTTCACTTTCCCCACATAATCCCCATATAATTTCCTCTATTAGTTTCTAGTGTCTGCCCTGATTTACTAGCACAGCTTCACAAATTAATCATGAAGGAAAAACTCCATGTGAATTCTCCATGCACCATTTTTGACCTCCACTCACCCTTCCCAGAAGCCCTGGGCTTTTTTTTTTTTTTAATTTTCAATTCTAGAACTCCATTTCAAAACTGGTTCCATGAAGGATCAATTGTAAAGGTGAGAAGCACATCGAGAAAGCGTTTTGCACAGTAGTAAAGCATGTATAAATTGTGCCCTGACGTGTAGGAGGGCTGCCTGCTGGCTGGACTTGGCAGGCTCCACAGTGCTCCAGGCACTGCCACTTTTGCGACTCTGCTGCCGTGGAATGGCCTGTGCTCTGCTCCGAGAAGACCACAATATCCAATCGATAGTAACACAGCTCTGTCTCTCCTTCTTTCTCACTTAATAACAGCCTCTTGGTCTAAAAGGCTAACAGGCATGGTCTTAGCTCAGGGAGTCAGAACAACTGACTTCATTTCTGGCATTGATCTTCTCTGATCCAGAAGAGATGATGGATTTTTGCTTCACTATTCCTTCACCTGCAAATTAGAGGTAGCACCACAGAGGCATGAGGGCTTTGAAATGCTTATCTTATAATGCTGAAAAGGTGCTTTTATTACTTAGAAGTACCTCCTCTTCTTACACAGGTGGATGAAATTCAAGACTCTTCAGACGTGCTTTTGCAGTGCTGCAAATGGAGGAGAGACTCCTGCTCCTGATCTAAACTTTGGAAGCTGCTTTTGGCTGGTGCCTCCTGGGAAGGTGTTAACATCTCTCTGTGAAACATAGGCAGTGTGGGACCTCTTAGAAGACCATCATCTGGGCAGGAACCCCATTTGCTAATCACCGAGACTGATTCTCTGGTGTCTTCCATCAGGTCCAACTTTATACTCATCATGTAAGTGCACATCTTATGATATTAGTAGTATGGGGTGACAGGCAAGGCAAATAAGGCAGCAGAGAATGAGAACTGCTGAGATTTTGGGCTAGTTTTGTGGCTGTACCCCTGGCAGTGGAACTGAATTTCTACAGCCACTATATAGTCAGAAGTACTTGGGAATGCTTCCAAGTATGTAGTAGCTGGAAATAAGGAGTAAAACCGTTCCAAGAGCCAGAAACCATTGATTTCAGTCAAAGGATTTCTTCCTAAAATGTACAGCCTGCTAGAGAAGATTTCCAGTAGTCATTAAAGGTGCCCTAGAGGTTACCAGAAGTGAAGTGTGAATTAAGACCAACATGGGGTATTGCATCAGGTGAGATAAAACACAGATTCCCTCTGGCTGAAGTCATGATAAGCCTGTCTCCTAGGAAAATAATTCTGCGTATATCTTGCAGGTGCTTGCTTCAACCGAATAAAAGCTTGGAGAGAGATTTCTTTGGTGTTCTGAAGACACTTAAAAGCAATAACATCTAGCTGTTATAAAATACCTAATGAAAATCTCCAGCTCATGCTTAAGAAAGTCTTTGAAGGAAGAATAGCAGCATTTTATGATGCTAGAGGTGTATGAATTAGTATAGACATCTTGTAGAAGCATAGGGACAGGATGAGGATATATATTTTTGGAAAGTATATTTAATAGAATATAGTAACATATTACGCTACACAAACAAATCCTCTCTTTACCATCAAAAATTTGTTCTTTGATGCCTTCTGGAGCAAGAGACTTTCATTTAACTCACTGCCTTTCTTGTCCTGCTAAACAGAGAGACATCTAACTGCCTCACAGAGAAATCATTGCTCCTGTCATTAATGAAATAGGATTCCTGATCATTTCCAGATCAGGAGGAAGCCGGTAGTTTGAATGTTGTTTTCTTTACTTACATACTAAGTAATTTGGTTTAAAAATAGTTAAGCATCTCTTGTTGCTGTTTTAGTTTGGATTTTGTCTTCTGGAGGAGGATGGTTAGCTACTGCCAGTGCAGAACATCTCCAGCTGTTGCTGGAGTCAGGGAGCTTTTTTCATTTTATTTATTTATAGACCCTTCCTTCCACCCTGTGCTGATGAAGAAGGGAAGCGCTGCATCTGTGGGGGAGAGCGGATACCCCCGATCCTCACTCGGGAGTCAGACTGTGTATGCTCAGCATAGCAAAGAGCTGGTGGTGTGAGGACAGGGAAACAAGGAGAGAGTTTCCCTTTCAGCTTCCTCACGCTGTGTCCCTCCTCCTCCTCATGCCCCGTCCTCTCTCCGTGCATGGTCTCACGCTCTCACCACAGTGTGGTTTGTCCAAAGGAAGCTGAGTCAGTGAGAGGCACTAAAAGTGGGGATTTATATCCTCTTTCCATCAAGCCTGTCTGAAAGAGGGTGCTGCTTGACTAGTGGTCCTGCAGGAAACTTTCTTTGTGGCAGCTGCTGGTTTTAATGAAGCAAGTCAGAACATTGCTTTGATGGCATCTGCTTCTTTTTTGCTCCCGTGCAAAAGCTGGTGGGCTCAGCCCTGAGTAGCAGACATCCTCTGGATACAGGCAAGCATAAATTAAGGTCTCTGCCTAATCACAGACTATGAACCTCAGCTTTCCTCTGGTATTTTTTTCAACTTATAATTGATAGTACAGCTGCGGCATGCTCCTTCTGAAACAGCCCAACTTGGAAAAAACACATTTCTCCATATTCCTTGCCTTTCCACCAAATGTGCCCTTAGGGAGTCTCTCTGGGAGGATCCTGGGGCACTGGGACCATGTCAGGACTGAGGGTGAGCACAGTGGCTGAGTCCACTGAGCCCATCGGGATTTCTGAAGTGGGATCTGCAACCCTTCTTGGCAACTGAGATGTCCTAGAACTTGTCAGGTTCTGTTTGTGCCTGTGGGACCATGGGGAATCGGCTGGAGCAGGGATGTATGCAGCATCTTCTCCATGGGGGACTAATGCTACAAAACTTGTTAAAAAAATGAAAGTCCCTGTTCTGCTATTTGCCAAAAGCTTTCACACAAGATGAGTCTGATGTGCAGACAGAGGAGTGAACTAATATATAGTTGGATATGAGACATAGCAGATGTGTCCATAACACGTCACTGAAATCAAACTCAGTCCTCACCTGTGTATCTCTTACTTTTGCCTCCATGCCCATGCTTTACTCCATGCACTCTAATTCATCCTTTACTTTCCTAGTGCCTGTTACTTTCTTTTCTTTCTTATATTTTTCTGCTGGCTCTTTCTTCCCTATAGACTTTTTTCTCTATTCTTGTATGTTTTCTGAGCCTTTCAATCTTAAACAGTCTATCATTCTCTTTCCGTCTTTCCTCTCTCTATTCTCCCCATCACCCCACCCCTCATCTTATCTGGCTACTTCCATCAAAATATTTTTAAAGGAAATATAAAATCAACTGTTGTAAAATCTCTTCCCTCATAGACATCCTTGCCCCTATCACTGTGTTTGACCCACCTCGTAGGACAGGCCATCTGCGAGTGTCCCTGTTCCCTGCAGTGCAGAGAGAGCTCTTGTCCCTCTTAACCCTGCTCAGATGAGAAATGCACTCTCATCGCTTGCTCCAGTCAAATTTCTTCCAAACTGGTCAGCTTCTGCCTGCTTCCCAGTTAAACCAGTCAAACCCTTTTTACTGGTTCTCAGTGCAGACCTGCAGTTTCACTGGGAACAGGTATGCCTTTCTGTCTTTCTTAATTACTGGATACATGTAGTCTGTCTTCCACTGCCCTGACTTATGGCTTCATGAGCAGCAATTATCTCATACCATTGTTTCAAAATCCCCAGTCAGTGTGTGAGGTACAGCTCCAGACACGCCATGTCTTCAACATCAGCTTTGCCACAAGTATGTAACATAAGACAGAAGCAGTAACCCAGCTGCTCCGTATCAGCTCTGTGTACTCATTCCTCCACGCAGTCACCATCGCCTCATTTCCACCTTGTCCCAGCCTCCTCTTGGCCTTCTCAGAGTTCCCATAGGCTCTCAGGTGTTAAACCTGTCTGTGGTTTCACTCTCCCCATAAGCCCCAAGGAGCACAGAGGTAAGGGGTTCAAAGGCAGCCTGGTCTGTAGGGCTGAGAAGCAAGGCAGAGGCAGTAGGCTTTCCTGAACCCATTGCAATTTGTCAAGTGACTTGCAATGGATTTCCTTCCATGTACTTTTCCAGTCTCCCCTTGAACTTACAAAAACTATTTTTGCCCTTTGTGTTCTTCTGCAGGGAGTTCCACAGCCCTGCAGCACTGCAGTTGTGCCTTTGTGGAGTCATCTGTCCTAATCCCAAAGCCTTGCTCCTCAATAGGAAATGGTCAACTCAAGGACCAAAATCTAGTGTGTGAAACTAGGACAGGTTTTCATGGTGGTTTATTGCTTCATCTTTAGCTATGCAAAATTTCATGTGATATTTCATTCAGTCTCAGAAGATGCTTCCACAATTTGTCACAACCTGCCCTTATTATTTTAAACAATTTTGTATCATATGCAACCTTTGTCTTTCACTGCTCATGACCTTGTCCATGTTATTTATGGATATTTGAACAGAGTGGATCTCAGTGCAAATCCCTGAAATTTCCACTGGTAACTTCCCTCTACTGATCGAAATGACCATTTCTTCTGTGCTCTGTTTCCTGCCGTTCAGTCATTTCTCTATGCCAGGATTCCCCTCCTGCCCCACCCCTCTCCCCACTCTGGCTCCTTAGTTTCCCTAAAAATCTGTGGGGAGAGACTTTATTAGATAACCTTTATCAACAGGTTTGTGACTTCTTTCAAGAACTTTGAGAGATTGGAAAGGCAGAATTTTCAGAAGCCAAGCTGGCTCTTACCGAATAGATCATGTCTATCCAGACTGTATTTTTTTTAAGATGTCCACTAGTTTAATCTTTTATGATAACTTTTTTTTTTGTTTAGTACAGGAGTCAGGCTTACCTGCCTCTAGGTCCCCAGATCTGCCTCGTTCTTTCTTAACTTTGGTGGCACATCTGCTTCCTGGCATAGCAAGGAAGTGTTCGGGGAGGTGGGCACTATCTCAGTAATTGAATCTAGCCATCCTTAGGTTGTCTTGAATCTCTTGCCATCTGCTCCTGGCAGTCTGATGTGTCCCATCCCATATATTTGTGCCATGGCTTCTTCCATTCAATCCTCCCAAATTTTGAAGACACCCTGTCTGAGTTCTCTCACAAGATTGTTCCTGTGTGGGAATCTTCCAGTTTCTGCTACAAGGGCACCAAGAATTCATCTTGCTTCTCTGCAGTGGTCATGTCCTCCCTGACCACTGCTTTTAGATCCCAGGCTTCATCTGACCCAACAGAATTCTGTCAAACTTTTTGATCCTGCTGTGTTGAAGCAGTGTTTAGAAGCACCTTTGATTCCTTTTATGCAGTTGCTCCTTAAACTATTTTACGGCCTAATTATATTTTTACCTTTAACCCACTGGAGTGTACCATCACCATTTTGATAAAGCTTCTTAAATGGTGCTTTTGGAAATCAAACAATCTATTTCACCTGGTGATTTAGCCAAGCAGACCCTTACCCTTTCTTAAGCCTCCACTGCTGGGTGCTGTGCATGTCGCCCCACTCCCAGTGTGGTGTCTACCATTCAGCCCTCTCCATGTTGCAGGAAAGATTTAGTTGCCTTAGCTTCCATTTTTAGTTTCCTCTTTTATACAGTTTACTTCTTTGCATTTTATCATGTCTGTGGGAGAGCTTTGGGGCTCCGTTGCTCAGGTAGGGATACTGGAATTAAGTGTGTGATGGTGAAAGCACAGAGGGATATTACCACTACAAGATCTCGAACCAACCCTGTACATCATGGTGTCCTGAGGATGGGGCTGGATTTCCTCTGCGGAGTAACAAACGTGCTAATACCGGGATGCTGTCAGTGATAACGGCCCAAAAACTAACCTGTGCCTTGTGTCCCCATGTGTTGAACAGACAGTGCACAGGGGAGTGACTGCATTCATCCAGCGCAATCAGTTCTTGCTCTTGCTACCTCTTTGATTTCTCTCAGCACACTGCAGTCAGTGCTGCCATCCCTGTAAGACAGACAGTAATACAGACACAATGCCACATTATTCCTTTTTAGGCCTGGAAAAAATAGGCTTAACTGTGCTTAAATATATGTTTGAGTAGTCTTCCACAAGGTTTCTGAGAACAATGTAGCTAGTACTGGGGTCCCAGATATTATCCTCTATTTATTTTAGTTAAATTTATAGTCTAGTTTTTGGTCTGATTTTCTGTAAATGTTCTTGCTGGAAGAGCAATCAAGATACACATTTGTAATGTGTCCTTGCCACTGTTTTTCTCTTAGATCAGTACGGTTCGTCAACATAAAAATATTTCAGTTCTGTTTCCTGGTCAGACATGCCTTGAAAATTATATACTTTCAACATAAAGCATAATTGTGCATGCGAAACTAGTGCTCATTTTCCTTTATAACATGCTTCTCCTAGCCTGTGGTCTCCTGTCATCTTTACCCTCTCCCCTACTCCCTTACAACTGTTTCAGGAAAGAAATAACCTCAGAAGTCTGGAAGTGTAGCATTTAACTGCCTGTGCAGTTTCTAACACAGTATTTCAGCCAAGATGCTGCAGCATCCACCGCTTCAGCACCGAATGGGCATATTTTCACAGAAGTCCCACACAGAAGAGCACCCTGGCCACCACGTCTGCCCCGTAGCACACAGGGTCCATCCAACAGAGTGAGTCCGGCTGAGCTGGGTCGGGGGCACATGACACCACCCTTTGGAAATTAAAAACAAAACGAATATTAGAAAGAAACTGAAGGAGTGAGCATCAAACAAGCACCTCCTCTTCCGTCATCTCCTCCTGTTGTCGCTGTAATCCCCGATACAAGCTGGCTGGAAATGCAGAGAGCCTTTCACGAGATTATCTGTATCAGTGCAGGCTTTGAAGTACAGGCTGCCGGCATCTCATTACGGTTGGAGATCAAAACCCTGAGATTAGAGCGGTCCTGGGCCTGCTGGACTTCATTCACACGTCGCACAAGTGCTAAGCTATCAAAGTGCAGGGCACTGCTTGCGCGTTACCTTCTCAGCCATAAATCCAACAGCGCACACCCACTGCCATTTATTTTTTTAAACAAATGAGCCCTTTCAGTCCATAAGATGCCTTTTTATTTTTTTTTCATGGGCCTGAATGTAGTTTGGGAAATTGAAATAGTCTAAGCTGAAAGACAAATTGAAGTAATACCCTCAGAATATTTGGGCCGGATGCTGACTGTGTCTTCCTTGGGGGTAAAGCAAACAGGAAGCCATGTTCACCGCAGACTTGTGCGCCGACGGGAAATCCCGGGGTGTAAAGGGCCATCCTGCTGCCAGCCATTCTCTGCTCTCTTCTGGCACCGACGGCTGTGCAGGAAGCACATCAGCCTGCGGGGTCAGGGCCTGTGGACACTGATTTAAATTAAGCTTACAGTCAGCCTGTCCCCTTCAACCCATCCCACCCCAGGCCATTAGGTCCCTCAAGCAGCAGAGGTTGCAGGTACAGCTGGTTTTGCGTCCACCTCGGAATAAGATGAAGATGGAAGCTGGCTATGAAGCTTTTCCATCTCCTGTCCCGCAGCTCAAAGGGTCAGGTTCACCAGCCCTCCCTGTCTCTACAGCAGCAGCTGGCACGTCACAGAGGCCAGAAACCCAGGCACTCACCTTCTTTCTGGTCTGCCTTTTGCAGACCCCGCTCAGCCTTCTGCTGCCATTACCATGTAGCAAACTGAAAATGAGCTGTGAAATGTAACAGCAGGGTTCAGAGGCAGTTTTATTCATGAAATCAACTCACCCAAGCACTGGGAGAGATGGACGCTTGCCTGGATAGAAATTTTCCATCCGGATCCACAAGCGCACCTTGATGAAGGACTAGTGACTGGGCTGTAAGTGGATCATGCTGGGAAGGTTGTTTGGATTTTTTAAGTTATGATCACCCACATGCCTAGCAAGAACATTAATGTTGCCCAAGAGAGAGCTCAGGTGGTCGGGTTTTCTGAAGCTAGTCAGAAAAAAAGGAGAATCAGCTCTACCTGCTATGCCACCATGGGCCTACGCACAGTTTTGAAGATACCCAGGAACCGGGAACTGGTGGAGACACATCAGTATCTTAATGCAATGAGCAGCTAATGTTGCCTTGCACCTCAGCAGGTTGCAGTGTGGCCATCGGCCTCTGGGTTGTATCCAGCTGACCTATGTGTGCGTGAATAAGGTCTGCAAGAACCCTACAGACGTGCCAAGTTGGATGCATCTTTCCACAGGCACCTCTGACATTGTTCCCTTTTCCTTTCATCATCTGACAAGGAGGATGTTGTTTTAAAACACTCATGCCTGCAAACAGAACGAACCACAGATACACCAAAAAAATCAAACAAATTCTCCTGTCTCCCTCTCTCCTTAATACGTGAAAGAAACAGTCGTCAGTCATCTCCCTGCTTCCTGGTGGGTGAAGGAAAGAAAAACCCAAGACTTCACTTTCTACACAAATCAGTCACTGTGGTTTCCTCTCCAGCTTGTAGATGTTTCAAAGGCATTTTGAAGGAAGATGTAGTACACCTGGTTGTGCAAGCTATTATAATTTTATTGGATTATTTATCAGCCTTCTAACAGCGTATCTAGAGGGACTGTGGAGGAGAGGTCGCAGGGATGTATGCTGTTGTCTTGCATAACTTTCCTACATTTTAGTTCCAATTACACAGTAATTGCGGGCATCACAACACTAGTTTCTGCTGTTGAGGAGAGCCTGTGAAAGGAGCAATGGTAGGTAGAAATGCTGGAGACTGCTTACTGCTGGAAAGGACCAAATAATGCAAGAAAGGAAAAAAGAGTGGGGGAGGGAAAGAAGGAAAGCATGAAGGCAAAAATTATTCATAGATATTTAAGTATTACTTAAGAATAAATTCTTTACAGCAATCTAGAAGGTTCCTAAAAACACATTTTTACCTATCACTGTTGTTTAAATGCAGTAAAAATGCAAAGTGACCTCTCTTTTGACCAGATGAACCTGCACACACTGGGCCCGTCCCACCATGGTACCTGAGATCCTCAGAGGATTTGCTCCCACGACTATCCTGGAAGGGACAAAAGTAGTACTTGCAGTTTCCCAGTGGGAGACTGAGGCACAGCAGGGGCTAGAGGCTTATCTTCATGGGCAGCTGTACGGCACAGCTACAGGACCGTAACTCCCCATGGGGGCCCTTACGCTCCAGGGTAAGAGCACACAGATGAGGAGGGTTAACAATAGAGCTACAGCATTAGCAGCCCCCTAATGACTTACTGGGGAGCCTACGGGGCAGCAGCGACTCAAAGCAGAGTTTCTGACAGCCCAGGATAGTGTTCTGTCCACTGGAGGCCACTTCTGTGCAAGACCTGAATGTGCTCTGTGCTATGTAGATACTTGAGATAGTTTTCAATTCTAGGGCTCATTTCATGCACTGTAGCCACAGCTTCAGCCTTGGGACACCCTCTTCAAAGGTGGAACACAAGTATTTTTGTTCCTTCCCAGCTCTGCTCCAGATCTGCTCCAGATCTGGTCTGTTGAAGGGGAGATTGACATCACCCAGGCTCAGAGTAGATATGCTTGCTTGGAGGGGAACCATGAAGTCTTAAAGTAGGGCTGACACTTTAAAGTGGAACAAGAGCTGGAAAACTCCCAAGACATCATTATCCAATGCCACCAAATTCCAGGACAGAGGGTAGAATGGGGGAAGGCAGATCCTTTAGGTTTGCAGCTCTGCCATCTCCAGTGTTGCTCCCTGCAATGACAAATATCATCTTAAAAGTCCTGATGAGGGAAAGCCAAGCTGAACCGAGTGCACTTTCAGTATGCAATTAGCATAAATATACTTTGTGCTAAAGTGCCCAGAGTTAGAAACAAAGAGCTTGTGAAGGTCCTAATTGTTTCGGAGGGACTACATGTCACGGAGAGAAAGACAAAGGGGAGACATGTCCAAGAAGACATGAGAGAGAGGCCAAACCAGCAATTGCCTGAATCCGAAACAGCCCCAGAGGCTGTCTCTGAAGACCTGCCAATGGAGTCAGCAGTGGAATTTGCCAGGGACTTAGCCTAAATCCAGCCACAAGCCTTGCTGCTCATTGCAAACGATACATCTCAGTTGGCATTTTGAACCTGCCACACTTACTGTGTGAATGGCCACAATTACTGACTTTATTGGTGGAGTCCAGCAGATAAAAGAAGCAACATCAAGCACATCACCAGAAGCACCACATTTAAGCTGAATCTTTGTAATTGCAAGATTTCTTAGGAACAAAAATATTGGCTTGGAGCTTTTTTCTCCTAGCTCGTGGTCAGCATAGCGAGTGGCTGTGTGTGGCAGTATAGAAAGGGCACAGGGGAGATCTTCGAACTGACTCAAAGAAGAACAGCAGCTAACTCTCACCCTGCTCACTTCTGAGCCTGCCCTTCCATGGGATTGACAGTGTTTACTCGGACCCTCTCTCATTCGCCACCAGACAAGACTCAGAATACAAAGTCCTCCGTCCACAAACCCCATCCCTCCCTGCAGTATGTTCGCGCTTTCTTGCTGCCGTCGGGCAACACCATGACATCCATGAGCAAAGAGCCCCTTGTGGGCCAGCGCAGGCAGCGATGTGCGGGCAGGGCAGCAGGTGGGGAAAGCTCACGCTTCCTTTGATCCCTTCCACTTGTATCCGCTGGGATTTGTCGCTGCGCACGCTGCGGGTTTGCTGGAGTGCTCTCTGGCTCCACCGTGCTGGGTCAGGTCTATTGTCCTCAGGCTTTCAACATGCCCCAAGTGTTCACAGCCAGGATCCTGACAGCTTTCTGTGCCAGGGCCTTTTATATGATGCAGCAGATGAGTCCTTTGTCCCTGTTCAGACTTTCAGACTCCTCTGGATCTAAAGTTTCAAAATTGTCTCTCGGACCAGCTCACTGCACTTACTCCCCCTCCAGATAAACAAGGTTTATTTGACTTGGAAAAGAGACAATAGTTTTCTTCTTAATTATGAAAGATGCACTGTACAGAATATCTCTCCTAAGACTGTGCAAAATTGCATTTAGCAACGTTAACAATGAAGTTACAGTGTTATGATCTGAGCAGGAATGTAGCTCGCAACTCAGGAGCCATTTGTCTAACCTTCAAGCTGGCTGATGATTTTCATCACTTTCCTTTGTCACCAAGACTTCCTTTATTTGTCTGTACCTCTTTCTTTTACATGAGATGCAATCTTTTACTATGTGGGCATGAACATAAATTTTTAGACACAACTGGTGAAGCTTTCAGATGTTTGCTTAGGAATAAATCTTTCTATGAGTCCTTGGTTCAAGATGGAGGCAGGAAGTAATTGCCCATGAAATTCCCTGTGGGTTGGCAAGAGGAAGGGATACTTCATATCTGACGAAGGATGGCTTTGGGTAAATGGGCTGCTGGAAGCAAAACTGCTGCTGAAGAACAAAAGTGTTTGGTGAAAAGTTTCATGAGATTTTGTTTTGTTTCCCAGCAGCTTGAGAACATCTGAAAAGCAGAAATATCATAAATGTTGTGTTCATATGTTGCGGCTTTCTTCCTGTATCACACTAAATGCAAAGGGAATGTGTGGCTTGGTGTCAGAAGTACCGTGTTGGTGTAACAGTTCAGTAACTGTTGTGGCTCTTCTTTCACTTCACTTTTGGCCAAAATCCTCTGAAGTGAAAGGAAAGCCTCAACAAGCTCCTTACAAGTTTTGGATCAGACATGTAAACAGCAGCTGTGACTTCGGCTCAGTCTTGTTATACAGCTGACCAAGTTACCATGTCCGCTGCGGCACAGATTGTCCCTGGCTATATGCAAGTTAGGCCAATGCAACATAATCTGATTTTCTCGAACCTTCTTTCACTTAGGCTATGTGTAGTTGCAGTACTCGGCATTTTGAGAGTATGTACAGCTCAGCTGATGCTCAGCAACTGAAGTCTCAGGAACTTGACCTTGTTGCTGGGCTTTTAAACTTTCAGATCGTCTCATTTTCAAGAGTGATTGAGTCTCCTGTTTCAATGGCATAACTTTCTTGCTCAGCCTCCCTACATTTCAATGGGTTTCCGTTAGAGACTTTTTTTCCTTTCGGGTTTTCTGTCTTGTGGGAAGTAAGTAACTTGAAATGCTTGGAGAGCCTCTGCTTTGATGCTATTGTCATTCCAACTTCCAGGCATCAGGTGCTTGTGCTTCCAGATTTAGTTGGAAAATCCAGAAAGATAAAATGTCACTGAAAAACACTGAATTTGAAAATAGATGTCTTTTTGTTGACACTTCCCATTTGCAAACACTAACAGTTCTCTTTAGGAAAGAGAACAGCATTTCACAAAGTATTACAATTCCACTTTCAGTTTGCAATGGTATACGTTGCTCCAAAAGAAAAGGAGGAACAGCTTTCATCCATGGCTGTGAGTCATTCCTTTAGCAACTGAAACTGCAGTCCTTCACCAAGTCCTGTGTTTGGGCTCTCTGGGAGTGTTCCTCCTACCCGCCCTCTGCTAGTGAGACTCAGCTCTCTGCTCTGCAATGGCCAAGAGGCTCAGGAGCCTTCTGAGACCAGCTGGATTGCCTGCCTCTATTCAGGAATGAGACCAGCTCATGTCTCCAGCTTAGGAAGTTGGGGGGACTAGGGTTTATTGGGGTTTTTAAAACCCTTTTGTGTTATTTGGCGTAGAGGTACCACAAGGTCACATCCTCCTGGATTCCTTGTCTGCAGGCCAGCACCTGGCAGCTGGGGACACCAAAGGTGCGGCAACTCAGCTTCAGGAAAAACAAAATTAGAAACAGCAGAAGCAGATGCCAAACAGTAGCTGCATCTGGATTTTAGGTGATCGACTCCACATGTACTTCCCTGTTACTGCACAATATCCTAAGCAAACGTTTTAGTCCTCCTTTGCAGCCCAGGATCTCTTCATGTCTAAAACCTGTCCTGAGCATGTTGCGTGAAAAATCTGCTAGACACAGCTGGTAAGAAAGCGGTGGTGCAGAGGTTACATTGCTTGTTGGAATGTGATATTATACATGATAACCGTACGAAGGCATTTCACAAAATGCATCCCCCACAAGCCAGGGGATATAAGGCAAAATGTGTAACTTGAGACACAGTGTGCCCAGATCCCAAGGATCTGGCCTTTGCTATAATTAGCTTATTGAAATCAGGAGGTCTTGGTCAGTCCCAGTTTCGGCAGCTACCAGACAACAAATTGGACTTGAGGTTATTCTCAGCTCTTCATTCCTTTCTTTTTTCAATGCTATTTTTTCCTTTATGCAGATGTTTTTAATACTGCATCCTGAAATGCTTACAGCTGTCAGTGTTTAATGAGCCTCTAACATGTCATTTCTTACTATCACTTCATGTCATTAATATATACCATTTACAGGAAAATAAAAGGCTTATTGTATGGTTAGCAGTATTTCTGGAATAATATAATTCCTATTTGTCAGTATTTATTATCAATCTTTTTTATACAAAGATTTGCATTTGGGGGGAGACATATAGCCATACTATACATATTTTGCATGTTTTTTATTGTTACAGCTCAGTAGGAGATGAGCCAACAAGAAGCTCTTCTGAACTTCTCATAACTATTGCAGTGAAAAGATCTGTATGACTTGATAACCTCATTACACAAGTTCTTGCACGGGACTTCTTGGTCTCTGGAAGAAGAAAGTAAGGAAAAGGCAATGTGATTCCTCACAAGAGTAAACCTGCTCATAAATGTAAGGGCTAGATAAAATGTGTGTGTGTACGTTTACTATAGTCATTTTTGAAAAATCTTGTCATAGTATTTTAGTAAAAAAAGATGCGGCTTTAATTTATTTTAATGATAATTCCAGATATACAAATAAAAGCAGTTACAAAAATCAAAGGAATAATGAAAAAATAAAGGAAAAGCCAGATTTTCCAAAGAGCAGCATCTCTCATTTCAGCACAGCACTGAAGCAGCTGTCTGTGCAAAACACTCAGCCCTCAGCAGAAACCACAGCTCTGGAATTTGAAAGCATGGCCATTACAACTGGTCTCCTCAGCTGGGTGCACTAAAAACCTAGGACCAGAGCAGGTTTTGGCCAAGTTTGAGAAATATGGCTCTCAATGCCAGGCGGTCCCTCTTCTGTCACTAAGCAGTCAGCTTTACTGTGCAACTCTTGGCTTAGGAAGAGTTGTGCATGTTCCCAGATGCTCCATTACAACCCTGCTGCTGGTCTTCCCCACAGCCCACTGGGGTTGTGGTGTGGTGACCTGGGGTTTGACAGACATGGCCTTTATTTTTTTAAAGTCATTGAAATGCCCTTTTACTCTCCTCTTCTCAACAACAAGGTGCCATCGCATCGCACCATACAGAGAACGTGCAGATCTTAGGTGTCCAATCCTTCTTGGAGGAAACTCTTGCTGCCGCCCCTTCTTCACTCTTCTCTTTTCCCTCTCTGAGGACGCCTGCCGTGGCCTCCTGTGTTTCCCTAAGGCTGTCCCTTCATCCCTGCCCCTTCTAAACCCCAACGTCCCAAAAGGCAATGGGTCAGTAGTCTAAGGATGCTGGGTGGCCAGCATGGGACAGCTTTTGGCCAGCACAACGTTATCTGGAGCTCGGCATTGCTGCTAGCCTGGCCTGGTTTTGAAATATTGCCTCAGGTGCTGAAAAGTAGCAGATGGGCTCTTCCACATCACTGCGAATCAGAGGAAATACTAAGCAGCACTTCAGCTGCCTGGGTGCATCTCTGGCACTGGTGCCCCAGCAGAAGCAAACCCCTGTGAGCTGTAGGCACTTACCCATGGCATAGCCTGGATGGGAAACAGCAGCTGTGTCCCTAGGGAAAAGGGACCCAGATAAGTCCTTATCACTGCCATGATAGTGCTCTGGAGGTGTGAGTCCTGGCCCTGGTGGAGGTGACAGAACTTCTTGCCATGTCCCTGCCTGTTCCAAGGGCTGTCCCACACCCAGACAGCACCATAGGTCTCTTGAGCACTAAAAACCTTATTAGCTATTAGTTCTTGCGGCATCTCTGGCATCGCTGTGAGCAGTCTGACCTGAGCACAGAGGCTGACAGGGCAGGCAGAGGGACAATTCCTGTGTTTCACAGAGTCTAGTATGGTTCTTTGCTGCCCTGTGACCAGAATCATAGGTGGCCCTGGCAAAGTACACTGCAAGCGAGAGTAGACACCGCAGTGTGGGAGAAGAGCCGGAGCAGACAAGCAAGTCTCAGCTAAAATAGCATCTGTTGCTTATCACAGCCGTGCATCACATCCCACATGGGCTTTTCGTGGTGGTCTCTTCTCTGGAGTAACAATAAGCTGGGTTTGAGTAGGGACAATAGAAATTTTGTGGAAAAGGGTCGCTGCCGAGATGGCAGCAGACATTGCATGATGGAGGGCTCTAGGCACCCAATGCCTGAGCCTCAGCTCGGGAAGGCCAGCTCAGCTGGGTTCAAATATATTGGTAGAAGAGGGAACACAGTGCCACAGAGGTAAAGGCACACTTACAGCCACACGTGCACACACTCACATGCTCATGGCATAATCACAGAGGCCTCATCATGCTGGGAAAGCAGGTTAAACCCGCCACAGCGGGTGGCTCGGAGCAGAGCCGTCTCACCCACGCAGGAGCTCAAGCAGCGGAAGGCAACAGCTTGCTCCCCTCTTCCCGGGGCAGGATGGGGAATGAGCCGAAGGCGTTGGGACACTTTGAGTGCCCTGGGTTTTCCGGTGACGCTGCAGTGAGTCTGCTCAAGGCCATTTCAGGGGACCATGTGAACATGTGGAAGGGGTCATTTAATTTACGAGACTGACAGATCGAGCTGGGTGATGCATTTGACCAGACAACCTCTTCTTTGATGGGGAGGAGTTGCTCTCAGCCTGTACTGAGCACAAAGTTGCTGCTTCTGTGTCAGGCTTGGAAAAGGGCACGTGTGCCTGAAGGGCTTGTCCTTCTCTTCCAGCTTTGTTCCCTCTCTCCGCAAACCTTGCCTTGCCACCACAGCTCCCACAGTGCTCATGCCATACACGGATGGTCACCAGGGATTTACAAGTGGGAAGATGTTCTCCGCTGACCCTTGGTGCGGATCAGAGCTGGGATTCGCTCTGGCAAAGAACAGTCCTTATTTTAAGGTCTGGCTCCTTATGGCTGAGAGAGTACTGGTTCATGGAAGCAGCTAAATCGTGGGCGTGTTTATTGGAATTACAAATAGCTTCATACAGACGGGTTAGCCTGGTCACTGGGAATTTGTATGGGTAATTATGGGCTCATTATTATCTTCCCTGCAGGGAAGACACATGACCCAGTAGTCTGAGGAAAAAGTTGGGCGCCAGGAACTCCTGGACTCTAATCCCAGCTCCGGCACTCCCTTCTCTGGCCCCGGGCAAGTGACTTAACTTTGCGCCTTGGTTTCTCTGTCTGTAAAATAGGGATAATATCTCTGAGGAGTGTTGTGAGGATTAATTAGATAATGTTCACTTAATGCTTTGAAGATATGAAATGTGAAATCTTATTATGCAGCTTGGAATGCTTTCCAGGCTCTTTTGATTTCTGACCGCACGCTTTCATTAGATCACCTCCTTCCCCGCGGAGGTGGATTCGCTTGGGAGCCACCCCAGCTAATTTGGGAGTTGTTTTTTTCCAATAGCTTGGAGCGGTTCCCAAACGCTCTGACTCACATCGGCTCGCTGGAGAAGCTGCCTCTGACACCTGACCCTGGCTGGGGAACGCCTCGGTGTGCACTGGCTTTCGGGAGACAAGTCAGGGAGTGGCTGGAGACAGGATGAATCAGGTTTAACTGTCTCTAATGAAGCCAGGGATGGATTTTGCCCTCTGTTCTTCTCCAAAAGCATCTGCACTTCTGGGAGTTCTGGCTGACCGGGGATGTGAGGAGCAGCTCCTTTTCTGCTGTCCTGTCAAAGGTGCAGATGCTTTCTAAGCATCTGCTTAGACACGATTTTTGTCTTGGTATCGTGAGGCATGGATGCTTGAGATGAGGGATTTTGATTTTTTTTTTTTTAAGGGAATGAGATTATCTCCTCAGTCATTCCTTTTGTGTACAGTCAGCTTCCTTAGAAGAGCAATATCTTGTGAAAATGCAGACTTCTGCTGTGCCAAGTCACTGCGCAGAGCACAATAAGGCCGACTTATTGCTTATAAAACAATCGCCAAAGCAGGCCTTACTCCCAAAGGTTACTGTTTCCGATTGTTCGGTGGTTGATCAGCCTTATCAGTGTGCTCTGCAGTGGGAAACTGCCCCTTCCCGCCCGGCCCCATCCTGCGCACCTTCCTCCAGCAGTGCTTGGACCGCGGCGGCTGCGGTGATAAGGGCAGGTGGGAGAGCGCTGGGTGCCGCGGGTGCCCCTACGGCTGGGACGAGCGGCAGGAGCCCTGGACACCCTGGACTGAAACACAACAGGCTTGAAAACGCTTCACCTCACCCAGGAGCAGCATAGGCTCTGGCACAAGCATCTCCTCAGCCTTTCAGAAGGAAGAAAGCCCTCCCTGGGTGTAGCCCCCCCTGGCACCGAGGGTTTGTCACCCGCAGGATTTTGCCTGGAGGTGCTGCCAGGGTTGAAGTTCAGCTGCTCACACGCATGAGCTCCCCCGAGTGGAGCAAACCCCCCACTGCAGCGGGCGGGGGGGCGCGGCCAGCGCACCCGCTCCCGGCCAGACACGGCCCCGCGGGGGCGGCCGCCCCCCCACGCGCGGGTGGCAGCGGCTGGGTCAGCTCGGTCAAAGGGAAAAAAAAAACCCCAAAATGTTGGAAGGAATAAGCAGCGTGGAAGTCAGTGATGAAATAGAGTAACTTTCAGAGCTAGATTTTGCTTCCTTTGAAGGCAGGACCATCCTCCAAGCAGGCAAACTGCGTAGGAAACTAATCCCCCAGCACCGCAAACTGGAGAATAGCCACGGAATCACAGATTTTTTGCTGGCTTTTAAAATAACCCCTATTTATTTACTCATCCCCTACCTTGATAGTGAAATTTATGTTCAAAGAGAGCTCCTTTCTTCTCACTGGTGCTCCCTCACAATATCCTGAGAAGTTTTGTGAGGACACAGCTCTTCAAACAGAAGTTGGACTCTAAAACTTGTTTGTGGCATGCCTTCCTCTTCTAACGCCTGGGAGAAGAGTGGTTCTTTGCCGTTCATCTCAACTGTCAACATTGCACCAGGTGAGCGAGAGAAACCCAAACACAGGGGTGGAATACGCCTAGGCAGTGGCTTTCACTCTTCACACTCCAGCTCATGAGTATGAAAGCGTTGTCCTGCAGTGCTGGAAAGGGGGAGGCAGGTTCTCCACTTTGGGGATGCAGATGATTTAACACCTTATCAGTCACAAACTCCTATCTCTGTACTTAGGAGTTATCAAACAACTAGAGCAGATTGTGATAAGTTGCAAGGAGCTGCTGGTGGGGCACTCTGCTTGAGTGGGTTGTCACGTTCTACATGCGATAGATATAAGCTGTGTCCCTGAGAACGGCATAGGGAAAGAGGCAGGGAGAATGAGCCAAGTCCCACCTGGAATAAACTTTCCGGCTGGCTGATGGTGAAAAAAGTCTGTGCTGGGCATTGCTGCAGAGTCATCAACGGATAGCAAAAGAGGAATCCAGCAGTACTTCCAGAATACAGAAGCACATGCCAAGGTGAACATGGACACCCCCTTCCCCGTCAGGGGCTGCAATTTGATCCTGGGAACATGTCCAGGGCTCATGGACTTTCCAGTCCCTGTCCTTTGGCTCACCTGTGTTCAAAATGTTGATACCATTTTAGGCACATCCATGCAGAAGCACGCACAGGATGCTGTAGTCAGCACCCAGGTACAGAAACAATTTGTCTGTAGAAAGCAAACCTGTTTCTTTAGCTAAGCTTTGATTATATATGCTATCTGCTAAGTCATTGAAATCTCTTGGAAGGAATATATGGAAGAATTATTGTAATTGAATCTAAGTAGTGCTCAAATTAATGTAAATATGACGCATCAGCCTAATAATTAAAGTTGTCAGGTATGGGTTTTATTCAGAGCTTGAATTAGGTTCATGCTTGAACTTGCTGATTTGCCTTGAAGCTTGTAAGGCTGAGCTCAAAAGGCAAAGTGTTGTGGGAATGCCGAAAACAATCCACCAAGGCAAAGACTTCTGCTCTGCTCTGGGGACCTTTTCTCATACCATCTGCAGCACCCCTCACCAGGTATTTTTCATGGTATGCAGTAGCCCCTCTGTTTAATTTATGGAGGCATTTCACAACATATACATGGCAGCTACATGCCCAAGGTCATCTTTCTCCCAGCCCATGGTAGCTGAGCCTCATCGGAGGACCCTGGCAGAGCTCCACGTTCAGCTCATCCGGCTGCAGGGGCCAGGAGGCACGACTGGAGCAGGCTGTCTCTGCCAGTGCACCTCCCCAGTGCTTCCAGCCCCAGCGAGCAGCTTTAGCAGAGTTTATTCCCTTGGGAACCACTGTCTCACCAGCTGGGAGCCACTAGACTGGGCTCGTGTAACCACAAATTTCGGCTTGGATGACCCCTGGAAGCAGCCTGGTCGAACTTGCTCTGCTATGCCTGGCCTCGGAAGAGGCTGCCTGGATAAGCACCGTGGAGGAAAAAAACTGAAACGTTCCTATGGATATATCAGCTCAGCATCTGGCTCTGAGTTCTTTTATTTTCTAGGCATGGTTAGGAAAAAGAGGTTTAGGTTCAGGTTTCAAAGTTAAGAAAATAAACTAAGGATGGTAAAATAGTTCCTTCGGAGAACAACATTGCTAAATCAACTGGACCACACCTTTAACAGATAAAAGACCAACTATTAAAAAAAAAAAAAGCAAGCAAGGAAAGCCCCTCTCCCCCCCTGCAACTTTTCTTATTTTTTCTGGTCCCTTTGTACTTGCTTTGCGTGTGTAAGTCAGGCATTTGGACACAAACAAAGGTGACGCATGCATTTGTGCACACTTGCATCTCAAGCTCACACAAGCAGCCACATGAATGAGGCTCGGCCAAGCCTTTGCTCCTAATATCCCATGCAAAACTTAATCTGAAAACTGAAAAATTTAGAGGGAAGTTAGACCTCCTCCCTGCACAGTCTGTTGGATTGCATCGGCGGGTGAGCTCTCTCCGTGGCCTATTTCGGGGTGCTGTTACTTTGCTGCTGTAGCGTTGCCTACGTTAGTGACCTTCTCTGCATTTGTGGCATATAAGAAGCCCTGCAGAAAACCACTGTCAGATACATGTAAGGGAAAAAGACCATGCTCTTGATTATCCATCTCAATACCCCGGCATAATGTGAGCATCCTACTTTGCTCTGAATCTCTCCTGTGTAATATGAAGCCCTGAGCACCTTCATGGCATGTCTGTATCTACATAGCACATATTATGGTGGTTCCTGGTGGCATTCACTGAGAGGTGGAAACTGTCAATGACAAAGTTGACCAAGATTTCATTTTCCTGAGGGAAATTTTTTGTTACCAGTGGAGAAAGCACTCGGAGACAGACACGTCAGCTAATTTCCTGGGACTCCTGGTGTGGGCAAGTGTCTCTACCAGCATCTCAGCAGCACACTCCAGGCCCCCTGTTTTGAATGTAGCTTCTAGCCTGGTGAGCTCCAAGCAGCTTGAGCACTGCTAGGGAGGAAGTAGTATATTTAGGGCAAAATACAAGGACAAGGTATCTGAAGTGTCTTGCTCTTTGCGGGTTTGTGTAGCTGTAACCCCGCCTCCTCCCAGCCAAGGCCAAGTCCTGAATAAATGCTTAAACATGACATGATGATCCAAGTTCTTCCCTAGATGAAAACATTGCCCCTGTTGTTCCTGACATTGTTACGGGGAGTGGGGCGAGGTCCCCATCCAGCCTGCTAGGGTGGCTGGGACATGGGGAACAGGGGAAAATTGTCCAGGAGGGAAAGGGCATGGGCAGAGGCGGCAGGGACAGACCATGAGTGCAGTCAGGCTGTTCTGGTGGCTTTGGGCTCCTCTGCTTCCTGAGATGACATTACAGCACTGGTATTTGCTGAGATGTTTGGCAGCATGTCCCCGGTAGCTCATGAAAAGGCTTTGTACAGGGGGACAGCGTAGGCTGTCTTGCAGAGAGGCTGCCTTCCCACAACGCCAATTAAGTATAATCTCAGCGACTCAACTGTCTTTTTCTGGAGCTGGAGCCGTTTAGCCCACTCAGAGGCATTTTATGCCCTTGCTGTCGAGCCCGGTGGAGCTGAACATAGTCCTTGTTTTTCCTATCTCACACAGAGCTGAGATCACCAAACTCTCATTTAGCCACTCTTATATTTAGTACTTCCTCCTGCAGTGTCACCACCCCCTGCTCCTCCAGGACAGCTCCCACCATTTCAAGGAGCTTGCAAATGAAAGAGGAGAAGAGCAAAGCAAGAAAATAGACTGATCATCATTCCCTCTCTCTGATGCAGCTAAACACGGTCAGCATTACTGTGCACTCCTTTCTCCTTCTAAGCAAAAGTAAATAAAATAAAAAGCATCTTCTTTACGAAAGGCAGCGCCAGCTTTCCTTGGGGAAGTGCCCTTTGGGGGGTCATGCAGCCTTGGGCTGAGCACTGCTGGGTTGCACACCTCAGAGGTTGGCTCTGCACATCCTGGAGGGAGACATATGCTCAAGCACCCTCTTTTTTCTCTGTATTTCTTCCTGGTAAGGTTTCCTTTATGGTGCTATCTGTGTGGGCAGTGGGGTTGGAAATTGGCACAGAAATCTGTTGTTGTGATGACTTAGTATGTATTGGCTGCTAACAGCAGGCAAACACTACAGGTTTTCTACTGTTCAAGCAGGGGCAGCCCCAGCCCCGAGGAATAACTCTGAGCTCAAGAAGCGGACCAAAGAGAGAACAGGAACGAAGGGCAACAATTTCCATAAAAAATCAACTGTATGGGCTGTTGGGAGCAGATCATGACACCTTGTTGTATGGGTGACACCTCCATTCCCAGCTGGTCGTTTGCAGGGTTTGTGTGCATCCATGGGTGAAACGGGAGCTACTCATCCTCTGACCTCAAAGTTCTCCATGGTTCAGTCCTCCTTTGCCCATCTAAGAGTGGGGTGACCTTGGGATCCTCAATACAGCTGCAGAGAAGCTGGTGCAGTGCTGGGTCATGCAAGGATGTGACTTATCTGAGGCCCTATTCACAAGAAGCAGCATTTAGTAGTGGTAGGCATTAGTGGAAGCATGGTTTAGAAGCATGACAATACAGCATATCAAGCCAGAACATGAATTAACCCCACCGGTGAGGAGGATAGTGCTAAATCCTTGCAGCGGGGATCTTCAAAAATATGCTAGATTGGAGCCAGCCCCTCCTGGTTTGGTCTGGGGTTGCTTTTGAGACGACCATCTTTTGTTGTGGAGAGACCTCTCTCTCCTGGAGTCAAAGTGCAAAAATACAAGGTTCTGTTATGCCCATAACTTGTCTATGTGATTTTATACTTTCTTTATGCTGGTTGATAGATTGCTTTAATGGTTGTGTTGACATGCATTTAATGGTACTCATTGGCACTTTCATTTAATAAAAGTCTTTTCTCACTTTGAACTGCAGCATTTTCTCATATGTGGCCTGTGGTGGTTTGCATTTACTTTATTATTAATTAAAAGTAAACGCCTTTCTTGAGAACATTTCATTGCCATGCAGATGAAGCCAGCACCTTCAAATGGATTTTTTTCCACGTTTTATTTCTTTAAATGTATTACCTCCTAAAGCCTGATGAAGTAAGAATTTGAGTAACTATTTTTGAAAGGTAGAATTCACTGATAAGGTTCAGATAAGCCGTTCAGATTGTTATCATCTCAATTTAACTACTTTGGCTTATTTAAATAGGGGGGGAAAGCAACTTGCAATTCAACAAGAACAACTTCTCCAGAGGTTTTCACTTATGTTAGTCTTGGACTGGGTTCAAACGCTGTGAGGATGCCTTTATTCTGTCAGCACTTCCATGCTCCAAGTTCTCATTTTGACTTTTCAGCCCATAGGAGCCTGCCGAAGCAGTCCTTGTCGCTGAAGTTGTCTCCAAATATGCAGAGCCAGTTTTTCAGAATCGGTTCACCTGGGGATGCTCAGGACTGCCTGCCAGCCTCAGCTGTCTAACTTGTGCTTGCATTTTGATTGCAGGTAGCTAAGGAAAAATTCTGATGCCATGCTCCTTCCTAAAGAAACCACCTCAGCTGGATGCCTAGTCTTTGAAAGACACTGAAATTCTTCTTTCCAAATGAAAATCCCATGACCTTGAGTTTGTGTGTGGGATTCAACCCCTTTTCTCTCCTTGCTCTCATCTTCCTGATGGAGGCTGCTGCTCTTGATACCACTTTTTCCTCCCTTTTTCCTTTCTTTTAGTCTTTATCTATGTTGCCTTTATTTAATACCTGCTGCTCCCATCCTGGTCTACCAAACTGACAACTTGTTCACATTCATACATCCCTGTAAGACCCAGTTGCCCTATAATGTCCGTAAAAGGAGCTGAGAAAAAAATCACGCATCTAAATTAAAGCTTTATGTGCTTCCTTCGTTTGGGCTTTCCATATGCCTGTGTGCTCTAGTCTTGTCTTTGAACTTTTTAGTCTCTAGAGCTGTGTCCTACTTTTTATGCCTTGGGAAAAGTTGAAAGGAATAAGTGATTAATAATAAACTTTCTAAAGCCATAATCAAGGGGTATAGCTCCCATGATGAAAAATCTCTCTCCTTTCGTTCATAGAATCATAGAATTGCCTAGCTTTGAAGGGACCTTTCAGATCATTGAGTCCAACCATCAACCTAACTCCGACAAAACCCACTACTAATTTAAATTATATCTCTAAGCACTACGTCTACACGTCTTTTAAAAACCACCAAGGATGGTGCCTCAACCACTTCCCTGGGCAGCCTGCTCCAATGCTTAATAACCCTTTCTGTGAAGAAATTTTTTCCTAATATCCAATCTAAATCTCCCCTGGCACAACTTGAGGACATTGCTTCTTCTCTTATCACCTGTTACATGGGAAAAGAGATTGACCCCCACCTCGCTACAACCAGGTAGTTCTAGACAACAATAAGGTCTCCCCTCAGCCTCCTTTTCTCCAGGCTAAACAACCCCAGCTCCCTCAGCTGCTCTTCATGAGACTTGTCCTCCAGACCCCTCACCAGCTTTGTTGCCCTTCTCTGGACACGCTCCAACACCTCAATGCCTTTTTTGTGGTGAAGGGCCCCAAACCGGACATAGTACTCGAGGTGGGGGGTCTCACCAGTGATGAGTACAGGGGCTCAGATGTTCCTGACCTGGACAGATGCGAGACACTCACACTAGTGAAAGGATGTCTGGAGCTGAGATGTCACTATGACCCACCAGTCCCTTCGCTAGCATCAGCCAGCAGCCTTTTGCTTGGGAGAGGGGAATATACTGAAATGGAGCCCTCCTCCTTGTGATTTTTAGTGACAATTTGGTTTACATGCCTGTTCTGTGTCCTCGGAGACACTTGCAAAACACCAGGATCCCTCTGTCCTTTCTGTCCATTTTCCACTGATGACCAACAGATCATAGAGGCTGCAGGGGCCCGGCTGTAGCTCCCCAGTTTGGCACCAGTCTGCTCCAGGGCAAGCCAGAACCAGGAGCAGAGTTGGACTCCCCTTGTCTCATGTATTCTACTGCTGTGCAATCAATGACATGCTCCTCTCATTTGATGTGCAAGCCACAGGAACAAAATGCAAGGGAAGAAAAAAGGAAAGAAAAAAAAAGGGAAAAAAATAGAGGACTTCTAACCTGTTTCAGGGAGGCATCTTATCCCAACATCAGCTGATTTTGTAGGTGGGCATGAAGTACCTGAAGTACCTGTGCACAGCAGAGCCCAGGCTGCAAAGGCCACCAAAGGATGGTTTGCAGTGAAGGCACCAGAACAGCAGCACTGCCTGGCCTCACAGGGATCGTTTTATTGTGAAACTGCATGCTCTGTGCCCAAGGCCAGTGCCAGCAGTGTTTGCATCTGGCCCAACTTAGAATAACTTTATTAAAGGAAAGGTTAAAGGTGACATCTCAACACCTAGAATTCATATATCAGCAGCCACATTTAAAGATACCTTGGTTGATTAGCTGATACCTGGTTCTCTGAGCACCCACAAACTCCCACTTTAGCGCTGAGTACCATGGAAAATCCCCTTGCTATAGTTTCAGGCACTTAATCATGAAAAATGTGACTGAAACATTGGGAACAATCAGCATGGTGGCTTGTGGCTCATCTTTCCCTTATGAACATGAAGGCTTCCTGAGCACAGGAGTGCAGTGGTCACAGATGGGTAAAAGAGACAATGTCTTCTCATCTGTACATCAAGGACTGCTTTTCCTGGCTTTTTTATCGGTTGTCCATGCAGCCCATGTTGTCTTATTCCCAGGGCTGCTTCCAGAGCTGACAGGCAGCTCGGAGAGGGGGAGGTAAAGTGGTGAGATGGTTCCTTGTGGGATAGGGGAGGGAGGACATCCTCTCCACTGCATGGATGTTTACAAACTGAAAGGGTGGTTTGGAAATCCAAAATAGCTATGGAAACTTTTATTTCAGCTTACACCTAAAAAAAGCCACAACCCTCTGAAGCTCAGGCTTTATTCTCAGTGAAGTTTCTTGCACAATCGTTAAAAATGTGGGCTGTTTGCACCCTTAAGCAACAAATCTGCTGCATCTACTTTCTGCAACCGAGTGTAAGTGAAGATTTTCTTTGTGTGGGGGCTCTGTGTCTCGTGCAGTGGAGGAGCGGGACCAGGGGGGAGGAAATGAGCATGCCAGCCCTGCAGCCATCTGCACCTCATGGAGCCACCTCAGCAGGACAGCACAGTCGTGGGAGAAACAGCTCTGAGTGCTGAAGGAGAGTCAGCAGCACCAAATATTTTTTGTTGGCAAGCTCAATGTATTTCAACCAGCTTCAGGAGCATCATGGAACAGATCCCGCCCTGCCGTTGTGTCTCTGCATGGTTTTGGGGCTGGCCTCAGCACCTGATGAGCTGATCTGTCACTCAGGGTTTATACCCAGAGAAATGGGGAACTAACTTGCTGCACAGCACCAACTGCTAATTTTAGTAACAGCTAACTCAACATGGCATCAACAAAATGAATTATTTCATTTTCCGAGGTCTACTGACCAGAAATACTTCTCGAGGAAAATCTTACATGGGTATCTTATAGACGCTCACAACATTTTAAACTGCAGCACCTCTGCCCAGTTTCCAAGGATAATGTCATGTGTGCTGTTTCTCCCATTTATGTCTGGATCCATGACAAACATGAACAAGCTGCTTTCACCTTCATCTTCAGACACTCTATCTGCAAAACATCATCCCACCAATTCAACCCGTGCTGGCTTTCTCTGGCCACCACCCGCTGACTCACCCCCGCTGCCCTGTCCTGAGGGACACATCATCACTACGGTTTTGTCTTTCCTTTTGGGAGTGATCTCTGTGCTCCATTTACGGACTTTCTTCCTCAGATTTTTTTATTCTTCCCTTCTTCCTCAGGTTTTTCTCCCTTCGGAGCTCATCCTTTTGTGTTTTCAGACCGCAGATTGGAAGCAGAGATGGGCTGTCTGATGTTCACCTTGAGTGTAGTTTCCCCTGGATGTTCAGAGGATTGGGGGATTCTGAACAAGGTTTTCCAGAAGCAGATCCAGGATCTGAAGCTTCAGGCTTACATCCACTTCTGTGTCTTTTCCAATGTCACAAACATTTCCTTGTCTGTTATTCCGTAATTAGCCTTAACCTAGTGAATTCCAAACATTCAAGCTTGAGTAGAAAATAACTATTTGGATTCAGTATTAAAGGATCATGGTAGCTTTATAACCACCCATAATATTTAAAACATCTGGAATCTGGAGTACCTCGGTGCTCAGGGTTTTCGCTTTTATTCCACCAGTTAGTGGAGATGAACTGAACTAAGTGAGGTGACTTGGATTTCCTTCTCATTGGACAAGGGCTGTTGGATCTCGACAGGTTTTCTTTTTTTTTTTTTAATTTTACCTTGCAAGAAGTTTGGGAGAAGATACTTTCTTTGCTGTAGCCAGCCGTGACTTACAGGTTTATATCTGCCTTTCTACAAAGGTAGTAAACAATTTTTCTGTGGAGGTGACTGTCTACTAGCCACGTACTAACTTATTTTAAATATGTCCCTTAACATAAACAGCTGGTTTCCCTTGGCAGAGCTCACAGTAAGGTCCCAGACATGAGACTTTCTTCTGCTGGCAAACCTGCAACCTCTTCCTTGGGTACAGGGACAGCTTTACAGAGCCATGGTCGCTGCAGAGAGTTCCATTGTCCCTCTACTCCATTGTCAATAGGGACTCAAAATAGGGTAAAACAACAGCAAGAGTGTTTATCTGTATCTCCAAAGCTTGAAAAAGCTGGAGGTACAGAGCAATTTCTATTTTGGTGTCACTGTGCTGGGGCACCTGTGAGGTGGTATTTAGGAGCAAGAATCGTTTTCATTTCCCCACAGAACCTGGCACCTGAGCTGACAGACAGTGCATTTTAGGGTGGATTTGAGCAGGATAGGTATTCCTGTCTCGACTCCCACTGCACTCCCTGAGACTGGCCATGGCATAGCTGGAAGGTGACAGAGACATCCTGACACTTCAAGAGTGTTTGTGTTCCTGTTCTCTTTCGCTCCTGCTGCCAGACACATCCTCTAACTTTGGAAGAAAAACGCAGGCTGGCACACCACCTTCCTGACTCTGCTCCGTGAGTGTCATTGTGGGAAGTCTGGAGGTGTCGCAGCTCTGGAGGTGGCTGCATTGGAAACCCATTGCAGAGACAGAGAAGCATCCAGGCGAAGGCATGGCAAAGTCAGTGTTAAACAAGGCATCCTAAAATCAGTTTCAGAAAACAACTACAGACTGTATAGTGCAGTGTATAATATTTTCTTCTAAAGTTAGGTTAATAGAGAGGGAGGGAAAAAAAAGACAAACTGTCTACACAGCAGCTTTAATAATGTGGATTAGGTCAGTCCAGCCCTAAGCCAGTGCAGGATCTTAGATCTGAGGCTCTTCACAAGACATCCATAATACGTTGTTAATGACTTCTGTGAAGTTCTTTGTAAAATGAGGGAAAAAAGAATGCTGGTGCCTCATTGTTCCCATTTTCGTGATTCTACAGGCACAACCTCTCTCAGCAGTGAGGTCTTCCTCGGCTTTTATCATCCAAGATTGCCCTAGCACTGATGAGTTAACAAGATCTGACAAGATCCCAGCACAGGGCAGTATACCTGCAGGTAAAACAAAGGTCACTTTGGAGTCATTTTCTCACAGTCTGGAGCACATACATGTTCAGCTCCGAGAGTTTTTTGAGTGGCAAGGGGAGACCGGTAGCCCAGTAAGCGCAGTTGTGCCTATTTGATGGAGGTGCGCTTGGATTGCTTCCACAGTCTGCTAGAAGCATAGTCCAAGCGCGTTTACAAAACATTTGGATTGTCAAATGAGTTAGTGGCTAAGATAATTTAGCAAACGTCTGCCAGATGTAGGAGAAGCAAGCACAAAGTCAGCTCCTTCTTGTAACCCAAAAAGCAGTGACAACTTATCTGAACAGCGTGTCTGTTGAAAACTGTGGGGTCCACGGTGACCCACCATTACAGGAAAAAGTTGCTGGTACTGCTGGGGTGAGTGTTGCTCTCCCTGTGTGACTTGTCCCTGCCGGAGCCACCCAGGGCTAACACACTATGGTTGGGTCACGTATCTTCAGAGGAGGACTCAGGCTTTTTTATGGATTTCTGTCTACGCTTGCTCTGATTTTACACTGCTTGTCTCCATTTGGATTCCCTCAAAGAACAGCTCTGCTGTGCTCATCCTCGCTAACGTCCACTAATGATAATGGCCAGTTTATTCCAGTCCCTCGGTAAGGCGCACTCTCATTTGATTTTCTCTCCCAGGTATCATATCTGTGTTTGCACAGTGGAAGAATGCATTTAAATAACCATGCAAGAGGCAAAAATCACCCTGTTACACTGAGCTTAGGTAATTTAAGCCCATTTTCCTTCCCTCACTGGGAGCACTAGGAAGGCAGAGGTGTAACACTGTTGTGTTAACAAAGTTCTTCACAGAGCACCTGGCTACTGCCCTTTCTACCGCTAACATGCCTCACCTCCCTTTTAGCTTACCAAATCACGAACAAACTCTTTGGAGCCCGGATAGCAGCTGTTTTGGGTCAGTTTGGTGCTGGGCAGAGGCTGGCAGTGTAAGGTTAGTGATTTCCCACGGCTGCAGGACAGAGCAGCAGGGTTTGAGGACAGCCAGGTGTGCCTCAGCCATGCGAACAGGGCATCCGCTAGCAAGCTTAATGTGGTTTTTTCTGGAGTGGGTATGATTTTCTGAGCTCTTCCTCTCAACTGCAGACTTTGTCTGTCACTCGTGGTGGCAGAGAGCTCATTGCAAGATCTATTTTCTTGAGCCAAAAGCTGAATGCAGATGTGTCTGCCACATTCATAAGTGCCCAGTCGCAGTGGCAACAAGAGCACCATGAAGACTGGGACCCATCTTAGCCCTCAATACATGTTTGGACTGGACTCTGTGGAGGAACGCCTGTGTCCCAGGCAGGGATGATGGACCTCAGCAGAAACTCTGGTACCCAGTGGTGCTGGAAGGGGAAGCACAGCCTTCCTGATATTGGAGTCAGCCCCTGTAAGCACGAGAACTGCCTAACAGAGACCACAAATGTAGGAAGGAGGGGGTTTTTTTACCCCATTACTGGGCTCCGCGGAGCATTAAGCCTGCTCGAGCAGAGCAGTTGTTGCGCTCCTTCGCAGGCAGAGCTGCCTACAGTCTCACAAAAATTCTGCGGTGGAGCCTTGGAAGAGAGACAATATAAAACCAAACTGCATGTTAAGCGAGTTGCTATGGTTTACTCTATCTATCTACCTCATCTTTATCTTTCCTACCACTTTCTCTAATGTAGAGAGGTGAGGCTTCCTCATGTGACTGGTTGGATTAGTATTTATTAGGACATCTGGGACCCCAGCACTTTGGGGTGCCCCATCCCAGGGCTTCAGGAGGTGTGCAAGCCCTGTGAAGGCAGTGGCTACCCCAGAAAGCCCATGCTATAAAACGCAGAGTAACGAGTAGATAAAACAAGGAGATTGGGAGGCGGCAAGAGAAACCAGTGAGACAGGTTTGGGCGGCATGTCAGCCAGTAATCTCAGCACACCAGTTTAAGTTTTGGGGGAGCTGTGCTAGTAAAGGAGTGATCTGAGAGAGGTTTGCTTAGGGCTGTTTCCACTGGGGGCTCCTCCTGCAGCAAGAGACACTCTGGGAGGGAAGGAGGAAGCTGCCGGAAAAGGTGCTAGGGATTTGCCATGTTGGGGGAGAATTGGCAGTACAGTAGCATCTGAGAGATGGGATGCTCTGAAGGCCATGGAAGCCAAGACAAGTAGATACAAGCCAAATCCCATGCGGTGCACTGCCTAATAGATCTGTTTTCACTCCGAGGGTCCAGAGTGTCTGACTCCAGCAATCTGCAGGGCCGTAACATTGACCGCAGTTTCCCCCTCCCTCTCCCCTTTAATTTTCCTTCCTTCCTTTGTGCAAATAAAGAAAATGCACTGGGAATTCTTTTGAAGACAGTATGGTTGGGGTTTGCACTGGAATTTCATAAGGAAGCTTACGAGACATTATAAGATGTCTTTAGAAAAAGACTCTTTGAAGCTTTTATCTTAATGCATTTACCTCTAGAATACACAGACTTTGCATTGAAGAAAAGCACTTTACAGGGAGAAAATTAAATACATAATGACTTGCAGGAGACCAAGAGACTGTATCCTGAGGAGTTTTACTCTGGGCTAGCACCAGAGAAATTAAAACGCTCACATACTCTTGACCTTGATTTTGGTGTTTCTGTTTCATGACATAAAACAATTGAGTTAGTAGGGATATTTTATTATTGTCCCCTACAAACAAACCAGAAGCAGAATGCTGGAGATCAGTATCGCTCATAATGGTGTAGTTGGTAGAAAATTCTGTTTCAATATTTCACTTCAATTATAAGAGCTCATATTGCCTTAGGTGAGCGTGGTAAAAAAAATTGCATAATAACAGGTTATTGTGCAATGGACTGTAAAACCATCAGACAAGGGTGTAAGCTTTTTTTTTTTTTTACATGAAAACCAACTGAATAAAGTGCCTGAAGTCTTTCTGTTATTTTCTGGCATTCTCCTGTGTAGTTACTTTCTAATACATGCTGAAGACATGCTGTAACTTCAGTTAGCAAAATACTGTTCACTTACATGAAAAAAAGAAAATTATTATGTACTATTGGATGAGTCACATCAGTTAGGAAGGCAGGAAACTTCGAATACAATGTGTTCCTCTGACAGTAACAGACATCAAAAGGAGATAGTGAACACTGAGGCCTGTGTTTCATGGGGAAGGTGAGAGGGCTGGTGGTGCTTTACGTATGCGAGTATAAATAGAGCAGCGCAACAGCACTAGCGTGGTCTCCTTAAACATTTAATAAACAAATGAAGCTGTGTCTAGGAAGGAGGAGACTACACTAGATTGGCCTAAGGCACCTTTACGCCTGTGTATCCACGGCCATGGTGGTACAGAGCACCTGGATAAACTCATTTCGCCAGAGCACAACCAGCCTGCAGAGCAGATGTTGCCTTTGGGCATCCTTGAGATCTTCTCTGCAAGCGTGAACCGATGACGTTTAATACCTCTTGCAAGGCTACTTTGGAGAGCAAATGGACAAGTGTGTGCTCTGACAGCCAGATCCTCACATACAAAAGATGCTGTAAAAACTATGGCTTCAGGGGGCTGCTTGGTAGATGCAGGGCCACGCATAAAATTAAATGACTTAAAAAGCATACTGCTGCAGAATTACAATTCAGTGCAGGCATTGCACTGCCCAGCTTCTGGTCACCTATGGGTATTTCACCTGTACCTACCAGCAGTGGCAGTACTGCTATGGGAAATATTTGGTTTTTTCCCTGTCATACTATCCCTTTAGCCTAGAGCAAACCATGATGACTCTGAAGTTATGGGAAATAGTTACCAAGGCAGGTCATGGATCAGGTCATCTCCTTTACTCTGTCTCTGTTAGAAGAAATATGTCCAGATCTGCTGGGAAATAAAGGGAGCCTGGGCTGAGCTCAGGTCTCAAAGGAGGTGATCCCTCCAGGCTACCTACCCAAAGAACAACCTGTAGTCATGCAACAATGCCTGGAGTAAATGGTTTTAGTAGAAATGCAGCAGAAAAAAAAAATCTGCTGGTTTGCAGTTGCACAGAATTGTACAATAATAATATGAATTTGCCATGGAATTAATTACAGGTTATAGTTCCGTGCTAATTTGTGCCTCATAAAATAATGAAAATAGCACTGAGGCAACAGCTCTGTCTCTTCTGAGTCACTACTTCAGCTATTACATATCTAAATATTGTGAATCAGAAATTACATTGGGATTTAGGGCTTTAGCAAAACTGGTGTTCCCGTATCTAGTCGCTATCGTGCCAGACTTACTCTTCTCGTTGGAACATGTTTCACGAGGTCTTGTTTTAACATCCGTACAACCAGTTCCTATGCAAAATGTTGAGTTATAAATAAAACATGTAATATATAAATATATATGTATGTGTGTGTAGACCTATATGTGTACATATAGGTTTTGCTACTTTGTGAATTCCCAAATGCTTTTAGAGACAGACTACTTTGATGGTGTACGTTGCACGCACACAACTCTAAAATGAAGGAGAGGGGGGATTCCTGCTGCTCTCTGTCACTCCCTGTGCAGGCACAATCCCTGCCTGCTGAAGGGGTGGATTGCACCTAGGGTGCTGCTCCCCAAGTGGAAGTAAGAAGTCAGACAACACGGCAACTGCTTCCTATCAGCTCATATCCACCATTGTTAATCTCCTCCCTGCGCCCAGCCCCATTTACAACCTGTTTTATTTTGCTGTTAATGCTTCTCACCTGATGTGCAGATCCACTTCCGCAGCAGCATCACAGCACCCAATCTCAGATACTCGCCACGTGGCTGTCTGCAGCCAAAGCAGCCGCGCCAGACGGCTCATAGCTAATGGAGAGAACTGGGTATCTTCTGAGCACATTTCTAGCTTTTCTATTTTAGACATCTATTTGGGGATGAGATGTGCCACAGCCCAGTCTGCCTTGCCTACAGTGACGAACTCCCCATGGTAGATGGATGGAGCCAACAGCAGCTAGTGTTAGCTGAGATGAAAAAGTCTGCATTTAGCTAGATGAACTTCCCACTGGGTATTTAGCACTCCGCTACTGAAATGTATTGATTTTCCCTGATACATTCTTCCTTATCTGAACTTTTATAAATGGTTTCTCAGTGCCAGATTTGCTTTGCCTTTGACAGATATACTTTTACTTTCCAGTGGCAGAATACTCTTTGGACAGCCTGTGACTATGCAAGTCCTCGGTCTCACCATTGAAAGAGACAGCGATAGCTAACTTGCCTCTACAGCAAAGCACTCCCATAAATAGCAGACTTATTTGGTAAAGGGTGGTTTTGTTAGGCGGGGAAGGGAGAGACATTTCAAGGCAATTTTGTATCACTAGATATTTAGGTTCAGAAATATCTTTATCCGCTTTGGGAATGCACTTCCTGTTTTGACTTGCACTCTAAATATATATAATTTTTAAATTACAGGTTTACGTCAAGAGAACAATTTAGTCAAGTATTACTTTCTTCAGAGAACACATCCTTGTTGTTACTCATAAATTACGGCATGCATTCAGGCATAAAGAATGTACGGATCTATTAATCAAAAACCATGATGCACATTACGGGTTCTCTGCAGGAAACAGCCCTGCTGGACATGGGGGCAGCTGATACAGAGCGGGAAAAATGAACGGCAAAGAAGGTCTGACTGGAGGTGCGGGGAGTTACTGGTTGGGAAGGACATCGCGGGACAAAAGGACGCGGCAGAGGTTTTGGAGGATCTAGTTCATGCCATGGTGTAACCATCCTGCACAGGCCCAGCAAGGTGGCCTGCGGTCAGGGCATGTTTAGCCTTCTGAGCAGAGATCTTGTGCGGGCAGCCAGGGGAAACCAGTAACCTTACAGGATGCAGCAAAATCAGCCAGGGTTCAGCGTCATTCAGCCACCCCAGCAGCTGGAAACTGAAATTTGGACTGCTACGGGGCTGTCTCTGTGCTGCGCCTTGCTCTAAGCCCTGGATTGCAAAGAACCAAATGAAAAGATGCCCCACATTGTGGGTGTCCTGGCATTCAAACTTTATTTGTTGCAGATAATACTTTAAGACTCAGGTTTACTCACTAGGGACTGTGCCTCGGGCATGTCTCCCACCCGCAATTCTTTTGAAGGGTAGAGAGTTTGCTCCCTGAGCTCTAGACAAGGACAAGGCAGGCCAGGGATGCAGTGATGCTGGGATTTTGTTCAAGGAGCAGCCTGCTGCAGTAAGAGGGGGAAACGTACAACTGGAGTAAGCTATGCTCCATTTTCAAGTCTGTGAGAGTTGCAACTGAGAGGCACAAAGGACCCAGGCTGCCCAAACACTTCTGACTTTTATCCAAAGCTCAGCAGGCAGGAAGAGATCCAAAACTTTGTTCCAAGGTTCTTTTTCAGTCAAAATTTGGACATAGTTATTTCTTGAGGAATTTATCCCAATGGCTTCAATGTATTATCATGAGAAGTGTGTCCCAGTAAACCCAATTTTTTGCATGTGTATTCTGATGGCTGCTGTACCTCTTGAGGTTTATAGTGATCCAGTTAGAAATGTGATGCTGTGTCACAAAATGCAAGCATCATGTTTGATTGTATTAGCAGAATTACCATGCGTAAAATGACATTATACACTCTTCTGAATACTGAATAGGTCATATCTCTATGCAATTCAAAATATCATGCTTGAAAAAAAATGTGTTTGTCACCCATATGAATTAGTGTAATAAAAGCTGAATCTGGCCCAAGGAACATTCGCTTGTTTTGGTACTACGTCCACCAGCAAAAGGATGATGTAAGACCTTGAAAAAAACTTCTGGCTACCTTCGAGACTGGGAATGGACTCTGGCCGTGGTTCTTTAGAGAGATGCCTTTGCTGATCTCTCTTCTCAGTAGCTCCTGCTGTGAGTGATACCCTGCTAACTCAATGCAACCTTTGAACTTCTTCATGAGTCTCCTTCCACAGAAGTCAGCTTACAATTTGTACTAAAAGCCTGGTTGTGTCATTCTGCTGTAGCTGCCTTGTGGAAGGGAGAGAGTTAGTTTATATATAGTGTTTTCACTTACAATATTTTATGAGATAAAAATCTGAGAACCCCTCCTGCCCCTGAACACACAGGTTATATTTCATGTAACAAAAGTGCTGACGTGTTTCAGTGTCAAATTACCTAGTGTCACACATGTAAGTTTTTGTTGGAATTTGTGTGTTCCATGTGACAAACCCAGTGCTCACTTCCACTGTGCACACCCCTAACCCTCAGCCTTTCCCTAATTTCGGAGCAATCTGCACATCCTACACAACCTTGCCCCAAGGAATACTTGGTTCCCAGTATAGAGGATAACAACATCTGTTTATGGCCACTGTGGTAAAGAGAAATTGCCATAAGAGCTTGGCAATGAGTTTTGAGTTTTTCCCATTTAGCTGATTCAGCAAAGCTAAAATGAAATGGCCTGTCAGAGCATGCCAAGGGGAACCATTTACTGCTCAGAGAGCTTGCAAAGTGTCTCTTTCTTTGTTTCCCCCAGTATCTCAACCCCAAAACTTTTCGGGACTATGATAAACAATGCCTCAGTATGTTTGTGTAAATGAAATATTGGAATTACTGTGCATAGCTATCAGTCACTGGCCAGGCCTCAGCCCAAAGAGATTTTGGCTGAAGAAGGCTTTGCAGTGAACGTATCCACCCCCTTGTTCCACAGCGCTGTGAAATCTCTGCACCAGGGTCAGGGTATTACTGGTAGGGCAGGATGTGCTGAGACCCTTGCTGAGCCCACCCACGCTGCAGCAGCCTTGCGGCTAGAAGATCCCCCAGCTTCCTCCACTTACTTAATCTTTCTCATATCGTTACACACCCCCTTCGGAGCCAAGTTCCAAAAACAGTGCCCATCCTTTTCCTTTTCAAGTTGGTAATGTTCTTTTGTCCGGCACATACACACATGCACACACACACACACACACAAAATGGTTCCAGCTGTTGTGAATTATAGCACAGAAAATACTTAAAAAAACCCCAGAAAAAGTGAATGAAAGATCAGCGCACAATCCGGAGAGTGGGGGACTAAATGTTTTTCATTAGTGATTAGATCTTTCACGTTTCCCTGCATACTTGTGTTCCTTGGTTAGTTCCTTGCTCTCAGTTGACTTTGGTCAGACTGGAACACTTGCAGATGGTTTTTTAAGAGCCTTGATCTTCTGCAAGGACATCTTGATTACTTTTTTTTAACTTGAAAATTGAACTTTGTGAACTCTCATCTTGTCTGGAAAGGACATTTAGGTCCACATATTTGGCCCGAATCTCAGGTTAGCTCAGTAATATTCATAGCAGCAACAATGCCCGTAAAGGCCAGCATAGAAGGCTCTTGCCAAGTCTCAAAAGAAAAGTAAAAGTGATGCCTAAAAGTTACCTGAGACTTTTGCTGGCCTAAATAGTACCAGTCCCAAATATTTTTCCTTGAGACTGATTTGAGTTTGTGTTAAAATATTTCATATGTAGGACAAATGTTTTTTCTTTTCTGTGTATATGTCAATTAATCAAGAGGTTAAAGAAATATTGTTCTTTCAGTGTCCAAAAAGATTACAGCTGCCAGGGGAAAAAAAAAAATCATTCTTATCTTGTTGGATTGTTTTACTCTTGCTTGATGGCAAGTTTTCTGATACCATTGATCTGTTTGAAATGTGTTACGGATTTCTACATCTAATAATAAGCAGCCTAAGTGTTGAATAGCAGATGGGATAGAAGCAGACCTGGTACAGACCTACCAGAGAGGAAAATATGTCATTCACAAAATATGAAAACCATGCCTAATGACAGTTGTTTGCATTTCTCTTATTATTGGTCCCCAGCCTTCAAACTTGTATTTTGTTCATTGAAATATCTCATCTGACAGACTGAGTTGTGCTGATGCTCAGACAACATAAAGAACAGTAAAATAAAGCCAAGTGCTAGGAATATATTAGAACTGTTGCCAAACTGTGCTGAGATAAAACTTCTAAAATTAACAAGTGTATTGTTTTCCTCGAAAACATTATCTGTCCTGAAAATAAAGTTCAAGACAGTAATGTTTAAATCTATAGGCTTGGGCCAATTTCTAATCTCATTTACACTGATGTAATTGACATCAGAAGTTGGCTTGCAGTGTGCTTACACTACGCCTTGGTGCCTTTAGCAGTAACTACAATAGAACTGAGGGCAATTTTTGAATATGTTCTACTTTACATCGTATCTCCATGACAATGTCTTTTAGTAAGCGAGACATTTCTTCAAACTGTCTGCATGAAAATGTATAGATCAAATTAACACCCAGCCAGAAAGAAGCTAACAGATATCACAGCTGAATTTTAAAATATTCCATTGGCTGAAGCTTTCTTTTGCAAGAAACATTGCACTGTCTGTAAGTAATTTTTGCTTCAACCACAAAGAATACATTGGTGGACAGAAAATTTCTTTCAGGAATGGCTAGTTAACCTAGCAATTTAAAACTGCTCTGAGCGCAGAATGTGGGAACAGTAAATAACCCTGGTTTCTGCTTTTCTAAATCTGTTACAGGAAAGCTCCATGATCTGTTAACTCCTTAGTCTGCGTGTGACACTGAGGTTTTGTGGACACAAGACCGAGGGCTTCTCATGTCTTCTGCCAATGCCCCACTCCAAGCCTGGACACAAGGGCCAGGCAAACAAACAATGGACTCGGGCAACACATGCCGGAGGGTCCCAGTCGGCTTGTGTGCAAACTGGCAGGAGTTTTTTGATGATATTGCAAAAAAATTATTCTGGGACTTGGGAAAACAACATAACAGTTCAGGCTGAGGACCTTATAACATGGGAAAAGAGACTTTTTTCAAACATCACCCAAATTTCTGTACATTTATCGTACCTCCCAGCTCACTGTTGGGCATCCAGCAGCATCTCCAGCAGTATTGCAAGGCAGTAAGCACAGGGTTCTGTGGATACAAAAAGATGATCTGGCTTCTTTCTACATTTGCATACATCTAAATGTTCATGCACATTTATGTGCGCTCGCTTACCAATGGGGCCAGCACAGGGCACCCCTGCTGATTCACTGGCTGAACGTCACGCCATTCTCACTTACCGGTTTTCAAGAAGTCTCCCAGCGAAATGCCAAATGTATTTGGCTCCGTTTTGTTGTGAGGTCTGATGAGATCACAGAAAGGAAAATGCCCTGAAGACACAGCAATAGAAATTAACTAGAAGACTTCCTCTTGGGGAAATGCCTTAGCAGGCATGAATCAAATGTCAGCAACATGCAGATTGCAGAATGCTCTTCCAATCCAGTGCCATATATGGATCACAATCAGCAGGATGATCCTGATCTGGGTCAAAATCAGCACAGGCATGGAAAAGGGCTTTTGGGAACTAAATGTGAATGTACGGGCTGGCAGAGTCTTCAGTCCTCACTTTGAGTCCACATATTGTGTGCTGGTTGTGGGTTCATTTAATTTCATTCATTGGGGTATTTTTAGTTCATTTCACACACAAAGCTTTCACATGGAAGTATCCATGACTAGCGCTTTCCCCTGTCTCCATTCAGCCATGGGATGGTCATTCTGTTATCTGCCAGGAGTAATCAACCTGACAAATCATAACCTAGTGATGACTGAACTTGTCAAATCTCCTATTTGTACAGCAGCAGCTCAACATATCTGAACCTGAAGTCTTCAGTCACTTGGAAACTTCAGTCAGCAGCAAGCAGCTCATGCAAGTTCAAGCACAAATATTATCTTCCCTTTGTGCTAGCTATCTAGCCATATGTATGGGCCTGGGTGCAGGGATCCCAAGCCCTGACTGAGGCACAGTTAACTTTCATGGAATCACGGACTCTTCAGAGTTGGAAGGGACCTCTAGAGATCATCTGGTCCAGCTCCCCTGCCAAAGCAGGACTGCCCAGAGCACATTACTCAGGACTGCATCCAGACGGGTCTTGAAAATCTCCAGAGAAGGGGACTCCACACCCTCCCTGGGCAGCCTGTGCCAGTGCTCTGTCACCCTCACCGTGAAGAAGTTTTTCCGAGTATTTGAACAGAACTTCTGCCATGAGAGCGGCCAGAGCCATGGTCCCAGCTGGTGCTAAATGGGAGGATCTGGGATGTAGCACCAGGCTCAGCAGCCAAGCAGTAAGGCAAGCTGTCGGGAAAGGGCAGCACTGAAGGTAAGTGGGAGCACGGCATGGAAAAAGGCTGGTAGCACCAGTGGGGCAATGAGGGAATGGATTTTGTGTGAAAATTTTTATGGGGAAATCAGACAAGTTTGAGAGTCAGTGTGGTGAATGGAGAAGAGAAAGCAGAGTAAGACAAAGCCTGTGACCATGGGAAGTAGGATCTTCTCCAGTGCTTGTGGTCTAAGGTAAAGAGAAGGAATGACTGCATGGAGTGGCTGTCTGAGGAGGTGAGGTGTGAATTTCCATAAGCAGTATGCAGTCATCAACACCACCATAAATAAGCCACAGCTTTTTAAAAAAATATCTCCCGACTGCAGGAGGTAACTTGGGTGCTGTGTTTAAAAACCCAACTTCCCGCTGCCCCAACAACATCCATGGGGATGGAAGAGGAGGTGTCCCTCACACCCTTCCCTGGGAAAGGCGGAGGTCAGTTCTCCATGCCCTGTGCAGAAACCTCCTGGGTTAAAGGTCTATGGTTTAGGAGGGTGAACATCCTCCTATCCCTACCAGGGACAAATGCCACTCACTTTCCCGGCAGAAGTGAGGACCTGCAGCGCTCCTGTAGCACTGTGCGAGGTCCCGATCTGGCACACTGCTATGCACACATGCCTGCTGCTGCCTCCAGCCATAAACGTCTCCCAGTATTTCTCCCCCAGTGCTAATTAATGTGGGACGCACATGCGATCCTGCAAACGGGGAGCATATATCTACGTGTATCTTGTTTCGCTGAGGTGAGCAGTTCTCTTTATCACCCAAAGAACCAAGTAATCAGACAAGTTGAAAGCTGGTCTGTTATTGAATAGTTAACGACAATATCCAGTTCCTAGGGTCTCCACACTAGTCCAAAAAACCTCCAAATTTTCAACACTGCAAAATTTTTCTGTGCTTTTTCACTTCGGACCCTCTAACGGGGCAAATAACAAAGTTAGTTGACCTTGGTTGTTATGGCAATAAGTATAAGCAAGAGCCTCTGTGCATACCACTCCTTGGTATAATCAGGTCTTATCACTCTGAGAGTGAACAGTTTCTGAACAATGTGCTGTTAATTTCAGACTTTAGTCAGTTAGAAGAGGCCCAACTAAAAAGTAAAATTACAAAACAGAAAATTGGTTCTGTTTTACCTCAACCAGGACACCCTACCCTGACATAATGTATCTCAGAAACATCTGCAAAAAGATTATAAGTTTGCAATGCAGAACTAGGTCAGGATTGCCAAAACACAGAAGTTTAAAGTTAAGGTGTTACTTCTATCTGTGAGTCTCACAGTGAAGAGCCTGAATTTAAAAAAAGCAATGTGCATTATGAAGTTAACATTAAAAAAATCACAGGATCTTTCCAGTATTTTGGAAATTTGTTCATTTTATAGGAGACCTGTCCTTTAGACCCTGATTTTTTTTTTTTTTTTTTTTTTGAAGATGCAGTCCTCAGATTTAGAGTGAAATGCTGCTTTTAATTAAATTTTTATGTCAGGAATTGTGTTCTGAAAAAGTTAATTGCTAGCCCATGCAACTCAGTAGAGGATGGTCCATGGCAGAAGTATCAGTCTTGCTGCTACAAGTTGCAAATACTTCACCTTTAATATTGCCATCTTTTCCTGGATATAGTATGGTCTAAATCTAGGTGATAAATCCTTTCTGTATGGCAGTAGCTCCTTCCATTTCTGTTCAAAATTCCAGCATTATGTTCTGCCACTTTTGGTAAAATAATTAAGCTTCTACATAGATTTATGATGTGGAGGCACTGGCAAGGCCCACAAGTGAATTTCTTATGATGTATTCAATGGAGATACTATATTTAGTGTGTTTTTAGATATATTGTCTGTGACTCTGTGAAAAATACCTTACACTAAATTATCCCATTTCTTACAGCCTTCGTTCATCTCCCACTCTTCCCCATAGCGTGGTGAAAATCATGTCAATGCAATAATGGGGCACAGAAGTAAAAAAGACATCCATTATGGATTTGGCCAGATGGTAAGTTTCTGAATAATAATGTATTTACTAAAAAGTGCATTTTAAAAATTAAATTAGTAATTTTGAACAGAAATGGAGATTAGAAAAGTTGAAACTTTTTATTCAGATGTTATTAAAATGAAACAAATGAAAGCCAGCAAAATTATTTTGAAAAGGTCATATCTCATGAAAAGTAAATGAAATGTCTCATACCAAGTCAAATAAAATGTTTGTTTAATCAAAACTGTTTTTTTCTAGATTATGCAGTTTTGCAACTATATCAACTATGCAATTATTTAGTTGAAATAATCTTGCTTGGGTCTATAAAAGTATAGACCAAGACTAATTTCTTTAATACCCACCTACTTACTTTGGAATAATATCAAAGTATCTGTACTAGTATCCGAAAATCTGATCAACATCAGAGCATAAAATGCAGTTTTATGCACTCTAGCTAAGGCAATGAGAAGGTAGTTATAATTAAATCCTTCCTTTGAGCAATATTTTCTCTTTATTGAACACTGTTTGAAAACAGGAAGATAGACAAGAAACAGGAATGGGAAATTATAACATCTCATGCAAGACTGATTGTTAAACAAATGCATAATTCTGTTCATTGTTGTTAGGAGAGCTGACGAAAACCTTCCTTCATTGGTTCGAACAATCTGCACGCCATGGCTGAAATTCAAGCGATGTGCCTTGGTACTGTCAACAGGGTGAGAAATGGTGTGCTGGGTCCCCAGGGTTGCATTTCAGGTTGGTAGAAGACACAGCCTGGCACTGGGCACAAATGCAATCATTGCAGGTGGCACAGTGAACCAAGGGGTGACCTCAGGTGAAGCTCAAGGCACCTTGGAGTGCAATTCTTGGTGGGCTGAGGGACCTGCCAAGGTGCTCTCCTCTTTGCTGATACCGATTGCAGGTGACCCTCTTGGGTACCCTCTCCATCTCTGGCTGGACAGCTTTGTGTTTTGTTTTGGTGGGGCACACCTGGCCAAACCTCCTCTGCTGCCTCTGAGGTGAACGTGGGCTCTGGGGTCCTGCTCCCGGGGTAGATTTCCATGTGGTCCTTGCTCCTGTGGCAGATTCTGAAAGCTCTTAAGCGGCTGGGACACTGTGCTATCCCAGCTCCCACGTGTCATCCCTCTGATTGCATGGTACTCTCACCCTGCTTTTCATCGCAGCCTTGGAAGTGTGAAAGGACTATGGGGAAGAGAAGGCTGAGGGGAGACCTTATTATGGCATACAAGTCTCTAAAAGGTGGGTTGAAGGAGGATGGAGCCAAACTCTTTGCAATGGTTCTCAGTGACAGGACAAGGGGCAATGGGCACAAGTTGCAACATAGGAAGTTCCATTCAAATACTCGGAAAAACTTCTTTACGGTGAAGGTGACAGAGCACTGGAACAGGCTGCCCAGGGAGGTTGTGGAGTCCTCTTCCCTGGAGATTTTCAAGACCCGCCTGGATGCAGTCCTGAGTAGTGTACTCTGGGCAATCCTGCTTTAGCAGAAGAGTTGGACTAGATGATCTCACGAGATCATCTCTCACGAGCCCCCTCAAAGGGACTCACGAGAGCTGGTTGGTGTTCAAAGACCACTTCCTCCAAGCTCAAGATCGGTGCATCCCTAAGAGCAAGAAATCGGCCAAGGGATGCAGGAGGCCTGCCTGGCTAAGCAGGGAGCTTCTCAACAAGCTCAAATGGAAAAAGGAAGTTTATACTAAGTGGAAGAATGGCCTAATCCCTTGGGAGGACTATAAGAATGCCGCCAGAGCGTGCAGGGATGAAACGAGGAAAGCCAAGGCTGCCTTAGAACTCAGCCTGGCAAGGGATGTCAAGCTCAACAGGAAGGGCTTCTTCAAGTACATTGGAGGAAAAAGGAAGACCAGAGAAGCTGTGGGACCACTGTTGACCGACACAGGAGCCATGGTGACGGAGGATGCGGAGAAGGCGGAGTTATTGAATGCCTTCTTTGCCTCGGTCTTTACTACTCAGCCCAGCCCTCAAGAGCCCCAGGCCTTGGAGAAAGTAACAGGGAAAGAGGAAGACTTCCCCTGGGTGGAGGAGGATCAAGTGAGGGATCAGTTAGGTCAATTAGACATTCAGAAGTCCATGGGCCCTGATGGGATACACCCGAGGGTGCTGAAGGAGCTGGCGGATGTCATTGCTGGGCCGCTCTCCACCATCTTTGAAAGGTCCTGGAGAACAGGCGAGGTGCCTGAAGACTGGAGGAAAGCCAATGTCACTCCAGTCTTCAAAAAGGGCAAGAAGGAGGACCCGGGGAACTACAGGCCGGTCAGCCTCACCTCCATCCCTGGAAAGATGATGGAACAGCTCGTTCTGGGCGTCATCTCAAAGCATATGGAGGAAAAGAAGGCCATCAGAAGTACTCAGCATGGATTCACCAAGGGGAAATCATGCCTGACTAATCTGATCGCCTTCTATGATGGTGTGACTGGATGGATGGATGAGGGGAGAGCGGTCGATGTGGTCTACCTTGACTTCAGCAAGGCGTTTGACACGGTCTCCCACAGCATCCTCCTAGGGAAGCTTAGGAAGAGTGGGTTAGATGAATGGACAGTGAGGTGGATAGAAAACTGGTTGAAGGACAGAGCTCAGAGGGTTGTGATTAGGGGCGTGGAGTCTATCTGGAGGTCAGTGATGAGCAGTGTTCCCCAGGGGTCAGTACTGGGCCCAGTGCTCTTCAATATATTCATCAATGACCTGGATGAGGGGATAGAGGGCACCCTCAGCAAGTTTGCTGACGACACAAAGCTGGGAGGGGTGGCTGACACCCCAGAAGGCTGTGCCGCCATCCAGAGAGACCTGGACAGGCTGGAGAGCTGGGCAGAGAGGAACCTTATGAAATTCAATAATGGAGACACAGACCAAAAGTGTGGGTGAGTGATAGGGCTGCAAAGGGCTCAGGACTGAGTTAGGTGGGGGGCAGGTAGGAAGGCAGGCCACAGGATGGCTTCAGGTGGGGCTGGTGCAGTCAGAGCAAGAGAGAGGGACAAGGTGAGCAGCAGCGTTTTTGCAGACTGATGGGCGAGAAACATGTGCCAAGAGACACAAGAGCAGGGACTTCTAGCAATCAAGCTGGGAGAGACTGTAATTTAAATCTAATGGATGTCGGGTTGGAGGCAAAGGAACATTAATGTCATTTTTCTAAATCCCAGACTAAGAACTAGATTCCTTGAGAAAGCCTTGGGATTAACTGATACCACCACACAAAATACGCAGACATAGCTTACATTTTTCTCAGGCTTTAACTACCTTAATATCTTAGATAATAGAAGGATGTCAGAAAAATTTAAACACCCAGAAGCCTTTGGAATTTCAAAAGCTCTCTCAGTACTTAATTAGAACTAGTTATTAAATCTGGAAAATTATTTCAGCATAGGCTCCCACCTTTTTGTTCTTTTTTTCACCCGCTGTGCTCCATACCGAAGCCCAGACAGTTCTGGGGAAACCACAGGATTCCCTCTACTGGGCAAGACCGCCAAGTCCAGCATCTTATCTTTTCCAAATGTTTCAAGGAAGGTATGTTCTTCTCCAGGCCTGCAGCATACTGGATCAGCCAGGCTAAGCTTAGCTACAGGTCATGGCTGTCACGCCTGGCCTCTGCAACCTGAAGCTTTCCTACCCAATCAATCAGAACGATGAACACTTTGGAACTAAGCAGCTTAACATATCCCATGAAGACAGTTAATACCCTGTGAGATTTTAGTCCCAAGTTCATCCCCAGTTCTCTCTGGGAAGAAATGGGTCAGAAAATAACCAAAGCAACAGCCACCATTTTATGCCACACGATGCTTTTTCAATTAAATCATAACACTCCAAGAGGTTGTTTTGATTAGTTACCATTTCTCTTTCTTAAGTGGAATAATAACAAGGAGAATATCTCAGTCATTTTAAAAGCTAACAGTGAATTGAACATCAGATGTCGCAACTGAAATGTTCTTTTCTACTTTTTTATGCATAGGATATTGCAAAACAGGGAGGGAGCTGCTCCTAATTGGAGCAAATAGGACCTAAAGGTCATTAAATGAAAATATTTCACAAGGGGAGTTTCTGCTTCCCAAATACCTTCCTTCTAAAAAACACAGGATTCAAGAAAACTCAGTGTATTTATAGGACCATTCATGGACGAGCCCACAGGAGGTGAGGGAGCTGTGGACACAGATTGAAATTCCGACGTACCAAGTAGGCAGCTCATGCTGGCTTCTTTCTTCTGCCCTAGGAGTCCTTATCCTGCCCGTGTGCCCTGGAGGAGGCTGGGGAGAGGATGGAAGAGGAGCAGAGCTGCTGCTGCTGACAAGCCAGAATTTTATCTTCAAGGAAAAGTTAACAGGCAATTCAACAGAGGGCTGGCTTTCAGCTACCCTGTGCTCTGTACAGCAGCGGGTACCTGAGGTTTCTTACCAACCAGCAGGTCATTTCAAACACTGACTACATCACCATACTCCAACACTCCCATCATTGATTTTGAGACAGGAAGCACAAAAGAAAGGAAAGCCGTCCCTTGGAATGACTGGCTGCTGCCCTCTAGGTTTTCCTGATCCTTGGAACAGGGATTGCATTTTTAAAATTCATCATGCTCCTCCTCGCTTCTCCTCCTGGGGATCTGAGAGTCCACTGGCCTGTGAGTACCTGTACTGATGGGGATCTTCAGCTGTCTCCACTCTTCTGTGTATTTAGACCGTTCATGTCTTTGCCCTGCTCTGCTGCAAGTGTACTAGCTGTACCATCCCTCCTTTACTAGAAAATGTTAGAAGGCCCACAGAGATGCTTTCTGCAGTCAAGTGTGAACATCCTGAGCACCTCATAGCTTCACTTCACTTCAGCCTCAGGTTCATTTTCTGTCTCTGTGTCATTCCTGAGGCTACTGTTGTTGCTGCCTTTAGTGGCAACAATCAAATCCTTCATGCATTATATTCTGCAGCCCCACGCAGATCCACCAACACATGGGGCAGAGGCAGATTCTGATCCCCCAGAGCTTGCCATGGGGTTGGGTCCTTGGTGAGCCTGGCTCAGGGTATCTCTGCAGTGGGACAGGTAGGATTTATATGACCTGAGTGTAGAGCATCAGAGCCTAGATACCTTCAGCTGAGCCTGTCTCCTTTAGCTCCATTTAGGAACAACGTGGAAGGATAAGTGCCTATACAGTACAATTCAACTAATCTCATTTATGCATCTGCTTTAGGATGCTATGAATTGTACCCCAGATTCACTGACTACAGATACTCAGATTGTGGTGACCAACGCAGATAAAGATGTCTACAAGGCTGCCAGATGAACCGCACCCTGTGAGACAAGTTGCTCTGAAAGTGTGTGGTTAACTCAACAATCTCCCGAGACAGGTCTTTTTCTGTTTTACTTTATATGAACTCAGGGCAAGTTGATAATAAATTGAAATATATTCTTAAATTAAGTAATAATACTCATGAAACACATGGCATCAGGTTGAACTAAACTAGTGCATATTCTTATGTAGATAAGGTATGTGATGATATGTTTGATCTGTTCATTATGAACAACTGATTAGACTGAAGTAACCTTTTGCAATTAACAAAAATGTACATGAGACATGCAAAAGAGTTTTCTCCCCTAAGACTGTCACAGTATCAAAGCCAGTCTGTGCACATGGTCGATCTCTTAATTAACCAAGGATTTTCTCATATTGTTTTCCCCCTCCTCTTTGTTTTTTAAACTTTCTTGCTTGATCTGCAGCAGTTGACCCCCACACGTTATTCACAGTTCAGAACCAGAACCCAGAAATGCCCCAGTTGTCTCTGGGCTGACACTTCTCTACACAGAAGGACAACAAGGAACCGTCACTCTGGCCATGAATCCCATGCATAGACATCAGCTTAGAGAAAAGTCAAGGACTGGAGCTTTTTAGAAAATGTTAAACGTTTTCTTTACCAGAGGTGCAGTTTCTGGGAACAAATCAAACTAATTCAAGGTTCAGGGAACAGCACAGTTTTGTTTTAGAAAAGAAGTCTGTTATCCTCAAAGCTTGCTGAATCTCCTTTGCTGTCACAACTCAGGTCAAATGCAGGTGACTTGGCTATAAAATGAGAATGACGCATCTGATGAAACGTATAAAAGACGTTAATCTGTGTGAACTCCCACCTCGGTGTATTGAGTTCACAGAGCAGCGCACAATAGTGGAGGGATCTGAAAGGACCGTGTTCACACAGTTGCACAGATGCCCTTTCAAAGAGCAGGCTGTCAACTGGCTAAAACATGAGAATTGTGATGAAAGACCAGATTCTGAAAGGCATCTCCATCGCCCGAGCCAGGTAGGCTGAATCTGCTCTTCCCCATGGCTGCCCCCAGAGCTGCTCTCACCATCCTTCACAAACACTGAACTCAACCCTCCAAAGTTTATCATTTTCACGCCTTCTGCTCCTCTGCAAGCTCATAAGCAATAGTCAGGGCTGTTTCAGGCCCTCGGACATGGAGGGGAGCAGCAGCAAGGCGCAGGGCTGGCAGCAGCATGATGAAAATCTTGACTGCACATTAGAGTTCCTATAAAAACAAGCCTCTGGGGAATAATCTCATTATAGGTAACTATAACCTCATTATCTAGCTATATAAGTTCACTCCCTGAGTATTACCTCACTAGTTTCTTCTGTGCTGCGAAGCTGTTGTTTCTCTCATGGTCTTTTGCCTTACACTCCAATTATAAGTGGTTTTGGGCAGGCACCATCTTGTGAAGATGTTTGTCTGGAGGCACCTACTCTGCAGCAGGGGTTTGGAAATGCTGCTGTATTGCAAGTAGAAACAGCCATCCTGCCCCTTCTGAGAGGTCCTGGGCTCTGGAGGTGCCTGGTCAAACTGTATTAGTGTACCAAAAAATTTGTGAAATACCTTCTGACACAGATAAGGAGTCATCTAGGAGGAGGGAGTGCATGAATTTTGTGATGGCAAGGGAGTGTCAGTCCACCCCATCAGTTCAGGGTGACTGATGGGGTGGGTGGGCAGTATCACTGCCATCTCGTACTTGGGCAAAACAGAAAGAAGTGCGTGGATGAGCAGAAAAGCACACAAAGGAAACTCATCTTTTCAGCAGGTACGAGCCTGAGAGCAGCCTGGAGGGCTCCTTGCTGAGGGACCTCACACACAGGCTGCAGGGGTGTCAGTGGGGGGCAAACGAAAACAATGTGCATTTCCAAGAAAAAATAGGTTCAACCACAGAGATATGGGCAATAATAAATGGATCCAGCTGGTAAGTGGATGTGGCAAAAAGATGTGTGAGGAAAAGCTTGGGCTTGAGAAGGGAGAGGCAGCTAGTGAGGAGGCTGCCAGGGTCTCAGTGCCAGGGGTGCAGTCAGTGACAGGTTTGCAAGACATCTCCAACACCACTTTCAATGGCTGTAACTAGAGAGATGAGTAGAAATGAGGGGTTCATTTCTGAGAGGGATCAGACTTAACTTTTACTCTGCAACAGAAAAAAGCACGTGTCTAAGATGTTAAAGAAGAGGGGAAGAACGAGCCATATGGAAGGAGCCAAAGAGAAAGAGATGTATGGAGGACTGACTCAGGTTCCTTCTCAGGGGATTAAGAGGAGAAGAACTTCCCACCATATTAAGAAAAATTGCCATCATCGCCATTCCACTGAGAGTTTTTTGCTTGAAGGACTATGATCTATAACAATAAGCATTGCACAGGGTAAGTTTTCTTCCTCTTCTGTTATCACTAGAGACCTTAGAAAACTAAGGCAGAGGGCATAGTCCATAGCTCAGTCACTATGGTGGTCTCCATGCCTGGAAAGATCACTCACTTATCTCCCAAAGCAGACCTATAAAAATAGACAGCCCTTGAGGGTAAGCAGTCCAGGAGACAGTTGTCTTGGAAAAGATGTTTTTATGCTACCAAGAATGATCATAAACACACTTATTCAATGCAAGGCTAAACGTGTCTTAATTTTCTCCAGGTTCTAGGTAACAAGATTGGTCTTAATTAAAGGGAAAAGTAGACTGAACCAGCATGGAGAGCTGAAATGTATGCAGCCTGCTATGCAGAATAACACATCCAGTTCACCTGGAGGCACAGCAGGGACCCAGCAGGGACCTGGCAGTGACGGCAGCCCAGACACTATGCAGCAGTAGGGACATTCCCTTAATAAACATACTACTCATATGTACATACTAGACCTACCTAAATGACATTTCAGGCAATACATGCACAATTTGACATGGGCTAGAGCAAATACATACCAGCAGAGGGGATTAGTTAGATACAAATGGTGTGGGAAACTTGCCCAGGTACCCTCTGACCAGGGCTCATGGGGTGGGAAGAGATACCTTAAAACTAATGATGGTCCTTCCCCTCATGGCTCCTTACTCAGGGGCATCTGGGCTGCAGCAAGCTGAGAACTAGCCCATCAAGGGGGAATGGAAACATCGGTTCCTGAAGTGAGCATTTCTTACTGTCACCAGCCAAGCAAGCAGCTAGAATAGACTCTCAAGTGTCACTGCTATGGGTACCAAAGAAAAGGTTTCAATTTGAAATTGTATTTATAATATGAGGCTATTGAAAAGGCCTTATGGCAGTGAAATCTAAATGTTTCATTAATGAAAGAACAGCAGATGAATAATCACAATAAAAGTGTCTGTTACCATGGGACAGCGAAATAGAAACACAATGGGCACTTGATGAGTGGCGATTAGTCTGGCTCCACAGACTATTTGGGAAATAGAAAAAACCAACGGATTGTATTAAAAGCCAAAGTCAAAAGACACATTTGGGAAGCTTAAGTCAAAGAAATTAAGGATGGCTACATCAAAAAGAGATGCTGTCTCTGTGGATCTAGGCTTGAAGTGAAACTTTTAAGTACAAGACATGTCTATGACCCTGTAATTACAGGGTGTCAGGCATCACAGGGATGCGGAGGGGCTGAACTGAGACTATGCATACCTCCCACTTGGTGTTTTCTGACTCTCCGTGCAATTGTTCAACCTTATTGTGTTCTCAATACATTCCCCAAACCCTGACCAGATATTCCCAACTCAGAAATCGCTATGACACTCACCGCCTGAGGGGTACTCAGTAGCTGATGCAGAGCTAGTTTGCCCCATAGTCTCGTACCACCGCATGTTTGGCTGATGCCAGGAGTGATTGGACTTCTTCTGAGGTCTCCCTGCATGAAGTGGGACCTCTTGACTTAGCAACACCTACAGAAGAAGCAAAGGCAAAGGAGATGGATGTGAAAGTGCCAAGTCACATCTGGACCACACATACTGACACAACAGTGAAAATCCAAGACTGTAAATATGGAAGAAGGGACAAATACTGAAGCAAACGCACCTCTGTGGAGAGGCAAATGATCAGTAGCAGAGAAGGACACAGCTGGTGGACCACAGCTCCAGCAGCTCTGAGCTTTCCTGCGTGCAGTGGACACAGTTCAGGGGCTGGACTGTCCCTTGTCATTTTGACTAGCCACTGCTGCATCAGCCAAGGAGCATTTGCCAAGATGTGACACTGCCTTTGAAGGAAAAGCCATGGCAATACAAGGGCTCATTTCAGGGTGTACAGGAGTGGTCTCACTCCATAGTGGGGATGAGCAAACTACAAGACGGGGATAAAAATAAAGAGACAGAAGGGGTAATACCATCATTTGATAAAAAATGACTGATAATTCTGTATGGGATTGCAACTAAAAGCAGCAGAGCCATCATACCTAAAGTACTATGTAAAAATTACATTGAAAGGAACCCAGGAAGACCATTTGCATAAGAAAAGGGCCAGAGACGTTTTATAGTACTTCAAAGGAAAGAGACACTGAAGAACATATTAAAGCTTTTCCAGGTATAACAAGTACACAGTCAATTCAAGTGAAACCATCCACATTAGGAGCACAGAAATCACTGTCCTTTCTCTCTATGGCACTAGATTCATCCGAGTTGCTAAGGAATCACACTCCACCCCCCACCAACATACTTTAGATTGTATTTCTCATGACCTTTGGCTAAGATGAGTAGAAAAAGAAGATATTCAGAACAAATCTTTCAGTAGATATGGTAGTGATATAGTGATGTATAACACTGGGTCACACTTTACTGAGAATTACTGAGATGTTTTTTTAATCGAATACACACAATTATCACTTCTGTGGGAAACAAAGTCTAACCAATAAAGCCATTATTGAAATATATGCCAGTTTCTGATCCAGATATGTACTTTTAATACAGCAGTGATCCAAGAATGTACTATCACTAATGCTGGGCTAGAAACTGGCAATATCTACTTAACAAGAAGTTAGGTTTAGGTCAAGCAAACACAGAAATGTTTTAGAATTTGTAAAAAAAAAGCAAGAAAAGAGGAAAAATAGAGAGGCCAAACCTGAAACTTTTGATTTAACCAACAATGGAACACTTCATTTCAGAGTATTTAATCCCTGAAAATCTGTTTGCATTTCTTTTTGAAGTTCAGATCAGTTCTTGAATGAAAAAAAAATTTCTGATTAAAAGAATAAAAAACATTCTTTTTGAAATATCAAACCAAAAATTTCTTCATCTTGTCTTCTATAGTACCTCATAGAATGTGTCAGAACAAAAACTTTCTCCAAGAACAAAAGTGCTTCTTAATTAATTTCTGTGATGCCAATTCATCGAATCTTTCAACTCTCTAAACCTTGTCTTTAGAGCAATGTCATATATGTAAAGAAAAAAATACTCCACCGTAGTCAACCCATTCTGGCATTTTTCCCAACAGAAAGCTGATAAATAAGATTTCCTCCCTATAAAAAATTCATGGTAAAGCAGTTGTGTGTATACATGCATACATATATATATATCTCTGTGTATACTTATATAAAAGAAGAGACGACAAATTTGTGAGAATGCCCTGGTGGGAAAGGTGTCTACAGGGAGGAACATGGGCTGCAGACAACAGCAGTGGTAGCAGCCGGGAAGCTGCCTGAGGTGTGAATTCCCCCATGCCAGGGGTCTTGCAAGCAAAACTGCTCTTCCCAGTGCCAGGGAGCAGATGAACAAAGGCACGGTGGCAGTTGCGTTGCCTACGCAGGTACCAGAGGCGAGAGCTGTGGCAGGCTGGGAAAGCTGGTGCTCAGCTTTCAGCTTTAGTGAAAGAGCAGTGGCACTGCTGTCTCCATGAGTGTCCCTGGGAGATGACTGATTATAAGCAAGAAATCTAGTGGCTGTGGGTTTTTTTATTTTTGCTGTGTTTCACTGGGAAGGTATGGGGCAAATGCCACTTTAGAGGGTTCTGGCTAATGCCAGGTTTTATCCAGGGGTGCATGCTTGAAGGAAGAGTCTCTGGAGCTTGGTGAATTACTTCTGTGGTTTCCCCATCTCCACATGATGTATGGACCACTCATCCCTGTCCTGAGACCCCCTGTTCTCGACAGTAAGCAGATGGCAGCATAGCAGCCCCAGCACTAGTTCTCCTGCAAATCCAAGGGAAATGCTGGGATTCATGGGGACATTCAGTGTTTGCTCCTCCTCCTGGTCTCAAGTGGATCTCCACAGGCTCAAGATCTGGTGTTTCAGATTACATATGAGCACTATTTTCATCTTCCTCAGGAAGTCTTTATTCTCAGGGTGCTGGTTACAGACCCATTCAGAGTAAGGAGTGTAAGCTGATCTCTGAGCTCTCAGTGCCTGCAATGCTTAATCACATCCCACTCTAAAAGGAACCATCTGATGTCAAGATTTGGATGATAAGAATATGGGACACATTAGTCATGGAAGAGCTGACATACTTAGAGCAACAACAACAAGGAGATTACCTTGATATATGTCTGCTCTTCTTAGCATATATGGACAATACCTACAAAACAGAGACTTAATTCCTTTTGCTTCTGCTAATAAGCACCTTGCCCTTTGCTATGAGAACACCACCCTCTGCAGCAGAGGCGTAATATAAAAGCATAAAAAGTAGAAGAAAGCTGGTGTAAAAGAGGGTATAAATCACTGCCCCAACTCACAAGGTCCTGCCTTTCAAACAATTTTGGTTTCCTTATTAAAGATAATTGTATTCTTGTTTGCAATCAAACATTGCAAACCCTGTACTCTATGCCCTTGGAATACACATATGAAAAGTGTGGTAGTTTTTAATTAAATCAGTTCTTAGATGAGCAGTAAAATTCTTAATCTGACAAAGTGCTCAGCAGCATGTCCAGAGTGAGGTGTGTGAGTTACAGCAAAATGTCTTGGTGGGATGTATTAGGAATCGGGTTAATGAGCCTGGCTGTGCCTATGAAGGACCTGGAGCATAAGATGTGCAGGACCTGGAGCACGAGATGGGCAGAAGCTGTCACTGGGCAGCTCCACCACCCAGGACACGATCCAGTGTGGGCTTCCCACCTCACATCAGCCCAGAGGAGGACGAAGAGTGTCACTGGGACACGAGCCTAAGACACAGTCCTCTGCATTTGCACCACAGCTAGAGGGATTCATTTCCCTGCCCAAAGACAAAGAAGGCCACAGAACCAACCCATTAATGACCCCATATACTGTGAGCTCAGAATGTGAGCTTGGGCCCAGAGAGCCATATAGACACCTACAACTGTGCTATGGAGAGGATGCACATATAGAAAATCCCTCTCAGCATAAATTAGATCATATTCCCTTTTTGCACTGTTTGGGCTCCATTCTGCCGTGCACTGGGAGTATTTGTGAAGCATTAGCCATCTGTCAGCCCTCTGAATCCACCTTTCTCTCTGCCGTAGTCCTCCATGGGTATGTAGCACATCAATAACATTTCCCACATCCCTGAGCTGCCAGAGGTTAAATTCACGTTCTTACTCTTGGAGATCCAGCACTACGGCTAAAACATTAAGGACATATTTTCCTGTGTGCTTTTCACTTCAGTCTACAGCACATTGCTCTACACACTTTCCATTTGAAAACTGTGTCTCTTCTATAAAGCTGAAAGCATCTCCAGGTGATATGATCACTGCTGACCATTTGGGTAACTTCTGACACCATGTCTGCCCTCTGTTACCTGTGTGCTAAAGGAGCAAAGCAAAGATGAGGTGCATGACAGATATCTGGGAATAAGTTATGCCACCAATTTGAGAAAATCCTCTTGAACTGCAGGAAGACTTACCCCACAACTTTATACAAGGTGACCTGAACATGTATCCTTTAGCCTGATGTCTGGGGTGCTTTCCGAGTGCCAGTATGGCCTGGAAAAAAAGAGATTTCCTGAGAAATCTCAGAGGCAGGAGGGAAGTGCTCCCACCACGGTAATGCTACTGGGGAGGACAGAGTTGTTTCCCCTTTCAAAGAAACTTTATCAGCTTGGCACAAGCACTTTCATTTTCGTTTTTCCTAAAGAATTCAATGCATATTGCCCTTCCCTTTTTCCTAGGTGATGGCAAAGGGACATTTCCCCAGACCTATGCATCAATACTGATAACAACACTTTGAAATTCACGAACAAGCCATTAGGGCCATAAAATTTGCTCTTCCACCTTCTAAGAATATTTTAAGATGCAAATAGTCCAGATAGCCAAAGGTGTCAGGACCCAGAAACCAGCAGGAGTTCTGTTAAATTCAACATGTTTCTGCATTTGTAAAAGTTACCTTAAAAATACAAGGGAAACTGAGACCATCTGAGACCTTGATGCAGGTATTCCCTGTACAGAGATCTCAAAGCAAATTAATTGTGTCTTCCTTGTTAGGTAATTGAATTGCAGACTCTAGCGTATGAAAAGAATCTTGAATTAAATACTGACAGAGTACTTTATTTTAATTTTTTTCAGAGGAACAGATTTTAAGAGTCTGATCAATAGTATTGTAAGTGTTTTTTTCACTGACATTTCATTTTTAAATTGAGGGGGATATCTTGCATAAATGATTATAGAAAAAAGCATTCAGGGAATGGATGAATGAAAAGAATTCACAAAAACTGTTAGCAAAATTTTCAATTACTCTTCCATAAAAAGAAAAGATGATAATTTTTCCATAAAAATGTTATGAAATAAGTACCCCTCCTTTTTTACCATGCTCAGTATCCAGAAAAAAATTAACTTAATATTACACAGGACATTCCTGAAATAGGCATTAGATTCTTGGAGATCTCAGTAGTTCTCGGTTAAATCCCCAGATCCTGAATTTATGTAATTAATTGAAAATATTTGCTTTCTCAGGCCCTCAAAGTTATCAAAAGCTGGAAAACTTGCAGTCAAAAAAGTATGAAAGCAGAAGGTAAGAGCAAACGATATGACAGTTAGCAATGCTAAAAATGTCATGAGTTTTGGGTGCAGCTCCTGTTTTCTGAATTCCTGTCTGGGAATGCATCCCAAACCCTTGACAGGATTTACTAGGTCATCAAACACAGCTATACTGTGCTAGCCAAGATAGCACAGCCTCTGCCTCTAGAATAGAGATATGCTTTAATTTCTTCTCCAGAAGAAAACTGCATGAAAGTTGGGTTTGCTTAGGCCCTGTAGCTTGTTAAGCAGGGATAAGTCTGGAGCAAGGCGCAAGGAGATGATGAGGGATGCCGGCACACCAGGATCTTGCTCCAGCTTGAAAGATGGCTGATGCACAAGTTTTTTCCTTTCCACATCAGTCATCGTGCAGCTGAACATTTAAAAAGCATTAAACCGTTTTTTTTTGTCCTCTGAACTACCCAAGAACATCAGGTTATGGGATTATTCTGGTCATGAGTGTGTTTCTTATGTCTCATTACACACACACACACACACACACACACAGAGCATGGATGCCTAAATGGCCTCATTCATAACAAGGGCATCACATTTCAAAGACGAGTGAGACCCAGATGATTTTTTTAAATTCAGTTCCCCTTCTGTGCGCCTCTCTCGGGTGCTTACATGAATTAAGCCCCTAATCTTTTGAGCTTTGCCCACCATATGTTATTAAAGCAATTGGTTTTGCAGGGATATCTTTGATTTCATTAAAATATCCAGTGGTTAAAACTGTTCTTTTAGGATTCGTACTGACTGAGATGGGCTGTTACTTCATTGTACCTCCCTAATTCAAACACTTCAAAACTTGTATGTAGGAGATACGGACTCCTGTTCAGTAAAATTTCTGTTCCAAAGCCACCTGTTAGATAGGGGAGGAAAAACAAGTCACACTTGTTATGAAACTGAGTTGACAAATGAGATGGAAAGGCAGTGTGAGGTGTCCCTTTGGGCACTACCACCCCAGGATCCACCCTTGCCACCCAGAGACGTTGCTCCTTCATCTCCCTCCCACTCCTCACACTTGCCTGTGCCAGACCGATGTCGGGAGCACGGGGACAGCCACTAAAAGACAGCTTTGCATGACAAGGAATAAAAAGGTTTTGGCAAACAAAGTTTTGGAGAAACTATAATGCTGCACTTAGTTCCACAAAGTTTATAGTTCCTCACCTCTGGCCCCGTTTAATGCTATAATTACTCTTTTAAATTTCTGTTCATTTAACGTCACCCAGCCGTCTTCCTTTGTTACCATTTATTTAACTGAAACAGGCAGAGGCTGATATTGAAGGCAGGCATGGAGCCAGCATGTTAAAACCTGCTTTTAATTTAAGGTTCTGGGGCTAGTTTCCTAGCCATTACCACATTTCAGAGAAAATGAATTTTCTTTCTCTGTCAAATGGCGGCTGATCTAGATCTAATTAGGGTCAGTTTCACCTAAAGATGCGTCATTTACGTTCTGAATATATGGCTTCCAAATTATCGTTTTGGTTTAACTTCAGACATGAGCAAACCCATGCATATCTTTTTTAGATGGCACTGAAGATAAAAATCAATGGATTTTCTTCCACAAATACCTTTCCCAGCAAAAAGACGGCGGCTGAATGGAGAAAAAAGATACAGTTCAGAATAAGGGCAAAAAAGATTACAGGTAATTGCAGAATGTAGTTTTCTGAACTGCAGAAAGAGTATCCCTTTTGAAATTCACTAAAAAAAAAAAAAGCTCTGGTTGTTCAAGCATTTAAAGGTAAATTTTTTGATCTTAAATTCTAGTTATGCATGGCCATAGCTTTTTTTTGGAGCATAATATAGGTGGCTATTGGCACACCAGAATGACTAAAGAAACAAACCAGATTGCAATGGAAGCACCTGAAAAAGAAGAAGAAAAAAAAATTAATTATTTAATACTGAAATTCTTTAGCAGTATTGGCAAATCCTAAACCCAGTTAGGAGAAAAACTGTTCTTGTTAAACATGCCAAAATCCCATCCCCTTTTCATCTGGGAGTCATTTGTATAATCAGTATGTCTTGTAGCAAAACTAAAAGAACAAAACTCAATAATACAGCATCTTGTAGCCTTACTATGCCAGGAAAGCCTTGAAAACATTAATTTCTGTCATCACTGTCATTTATGCTCTGCACCTCTTTTTGGCCTCCATTCACTCTTACTTCCACTCTGTGTTTTAGTGCATGACCAAGAATTAGCACTGGAGACACGTCTCTCCCGTCCTCTACTCCGAGACCTGGCCCGTTACCAGGATAATGCCAGGGCATTCAGCTGAGGCCAATGGAGACGGCTGAGACATAAGCACTTCAGTCTAAGCAAATAATAAGGTCTCTGAAGTACATCGTGGAAATTAAATCTCACTCATCTTCTTACAAGATCCAATAATATCTAATATAACTTTGTTATTTTGTGCTTTAAATAACTTTGTTGTCAGTGGAACCATTGTTTTGTCAGTGTGGGCTTCCTCAGAGGAGGTGTTGTCAGTAAGTTCACAAGGAAATGAAGGGAATGCTCATCAGAAGTGCAGATGACACCAGCTCTCTGCTGTTCAGTGGGATTAAGCAAAGCAGACTTCTGCTATCAGCAAGGGGAAGCCAAGTTATTTAGGGCAGCCTATAAATCAGTCAAGCACCAGGAATCTGGCATCGGTGGGACTATGGAGACTTTGCAGATCCTTTCTGTACTGTGTTCCCACTGCGGGACAGCAGCGCTGGTATCTTTGCACAAGTCTGACAGGTTAAGAGCATCTTTCATACGTGAGCTCTTAGGACTGAGATGAATTTTTCTTTTCACCGTAAAAAAGGGCTTATAATTATTACCACTCGTTTTGGTAGGGATTCAAAGGAGCAGAATGAATTGCAAAACTCAGAGATGCAATGGGGCTTTTTGTTGTTTTACAAAGAAATAGGGACAGACCAGAGTTATATTTCCTACATTATTTTGAATCATTACATTCTCCCAAGGGCCTGAAGCTTTTTGTTCATTTTTGAACTCACCAAAATCAGTACTTTTGTATTTGGACTATTTCTCTGATCTCAGAAAGCACTGAGACCCGTCACTCACCACACACAAAGTGTCAATGATGGATGTCAAAGACACAGCAGTGGAACTGTGGGGTGTGCCTAGATGCAGCTCAGGATAGGTCCCTGCAGGAGTAAACCCAGCAGGCCAAAATTTCTTATCCCAAGAACATAGATAGATTTCAGCTCCTCTATTTGAGCCTTTACCAAACTGTAATAACCAACCAGAGGGAACAGCTGTTTTGGTCAAAACTTAGAAAGTTCGGCCCCGTATCCAAAAGCTGAAGATGGGTGTTCCCATCTTCTACAACCATATGGCAGTGGGAGAAGAGATCCCATGTATATGCATAGGTGGCTCGAAGAGCAGCTCTGTGGTTTCCAGTGCAGAGGAAGGGATGCACAGTAGTCTAATTGATGCCTTCTGAGAGCGAATGGCTGTGGAAATTCGGTTATGGTTTTCAGCAGGATGGTTATCTTACTTTAATCAACTGCAAGCAATCACAGTCTAAACTGGCCTCTGTTAACTTTGCATGCAGTTTCCATTCACAACAACCAAGCTCCTGCTTGGAGCCTCAGCTAATTTGAGTCAGCCATACTTCAGTAACAATGATTTCAACATTATGTCACAACTTACTCAAGAACAAAATGTTCATCCCATGCCAAACTCATCCCTGGTTCACCACTAAACTCCATGAAGTTATTCCAGAAACAGACTTGGCACAGAAGTGGTTTAAGTTTCCAGTCTGATCCTATTTAGTGCTATGTCTGATATTCTGTTTCACATATACTGAGCGCTTCTCTCTTTGATCTTGTGAGCTGTTTATTTTATATCTGCCTTGTTTTTGTGGTTTTTATTTACAAGCTGCAGCCTGGCATTGTAGTAATTGCACGTACACACACCCAGATGTACACAGATGCACAGACCAGATCATTGCTGGACTAGATCAGCTTTTACTTCTGAGAACTTTCCCATCTTATTTCACAAGTGTTATCTACCTTAAACAAGCACTGCAGTTTACAGAAACATTGTGAAGAAGCCAGAGATGATGCCCAAATACAGCATCTTCAGCTAAGGCAGAACTGCAAATACACAGAGTCGGCTTTCAGACAGTGTTTGCAACGCGGGTGTGCAAATAGCTTGTCTACACAGCCCATATGGCATGTTGAGAGATTTTGTCAAACTAAAAAGGCAAAAAGCTCATTTATAGAAAAAGGACCAAAAAAAAAAAAAAAAAAAAAAAGAGAGAGACAAAAGCCTGAGACTCTGAGAAGACTCTGAGACTAAAACATTAGCAAGATGCAAGAACTGAAACCATTTAAAATCTCATAAACACACCAAAAACATGATTTCTAGGGGCAACAGTCCTTTAACTGTTGGCTTCATAGTAACGAACAATGACAAAAGTTTGTAATTAGATGGTGCCTTTCATCTGAGAGATTCATAAGCTCTTACCAATTACTTACTATTAATTTGACACCAGTTCTTCTCAGAAGCGCACAGCTGCTGTGTGCGAAGGAGAGGAGATAGGGAAGCGTGTGTATAGGAACAGCACACGTCTGAACTGCAGTTACCCAGACTTTTAAGGAAAGCACACCAGGGCCTAAACATCTGCCCCTAAGCTGAACCGAAACATCTGCAATCCAAAACTGCTCACTGCTTACTCATTTGTGTTGCTAAAAATGCCCATATTTCAGGCACCTTCTAACTCCCACTCACTTGCCTAAACCCAGAGTGTTAGGATGGGCATGGAAAGGGCTGTTACAGCTGTGAGGAATTTTATTGTCATTCAAATATACCTGTATATCAGAACAGCTTTTGATCTAGAGGTAAACACAGGCAAGTAGCTTTACCTGACTAAGTGCATTTCAGACACGTAGCTGCATGAATGGATAGGAAAGTGCTTTCTCTTCAAGCGATATTAATGGCATAATGTGCGTGATGAGAACCCAGAAAACTTCACGTGCAAGGATGCATGGCCAGTTAAACTATCGCTCAGGCATTTCCTGCATGCCCTGTCTTTACGAGGCTCTTCAAAGGTTCCTCGCAGGCATCTTTCTCACACTCACTCACGGCTTTAGGTAATGCTTTCTGTGCATGGAAGCCATTAGCATGAGAGACAATGAGGTCTAGTGAATTATCTGGGGGACCCAGGGCTTCCCAATGCACATCCTTGTGCTGACATCGATTCACCGGGAGAAGTTAAGCAAATGCCTTTGCCTCCCTGTTTTGGATAATGAGCATTTATGTCAGAGAGCTGTCAGCTAATGTTGATGCAGAGCTTTGAAGCTGAATCATGCAAAATAGGCATTGATTTATAATCATCTCCCCATCAGCTGGGGAAATACAGGGCTGGGATCCCCCTGGTAATGTAAAACTCCTGAAGCATGATGCACAGATACCTGAACAGCTTGACAAAGACTGGGCTTTGATCCAGCCGGGCTGTCTCCTGCAGAAATCCTTCACTCCCGTGCACCTTGTTGTTGCAGGGCGAGCTCACGGGGAGCCAAGCCCAGGCTGCCTCCGTGGGCAGGCGCTGTTCCGTGCCGGAGCAGTACGGATTTCCGGCACCCTGGAGCATGAAACATTCAGCACGGTGGTTCCATGTGCTGCCTCCACCTGCCATCCCCTCTTCCACCCTCCAGGGCTGGTGCCAGCTGCTCCGGCTTGATTTGAGTTGAGTTGATTTTGCATTCAGGTATCTTTGCATCGTACTCCAGATCCTGTAAAATGCAGCGCAGTGATACCAAACTGGTCTGACAGGTAACCATCTCCCATCCACCAGCTTTTATGAGTGCTACTACAGGCCACACTGAAGTGATGCAGCTTCCACCCTGTAAGCATGAGGCCTCAGAGTTGCTTGTGTTCTCTCTTGTTTTATACTGCCTGTATTGGACTGTACTGTGAATGAGAAACAGTGCTGCATATGAATTAGATAGATTAGATATCAGGAAACATTTTTTCACTGAAAGGGTTATTAAACATTGGAACAGGCTGCCCAGGGAGGTGGTGGATTCACCATCCCTGGAGGTGTTTAAGAAAAGGGTAGATGTGGTACTTGGGGACATGGTTTAGAAGGGGTTTTTGTCAGGGCAGGTTAATGGTTGGACTTGATGATCTTAAAGGTCCCTTCCAACCTCACCGGTTCTATGATTCTATGATTCTATGAAGCACCAAGCCATATAGATGTAGAGGCAAGAGGAGAACGGAGGGCACAAACTAAACACACACTGCCTATCTCTTCTAGGCACATGGGACACATATTTATCAAATGCAGGAGCACAGGAAGAAACAAAGCAGCTTGTCAGAAAACGTGTGACTGCTATAACAGTGCCCAGCCCAAGCAAACCTGCCTCACTGAGGACCTAAGTGAGGCGAAGAGGGTTATACATATGGATCGCTTCACTGTGCCAAGGAGAAGAGCACGTGTCTCTACCCCGTGGCCGCCTTCAAAACTTTGTTTTGCTGCTGTGTGTCCGTCCACCCGCAAATAATCATACAACATCGTTTTGTGCACGAGGAGTTACGGGACATTTTTTCGTAAATGTAAGATATGATACATGGACTTGACTCACTGCTCGGTGTTCTGAGACAAGAACTATTTTTCACCAAGTTGACATGTTCAGGCTGACCTCTTTATGGGAATGTGTTTCCACAGCTCATCCTTGTGTCAGAAACATGTGCGAGTCTGATAATGTTAAAGTGATTAATCAACATCATGGGACAGACTTGATCCTCCATGTATGGCCTTCATTGGCCTGTTGAAGAGCTGGGGGGAACGGGTCACACATACTGTTAGACCCACTGACTTAAAGCCTCAGGCTTGACAAGCTGCGTATGTGTGTGCATGTGTTTGTCTTCATCCAGGATCAGTCCTGAAAGAACTAAGAAACCTTAATTTACTGTTACAGCCATCAGAAGCTATGATCACAGAACACATTACGTGCTTTGCTGCTCTGTGTGCCCCCAATTTAGAACTTGTGATATCGATAAAAATATTAAATATTTAATCCCATTTCAGGGAAACAGAGATAGGCACTGTTGGCAAAGGCTGCTGAAAATAAAGAAAGGTCCACTGATATTATGTGATGACAGATGCCTGAAAACTCACCATATATCTTTGTGGATCTGTGCCCAGAAGAGCCAGGGGCAAGACCCTGAACAATAATTCCTGGCCTATAGGAAAAACCTAGTGCCTTTGCAGATTAACCCACAAAAAATCACCATCAAGGTTGATAAATTATAAAAATGCTGATCAAAGGGATGCAACAATTCCATATTACTCTGTAGGAATTTAGTGCTTGTCTCAGGGTTGCATGTGAAGAACCACTACCCACTGTGGTTGGGGTAGTGAGGTCCCTCATAAACTGGAGAGGAAGGAGTTCTCATCCCTCCTAAGAAAACCCTAATAACCACACTCCAGAGCAACCTGTTACAGGGCTCTTTCTCTCTCCTGCTCCTGAAGGTAGGCATGACACAGACAAAGACATAGGAGTCATCGCACACAGGAGGACAAGCAAGAGGTCTGATTCTGTAGCCTGTCAGAGTGTTGAGATACTTAGGCTCTTGCCTCTCTATTCCTGATGATGTTCATGTGACGAGAGGAAAAGCCAAGAGACCTTGAGATAAAATTCAGGAGTCCAGTGAGTTCACTGGAGCATGAGCTTCAATTCAGCCACCTGAATTCTGCTTGCTTCTTCACTGGAGCAGCTCAGCATCCTCTCTGAGGACTTCCCCCCACATTCCTTGCCAGTTGTAGTTTCTTACTGACTTTCCAGTCCTCTGTGTTTTCGTACACTCTTGCCCCAAGATGGCAGTGATCTTGCCCATGTATTTGCTCATCTCAGGATCCGAGAAGTAGAACATATACCCAAGTCAATTTAAGACTGTGGGACTTTGACTTACAAAGGAGTTTTCCTGCTGCTATTCGAGCCCCCAAGATGTTTGTTAGTAAGGTATGACAATGACTCAGGTAAACCCAAGTGTTCTGATTTCTTGTTATACCAGCACAGGCTTCTACACTGTGGCTTTCCAAGTTGCCTGACTGGACAGGTACCAGCTCACACCAGCTTCCTTTGAAGCTTTAATTTGTAGCCTGGATGCACAGCTACGCCCAGGGCCACAACTGGATTTACAAGGCCTGGGAAAAGACTGCAGAAATGAAGGCATTTTGCTGTCCTCCCACACTATCCTGCAGGGCTCAGGGCTACAATTTAGCAGCACCAAGTGTGAATTTGGTTGGTCTGAACAGCCTGAGCGATGAAAGCTCTGGGTGGGAATCTGCATCTTCGGTTGGGCTGGAGCGTGCTGAGAACAAGAAGGGGTATCTTCAACGCTGACTTTATCAAGAGGCACATGCATTCAAATAACCGTTTCTAATCTTCTTTTCCAACCCCTCCTGCCAACCATAGGAAACTCCTCCCTCACACCCTCTGGCTCACCATCCCTCCATAGCTGGTATTCACCAGCAGGAGAAGGGAGGAAGAGAGGTGGAACAAAATCTACATGTTCCTATGGCCAGCTGCGGCCAGGACAAGGCCTCTTCTTCTTGCCACCTCTGCTGCTCAGGTGTGCTGCTGGATGGCTCTGGTGCAAGACTGGCAAATAGGCTCTTTTCCTATGACAAGCTGTGCTTTCCTGTAATGTGCCCAGCTCTCTGCTGTACATGGCTGCTCAGGGTTTTACAGATTTGGTGGTTGATCAGTCTGATGTGACTGGGAGATGGGCATGGAACTTTTTTCAGTAAGTTTTTTTTTGTAAAATCAAGATTATTTGAATTAATCTGATGCAACATTCAGGATATTTTGAGTCTCTATCTCTAGTATCTTCTGCGTTTTTGCCGTAACAACAGCTCATTAGTGATTTTTTCCCGTGATGTCGTAACAAGGAGCCAAACTGTAGCTTCTCCAAAAGACACCACTGCATCTTTCTTCTTTAATGTGAGCAGCATTCTGAAACTCAATTGAATGGTCACTTACAGCTGACACTGCCATAAAGAAACTTAACTAAACTAAAGACAAGAGCACATTCAGGAAGGTCCTGCACTCCCCTGTCCACAGCTGATTTGGATGAAATGATGAAATCCAATATCTAGGAACATATACAGTCAACTGCAAAATTCCATGGGCTCAAATAAATGAATTTGGGATTGAAGACCCATTACAATCACCTGGCAGCCTTCCAGTAACTGCAGTAAGGTTTGCATCAGACCCCTTTTTTAGCTTGTTTTCATGTCTCAACATGCAACATGTCAAAATCTTCTGAAGGACCTATACATTCAACAACACAGTCTTGTGTCTGAATGCAACAAAAGCTGCAATAAGAGCCTTGTGATGTCTCTTGTGTAATGCTCAGCTTTAAACATTACATCGGGGGAAGACCTTTTATCTCCATTCTGTAGGAAGCAGGGATTAAAGAGGTCATGAATAAAATAGGTTTCAAGGCTTCTGTTGGGCAAAAGATTTGAGGGAATGGAACTAATAAAGCTGATCAGTGAAATGGCAGGATAGAGGGATCTAAATTTCAGGTGTAATGTGCACATAAAGCTCCTAGGCAGGACTGCAAGATACTTCTTTGCCTCTTCTGGAAAACAAATGTATTATTAACATCTGTTCTAAAAGAGGAAGAGGAGAAAGAGGAGAAGAAGGTGGAGGAAGAGGGGGGAACCATCAAACAACAAAAGATTTTAGCCAGCAAGGGAGACACATTTCTCATGCAGTACAGGAGCTGTTACATTCTGGCATCCTCTCCTAATATTGGCCAGGAGTGCTTTGGTAAATCTGGGAAGGCAGATTTCCATGTCCCATTGCAAGAGACATGAAACAAAACCCCCAGGCAGATTTCCACTGGCAAGCAAGCAGGATGCAGCACAGAAATAAATAAATAAATCACTATGAAATCGCGCTGGGAGGAATATCGTGGCTTGGCACGCAGACACCTCTCTTTAGAGGAGCCAGTGCTTGTCAAGAGAAAACACAAGGGAAAGAAGAAACTCCTTACCCAGCCTGCTATTAGGAGCTAGTTATCATGGTGGGAATGTCCAAAAAGGATGAAACAAGCCAAGTAGCATTTCTGAAAGCTTAAGAAAAAAGCTCACCCTGTTAAACAGCATTTGCACCTGGACCCCAGTTCCAGAAAAGCCTTCAGTGTTTTGGATCTGTCAACAGAAAAGCTTCAAGAGCTCAAGAATCAGGATTGAAATCTCTTCCCCCACGTTGGGAGTAGTTTGATCCAAAATTCTGGTGTTGGCTGTCTCTACCTAAAACAAAGAAACACCTCCTATGATGAAATACACACCTTGCTGTGATCTCCACCCTACGGTTATGCACGTAATATGAAAATGTTTCTTCTAGTGATATACTCTGTAGGTGGCACCCTGCCTACTTGTATAGGATGATAGAGCTGAAGATGATAGAGCTGGGAACACTCCATGGTGCTAGTCCTGCGAAATCCTATTTAAAAGTGATTTTTTAACTTCATAAACAATTTAATAACTTTGACTCTTCAGAGCTGTTGTGTTTCAATAACAGAATCCTTATAGGGCCTGTTAAATTTTTATGTTGTTTTATAAGAAAAAAAGAAGAAATATCAAATGGGTGTCAGCAAAAGCTCAGGGGGAATTTTATCCATGTAATTTTATCTATGTACATACCTGATGCGGGTAGTAAAGAAGTCTGAACCAAACTTTTCTCAGGGGTGCCCATATGAGAAAACTCTTACTGTGAGGGTGGTCAAACACTGGAGCAGGTTGCCTAAGGAAGCTGCAGAGTCTCTGTCCTTGGAGATACGCAGAACCCAACTGGACACAGTCCCAGACAACGTGCTCTAGCTGACCATGGTGTCAGCAGGGGGTTGGACTGGACAATTCTGTGATTTTCACGCGAGATTTCAGCACGAGATGCTGACCTCTCGAGACCTGTTGGTAAGCTGTATTTACTGTGCAGCCCAACCAGCAGTCCACAGGTTTGTCCTTCTCATGTAAAGCCTGTCTGACACAGTTAGGCTCTTGGGAGAAACCAGGAATGGCTTCCAAAGATGCCAAATCCTACCTTTCTCCCCTTATCAGAGGAGAATAAGCCCCCAGAAGATTGGCCTGCTGCATCAGCGTGCTGGCAAGCATTCCCAGCCTTGCACCTGAGGCAGTTGAAGCACCGGTTTTTAAGGTGAAGCCGGCAGAGCAGAGCTCATCCCATCTCCCCAGGCGCAGCCCTGCCGTGCCCTGCAGCCCGATACCCAGGAGGGCAGCTGGGATGGGGCAGCTGAGGCAGCTGGAGGCAGATGCTGCCCATGATCTGAGAGAAACACCATCCAGGAGTGCCATCTGCTGGGTCCTGGGCAGGCAGCGATGGGCAGCTCCAGCAGTCACCCTTGGTGGATATCAGGAGGCAATCTGAGCAGGGTTTCTCCTCTTTCCTCAGGCTAGATGGGCATGCCTCTTTGCTGAAGGCCATGAGGAAGGCTGCCTCAAGAAAGACCTGGCTGGTTTTACACAATCTGATTGCCACTGGAATGAGAAATGGCAAGAAAATGAGTCTGAGGAAAACATGCTTTATAACGGGAGCTTGCCTTTACCACCTGAGCCTCATCATTACTCTCTTGTGCTACTCCTTGCCCCTCAGCAAGTCACCCCAGGAGCTCTCTGCTTCTCCCAGCTGAGAGGCGCTAACTGAGGATGATAGGGTGGGAACACTCCACGGTGCTAATCCTCTGAAATCCTATTTAAAGCCCAGTTTTTAGGTTCATAAGCAATTTGAATAACTGTAACATTTTCAGAGCTGTTGTACTTCTATAGCAGGATCCTTACAGGGCTTAGTAATAGCATCCTTTCTGATGTGGCACCCTGGAGAGTGTTGGATTCCTCATCTTTCCTCCTAATTGTTGCACCCCAGGCCAGGCGCCATCAGTGGCAGATCTCAGTGAGGGAAAGGGTGGATCGCAAGTGCCACAGCGCAGGGAAGAAATCCCACAAGGTTGCTGCCCAGAGGCAGGGGAAGCTCACAAGTGAAATCTCTGGCAATCATCGGCTATCTGCAGTTTTGGCCAGCTTGCACACTGCCTGAACTGGCAAATTTGCCCCTTCTGGTTTTAAAATCACAATATCTAAAGAGTTAGTTGGTATCCAGGGGTGGTATTCAGGACAAGCCTGAGATCCCGAGCCTTGTTGCACCTCCTCACATCGTGCACAGCCCTGCACTTGTAGGCAAATGCGTTGTGAACAGACAGGAGCAGGAAGAGAAAAGGAAGGAAGTCTCAGGTGGCAAAAGGAGCATCTTTGAAACAGGCAGTGGAGCATGCCCAATAGCCCACATTGCAGTCTGCTGTGCCATGGCTTCCCTGGGCCAGGTAGGTTACACCCTCGTGGAGACTGCCTCCCAGAAAAGTCAGGAGACACTGTACATCCAAACTTGCAGCTCTGGTGATTTGCTCTCTAGAAAATGTATCCTGGTCATTTTGCTACTAGTCTATATATAATCTTAATTCAGTCCTGATCCAAAGTGGTGCTGACCGCTCTGTTCTGCTGGTAAGCTCTGGTCTTCATAACCCCCAATGTGGCCAGGTGGATGAAGAAATCTCCTGGATCTTTTTGACAGTGCAATCCTGGTTACACGCTAAGCTGAAGATGTGTGGTGACAGCAGTTGTTGGGCAGTGATTGTGGTCCTGAAAAGTAAAGGAACAGCTTCAGTGAGAAGTCCACTTTGTCCTTTGCCGACGAGAAGCTTTGAGGGCCAGAAATCATTTCTTCCCTCTGTCTAGTGGTGTTTTGCTTGGCCTATCTACTGTTATCTTGTGAGAGCAGAGTGCTTTCAGGAGAACCTGGATCCTGCTGCACTCTGCAATATTTTAAAATGCCAGGGTGTGCAAGACTTCAAGGACAGAGCATGAAAGATCTGGAGACTTTCTGAGTCTGGAGACTTCTCCAGACATAGTCTGGTCTGTGCCACTCCATGCAGCTGCATGAAACAGTTCCTGTATTAACCAATAGCATTCATGTGCTGAGGTCCTTTCTGCTGCTCTGCAAGGCAGTGATGGACCAATAAAGCTTTGGAAATCACTTGCCCTGGCAACTAAAGACAACATCATAGGAACAAAAAATCATATTTTCCTACAGTGTTTCTGATGAGCAGGCTCCTAGAGCGCTTCACAGAGTGAGTCATCCCTCTAAGGAGATTTAAGCAGGTTATAGTTGGGATTTAGGGGAGATTTTCTTAATTTCCTTTTGTTAAACTCTCCCTCTGCAGACTCCACCCAAAGGTAAAGAGTGACTAACTGGCTATGAGACAAAGGAGACTGCATAGGGATGGAGAGCAGTATTACCAGGGTGGAGAGTCAATACTACCAAACTTGCAGGTGTCAGGTATAGAGGAAGTATTGAACAGTGATGAGAGTTGGACAGTTGTTTCAACCAATCTGTGGTACTTGGTTTGGCAAGCCTATCAGCAGCTTTTCTGCTGAGAAATGTGGCCATGTTTGTTCATTTGGTCCCAAATTCTGTGGCTCTCTCCAGTGACAGGCTGGGACCTTACTATCTACAGTTCTTTGACAGTCCAGGCCTCAAGCTGCTAGCTGCTCATGTCCTTGGAAAGATTTTCTGGGGAAAAAAAGAAAAGCATTTGTCCTGACAAAGAGGGAATGCTCACATGAAGGGTTATCATAGGACCATAGAATGGTTTGGGTTGGAAGGGACATTCAAAGATCCTCTATTTCAATGCCCAGGCAAATTACTGCCGGGGACATGGTGTGCATCTCCTCATCAGTAGTCTCTATCCAGCTGTGGGCAGCCAGGCACAGAGACCTGACCAAAGCTCTGCAGACAGCCACATACCCAGCGAAGGGAATGAAGAACTCCTTCCCACCAGCTCAGGCTCATGAGGAGCTACCCTCCTCCTCTCCCACCACTGGGGGATGATATGAGCTGGGGAAGGTAACTGCTAAGTCTTTCTGAGAGCAACAAACGAGGCTTTTTTTGTGGTCTGTTGGAGAAGGAGCAAATGAGATATGCTGTGCTGGTCTGTCTTCAGATGGCTGTCCCCATCCCTGAGACTGTGGTCCTCGCACAGAAAAAAACCTTGACTGTGTGTAAAGAAGGATATTTCCAAATCAATAAATGAATAATAGAAGCCATTTAGAAATTATGTTTAATTAGAATATTTCAGCAAGGTATTAGAGCAATGTGACTTTGGGCTAGTGTGCATCAGCAGTAAATAAGCAATGTCTGGATTAATAGCAAAAGTACTGGGAACGCTCTCCCATACATTACTGAAATATGCCTATTTAGTATTTTGAGTAAAGACCCACTGTGCGCACCTTCTTATCACTTGTGCCACCAAGATTTTTCATCTACTGGTACAACTCATTTTAAACAAAAAAGCCCATTCTTGGCTCACTGCTTTTATTATTTTACGGGAATTAGAGCTGTGAAATTGCAGTTCCAGTTTTTCATTAAATGGAATATTCTGCTCTCAAGTGAATAGTTTGAACTGGTTTGTGCTGATGTAATCTAGGCTGAATCCTGTGTTTATAGAAGCTTAGTGACATGCTAGCTTGTATCGGAAGTTGAAATAAGATCTTCCTCCAGGTCTTGGTTTCAGTATCCCACCTTCAAGTCAATTAGCGGTGGGTGGGCACCAGACTGTAACGCACACCAAAAAGACCCTGATATAGCAAAGCTCTAGAATCTAGTTAAGCTTATGCTTGCTTTTCTGAGTGCAGAAAATGTGTTTCACCAAATTGGACCCCAAATAAACTCTTCAAGAGAAGAGGTAAAGCACAGACGAATGAGGGTGGGCAAAGGGGAATTCTACCCCTCTTTTCTATAGGGTTTACAGGGGCAAGATTTAAATGCAATCCCAAAGATCCCCAGCTGGGGTAAGGTGATGAGAGCTGGCACGGGGGGCAGGTGTTACTGGCAGGCTGCCCTGAGCTGGGCTGCACAAGGACAAAGCCCGGCTCCTCTCCCACTCTTGGAGCCCGGGCACTGAGTGACCCCAGTTGCACGGCTGATGGCCAGGCACCGCAGCCCCATGGCCGATCGTGTTCTGCCATGGATGTCAGCAGCCATCACCAATGCTTCATCTGCTGCAGCCCTCTCGGGAGCAGAGCATGGGGCACTGTGTGGAGCAAGGCCTTCTGCTCTCATCCGAGGGGCTGGCAATGCAAAATATTGCTAAGCAGAGTTAAACATTGCCTCTTCACTTGTGTTCTCATTTGAAAGTGTGGGTTTTATAAGGGCTGTTTTCCCTTTCCAAGAAGCCCCTTATTTTGAGACAACTTCCCCCGCAAAACCCCCTGCATGTAACCCACAGAATAAAAGCCTTGGTCTTGAATAGACATGTTCTTTGCTGAAGAAAGTGTTGATGAATTTTGTTTTCCATTTTCCATCCTGCTCTGAATAATGCCCATGTTCCTGGCATTACTAGACATTTTTCCCACCTCTCCTCTATGAGGGCAGAATGAGGATTTAGGGAGGCAAATCTTTGGAGCCAGAGCTTCAAGGGGATCAAAAATATTATGGGAAGACATAGAAGGTTTGTATGAAAGTGCTTCAGCTTAAAATCCCCGGACTTTCCCACTGTATCAGAGAACACCAGCCAATTAACAGAGCTTCCACATGATGCAGAAATAATTTCTAAACTCCTGGACCTGGCACCCATTCCTGGACGTGGTACAGTGGAAAGAATGTTAATGACAAAATGGGAACACATAAGCATGAAAATAAATTCCCTATTACAGCCATTTTCTGCAATGCATCCTAGAGAAATACTCCATGCTTAAAAACGTTTTAAGAAGGTAAAAGGGATCTGGACCAGAGTTGACATCCCTCACAAAACAGTTTAATTTGTTGTCAGAAATATAAATAAAAAGTGTTAGTTTATAAAATAGAGTATTTGTTTGCTGGCTTTGCATACTCTGCTTAACACAGTCCCTTTGGTGAGTGTTTCCGGAGAGTCATGCAACTTCCTGGCGACATCTTTTGTTGTTGTTTTTCTCCTTTTAAATAAATCAACAGTCAGGCTACTGTCCCCGTCCTGTGGAACAAAGCTGAATGCTCTCAGTCGGTCCCTGGGCTGTTTACATGAATGACTTCAGAGGAAATGTTCTCACGTTGGCATCGATGGAACCACAAAGGTTCATTGAGATCCGACTGAAAAGTGGACACTGTGAAGCCTCCTCCAGCTGTCCCCCAGGCACCATTAGGAAGAGCGCTTCGGAATTGCCTGTGAAGATCTAGCAGACAGATTCAAAGGAGAGTTGAATTTTCCTAATCTGCCTCCATGTGCTTCGTTAATACGATTCCTTAAAAGTCCCCCTGAGAAGGCCCAACAACCGAAATCTCTACACCAGGCCACCCACCCCAGATGATATATGTGCACTTTGGCTGCATTAGTCCTGCCACACAAATAGGTTTCATGGAGGTGACTGGGAAGGATGGGTAAGATTGCTGGAATGGGCTGAAGCAGAGACTATGAGCAGACCTCAGATGTAAAGCTGAGAGAGGGAAGCACTGGGCTGAGCCCGATGGGTATTTCCAAGTTGCTCTGACTCTACCTTGTATGTAGCGAACCTTCTGTTCCTACACATATCCAGGTGTTTTATTTTATTCTGCAAGTTGCCCCTGTGAAAAAGCTTAGCCCTAGTGAGTTCTAACACCAGCATGCAATGTGCAAAGCTGCAGAAGTAGAAATCAGGGATGAATTCGGCCCTTTATTCCTTTCCCCATGAATATAATGAGTTTAACCCTCTTTTCGCCTTTCAGGCTTTATTCAAATCAGAAAAAAACATGACTGGAAGAGTGCTGTAGGTAAAAACAGTACCTGTGCTATGCCAGCATTTCTAGCTAAGGAAGCGGCAGCGTTGCCTTCAAGGGTCCGCAGGCAGCCAGGGTGCTGCTGTTCCCACGCCACTGTGGCTTTGCACCTCCTGGGTCCCAAGCCTGTGCAAGCATTCATCCCTGGGCTCCAGCTACCTCTCAGTGTGGCCATGGAGATACCTTCACCTTCTTTTAAGATTATTTATGGCTTCTGTGCAGCAGTGTGCTCGTTAATAGAAGCAAGTTGCATGCTTCTGGGAAGACAGAAGCATATTGCAACCAAGTTAGCTGACGTGGGCACAGAGACCAGCGTAACTTGAAACTTTTGTGCCTTTCTGTTTGGTGTTTTTGTGACAGTACTCCTCTGGTTTTCCTACTGCACCTCCATTTTTCAGGCTTGGAGTGTTTGACACAACTCCATGGGAGAGAAACCAGGACTCTGAAAGCAGATGCTGTAAAAATTGCATGTATGCAGGGCAACCAGGAAGCCATCAAGCCCCTTGGAGCATCCTCTAAGGAGAAGGAATAGCTGCAGCTGTGTGGCTACAGCAAAAGAAAAAGCGCCCCTGAGCCCAGAAGTCCCTGGTGATGCAGTGTCCTAGTGTACCTGGAAACACTACCAATGTTATTTTAACTTTGCAAAGTTCATCGCAGTTCCAGGTTCTGGAAGGAGATTAACATCAGGTCTCTCACTTGCGTCTGGGATCCATGAGGAACCCCCAGAAGCTGACCCAATGCATGTGTTTTGAGAGTGTACAGGCTTGAGGTTCAAAGGTTTCCTTTGAACTTCCAGCCATTACATTAAAGGACGACAGGATAAAACAACCACGCAGCCGGAGACATGGATTTTCATTCAGTCTCAGATACTGTGGCACAGCACAGCAAGGTGAGCTCATCAGACATGCTCATCTCGCCAAAATACAGCTTCCTAGTACAGCAGATATTTTTCTTAAAGTCCATGACCTACTCAGATTTTCCTTTGAAGAAGCAAATCTGGGACCCGGGAGCCAGGCTGGCCCAGCGCCTGCACAAATGGCGGAGCTCCTGCCACACTCTGCAGGTGGCTCTGGGGTAACAGGGAGGTTTCGCAAAGCCAAGACTCTGCTCAGCTTACATTATGCCTCCCACGGTATCTCCCCATACTGCAGTTGAAAATCCTATCCTTGAGAAGAACTTATTGATTTGGCAGAGGATTAGAAGATGAGGCAGCATACCTATGTCCTGACTCATCGCCACGGCAGAAATCTTGCATTTCCTGCGAGGCTTACTATCACGGTCAGTGCAGAATGGGCAGGTCGACATTTCAGCCACTGAAGAGAGTCCTTGACAGCTTTCAGTGTCTTTTTGACACGCTGATGTAATACTGCCCTTCAGACAGGCACAATTTGCAGCACCTACAGCTCATAAATCACTGGTATGATTATTAGTCAGAAGACCTTCTAGAGAAACAAGCTTACAGGAAGATGCCTACTACATCTTTATTGGCAGGTAATTGTGAACAATTTTGTCTTCTACATAGCTAAAATACCCCAAATGTTTCGACCTGGCAGCAGGTCACAGATGGCAGAGAGATTTAATGTCAGAACAGACTTAATGCTACGTTCAGATTTCAGATCTGAACTTCTGCTGCCTTATATCTTCAGTGACATTCTCTCTCCGGCAAACTGGAGGCCAGCTCTACCATCTGGAAAACCCTAAGTGTCCTGCCAAGTGTAACATGGATGAGAAAATAATTGATTGCCAAGAGAAATTGGAGAGTAACATCAGTGAATCCAGCACCTTTCTTGAGAGACCTGTTCACTTACTGATGAGCTCTGTAGCATACTGAACAGTGGCTGAAATGGAAACATGGAAGGTCCAGCATCCTCTGGCATTGATGCACATGAAGAAGGACAACGTGTTACTGCCACAAGCTGGTCCATCTCGGCTAGTGATGTGGACTGCATCTGCAGCCTTTTATTTATATTTTGTTGTACCAGCTAAGCGAAGAGAAAACAAATAAACTGGCAGACATCTCACGTAAGAGCAGAAATTAAAAGGGCTCTCCAGTCATCAGAACAGAGATCTCTGTTGTATTTACTTGCAAGATTGCTATTTTTTCAGATGAAACAGTGCATGAGACTTTCCATGTCAAAGTGCTTGTGAAACAAGTTTGTGTTTTGTGCTTCGTTTCATAAAAGTAATTAAGGAGGAGAATAACGTTTTTCCTCCCTCTCACCCTACCTCAGAAAGAAATTCCAGGGTCGGTTGTTCTATTTCCTGGGGAGAGGGGTGTTGCAGGGGAGAGATCAGTGAAAATCGCAACGATCTTGGAAGAAGTTCTTTTGTGTATCTATGTGGAGCGAACCAGATGCTGTTAGACTTTCCCAATTAGGACTGTGACATGGGTGAAATAAGCAATTCTTTCTCACAGATAGCTGTAGCCCCAGCTCATTAATCAGCCCTCACTTAGGCGGGCTCCAGCGAGGAATGCTGATAGCATCGCGGCCGGAGCAAGCAGGCTGCAGCAGGGAGAGCGATGCTGACAGCACCCTGTGCCGCAGCTCCCACCGCGGGGGCTACCAGCATCAAACCCTGCCATGTCTCAGCACTTTTCTATATCCTAAAGGTGAACTACAGGCGATCTCAGATCTGGCTCTGAACTTTTAAACAAAGGGACCTTTAATGTCTCAACAGGACAGAGCCAGGAGCCCCTGCAACCTATATGAAAGGCTGTCATAATTAAAACCAAACAGAAACTGTCTGAATTCCTTATTAAGGACACTTACTAGAACAACTTTAACCCCTGAGTAGCCTAGAAAGCTTTTAATGTTTACAGATGTTGATGGAAGTATATATGCAAAGGTTTTCTTGGTTAGTGCCCAGGGATCAAATTTGGAACTGGTGTAAATTGAGGGTGGGATGCCGCAGCTGTGGCTGACCGAAAAACATGGCTTGTTTTAGTGCCTTTCTTTGTCCCTATGATACCTGAGAAAATAGAGGTGAAAAATAAAATTAAAAAAGAACAACCAAACAACGAACTAGAAATCTGTTTCCTCATTTGCAAATTAGCTTTCTGGGTTATTTTCAGTTATTGGAAGGGGAAGAACTCCAGAAATATTTATCTTCATCTTTCTATTGGGGAAAAAAAATTTTACGAAAGCATTCTGCCACCTCTCATGTGGTATTAACAGATCTGATGCAGTTAACTCATGTGGTATTCATGGGTAAACACAGATAAACATTCAGTCTCCAAAATTACTAAATTCCCTTATAAACAGGAACAAAAATTACACCGAACATTATTTTGCCTGTTGCCAAACCACAAGTAAATTCAAATACCCTTCTAAGCTAATAACATTTCCAGTATTCTCTTGAGTGTGAAATTTAACCTTCAGGAATGGTCACAGTAAAGCACATTCAGTGTCTTTCTTAGACAGGCATGAAGGCTGCTAAAGAAATGGCAAAACTGAATCTGTGACTTTGTTCAAGAAAAACACGATCCCTTAATCAACCAAGAATGTGAGGGTGTCATTAATTCAAGATAAATCATGTTATAACTCTCTTTTTTCTCTACATTTTCAGTATTAGGAAACAGTTTGATTTGAAAATAAACCAAGATTTTGTGTGTGTGTATGTACATGCATGCCCATGCATGTGTGTGTATACTTGTACATATATATGCAAATATTCTCAGCTTGTTACATTAAGCTTTTTAGCTGCATAGCATCCATTGCAGGAAGTTATAAAATAATAATAATAATAACATTATTATTATTATTATTATTATTATTATTATTATTATTATTATTATTATTATTATTATTATTATTATATGAGTTTACCAGATAAAACCAGTTGTGTATGAATTTGAGAAAATTCCATTCAGATAAAAACCAAAATGCCTTCTTTACCCCCTACATTAAATTGCGTGAGTTCAGACAAGCACCAACAATCCTTCCACAACTAAACCGTTGTTGTTAAGAAATAAGGATATGGATGGAACAGATCATTGTGACTGGGAAAAAGCCTGACACTGCAAAAGAAATGGCAATGTATTTACAGAAACTAAAATTCAAGGCAAAGCCAAAGTATGATTGTCAACATACATCATTTCCTAGTAACAAGGTTCAGTGCCATTGGCATTATATGCTGTTGAAGTCAATGCCATCCCCCAAATATCTAGAGTGCATGAAGGAGAGTTATTGTCGGCTAGAAAAACGTCATTTTTGGGGTGAGAGGTGCAATTACGGCTTTTGCAAGGGATTCCCTGCCTCCACGCTGGTGCCTTGCAAATGCACCTGGGGTTTGGTGCTGCCCCATAGCTGAGTGGTGCCAAGCAGGTCCCCAGCTGATGCCAGCCCCTGGTCCCCATGCGCCTGGGTGCTGTGCACTGCTCCCAGGGGACACGGAAAGGCACTTCCCAAAATACAAGCTGTTCACTGACACACACCTGCCTGATGGAGGTCTGCGCCTCCCCTGGAAATGGGCGAATGGCTTCCTCACCTTGGCACAGGCTGCAGGGGATTGCCTGCGTGGGGACACCACGCTCCCATGGGGACGCCTGGGGATGCAAACCCCCACCCCGGGCAGGGCTCTGCTCCCGCCAGCACAGGCCCCCCCGCCAGCCCTCCTGTGCCTCAGGATGAGTTAGCAGCTTCTTCAAAGCCAGAGACGCTGCTTCAGGAGGTCTCATCAGATGCAGGCGTCTGGCTGACTTCAAAGACCCACGGGAAATGTCACGACACCATACCTTATTTTTAGGCTGCTGTTCCCGTCAGATGTGCTGTGATGTTACCCAGCCAGCTTCAATGCAAGCGAGACTTGCTACCATGTGTTTTCAAGCATACTGCTGCATTTAGAGATGCTGATGTCATGAAACTGAAATATTGGAAAGGTGAGAGGAAAACAGGCTTACGTGAAGGAAGATATGGGTCTTGATGTCTGGTACCCCTGGAAATGAGCTTTCTCTTCCCCAGAGTGGTAGAGTGCCTGTTACCTTTCAGATTTTCCTCAGAGAACATAACCAGTGTCCTCAGGACCAATTCAGCTGACCCATCCCTCAGCTGGAAAGAAGGTTGTGATGGAGGTGCACTGAAATCTGAGTCCTCAGAAAAGTTGTGTAGCCAAGATGTTTCCACCAAGCTGGCACGGCACTAGAAGCAAAGGAAAGCCTACCCCTGCCCCCTTCCAGCTGGCCATCTCTGGTGGGAACTCTTTGCGCTGGATTGTGGTACTAGTTCATGTCAAAGGGACATACCTCGTCTCCAGTTAGACAGACACAAAGGCTCCCATCGGTACTCCAGGGACGAGCTCTGCTCCGCAGTGTCTGCGCACCGCTGCTGCTGTGCAGAGTGGGAAAAATATTCCCATAGCGTGTGGAAGACTGCTCAAAGCAGCCACGGAGATATATTTCATCGTAATACATAAATTAAGGGAAGAGTTTAGAGTTCATAAATAGTCTAATTAACCTAAATCCTTTATTTTGCTTTAGCTGTAAGAAGCTCTGGATTCTTAGCTAGTTTTTCGTGCCAAACAAAATCTTTCTTGCTGCTTCATTACTGACCCAGCAAAGTTAAGTGGTGTCATTTTTATTGAAAAAACATGGTCAAGTGTGTCACAAACTGAGAAGCAGTAATGTAATTTGCTACTGCTCTGCTTCAAGCGCTAAGAGAGAACACAAACAAGTTTAGCTAAAAAATGAAGACCGCCAAAAGCTATGTTTCTGTTCTCTATTGGCTGGGTTTTGGAGATGAAAGTGGGAGAATACTGTATTTGAAACTAAAAAGGCTTACAAATATAAATCAAAATCTGCCCGCTGTGCAGCACTGAGTTAGTACTTTCCTGAATCTGTTGTTGTGCTGGCTCTATCACAGGGCCGATCTTTTAATTTTGTTTATATTTTCCTAATGCAAATTGTGACTTCTACCCTGGGAACATGACAAAATCTTTCTTCACAAATGCAAAGAAGACAGGAAACTCATGGTTCCCACAAAGCAGCTTCGACTCTTACTGGATGTGATAATTTCGTTAGCAGGATCCCAGACATCATAGCACGGATCAGCGAGCCAGACTAAGCCACAAGGGTTCCTGTCCACCCGTGGAAAGTGGCTCATCTGAGCAGGGTCCAGTCTGCTCTTTGTCATCCTGGTCCAAGCTGCGCGGATTTTCCTTGCTTAGTGTGAGTTTCACAGAAGGAGATATGGGATCTCAGCCTCCACCTTTCTTCCACCTCTGGCAACTCCAAAATAGGACTCCTGATCAGTTGTCTCCAGCTGATCCCAGGAGATGCAGCAGCTTGTGCAACTGACTGCTCAGCCCCTCTAATCCCTGCTGTGCCTGTGGAGTGGTGCAGACACCCCTGCGCTGGCCCACGGCCAGCCGGGACGCCAGCAGCAAGCTCGCTGGCAGCAGCAACCTCCGCAGAGCAAACCACCCGAGTATTTACCCAGCTTCTTGGGTGGGTTTTGCATCTGGCAGAGTTTTGTCCTCTCCCAGCCACGCTTCTCCTGCACCCTGAGCTGCCTGGTTTCAAGCACACCAAGATTTATCCGCTCCATATAGCAATGGTGGCAGCCACATCAGTTTGACAAGTGTTCAGCCTTTCCAAGGAGCACATTTCCTTGTGAAGCTACCACAGTACATTTGTTGGTGTCCCTAAGTGTTGGGTCACTCTTTTAAATAAGGTTTGCAGACCCTAGAGTTGTGTAATGACCTGCCCTCACCATATTAACTTCCAAGTCCTAATCTCTTGTTACTTCTAAGTCAAACGACGCTACAAACCAGCAAGCTGAAGCTGTTTTGTGGCTGACCACCTGGTTCCAGAAGAAAACACATTCCGATAAGATACGCTCTGTTGCAGTGAAGGCATTGCTAACATTTATGTTTAGCGTGTAGGGGGTTGAGCCCTTTTATACCAAGGGAAGAAAAACAGATCCAAGGCAAAATAGTCAAGGCTGGGTATTAGTGTGATATAGGGCCTGCCCAATGGCTCAGCTTTTCTTCTGACACATGACAGTGTGTTTTCACAAAAATGTCCAGAATTGCCTTCTCCATGGCCACCTACTCACTGCTCCTGAGAGAGAATCCCATGCATTTACAGGTTACAGCTTTACTGAGTGGGTCAAAAAAAAAAGAAATTTTCTTTAGGAACAAATTACCCTCAGTCTATACAGATTTGGCCAAAACCTATGTAAAATTTCAAGTCAATGGGCTCATCATTTGTCTGTACTAAGATTTGTCAGCCAGAGGAGCTCAGCTCTTGGTGCTTGTCATTGCTTCGTCCCTTAGTTTCACTACAGGTGGACATGTGTAAATTGCTCCAGCAACATGTGAAAGCATGGAAGGGTTTTTTAAAAGCCTGATCATTAGATGCAGGAAACAGAAAGGTTGGTGGAATGGGACCTAATTAATTATGTCTATCATACATGGAAGAAGTAAAATGAAAATGTGAATTGCTGAAATGAACAATAAAGTGAACCTTTTTTCAGGGTTAGAAATAGGCAGTTGGGACCAAATTATACAATGCAATTTCTGAGTAAGTGGATCCTGCAGGAATAAATGCTGTGCAAAAATAAATCTGCTGCATAGAAAGTAATATATGAGTTAGAACACAAAGGATTTGGACTCCTAACAAAAAGGTATTTAGAGACTAATACCAATGTTGGCAGTCGTTCAAAGCCTACCCATTGAAAAGAAAATAATAATAGATTAATAACATGAAATGTTATTGAACAGATGATGCCAGTAGGACTGGGAACAAGGAAATGTCACAGGTCTCCTTTCCTGCAGGAGGGCTGTAATGCCCATTATGGGCTGGCAGAAGACAGATTCCCTATGAGGCTTGGGATCTACATCCCCCTCCTTACCCCATCTGTGCTGGGGCTGCGGTGAGAGGGTGCCGTGCTGCGTGATGGAGGAGCAGCTGGTACCTCCTGTGCAGCGTGAGTACCTGGCCTCAGGAACAGACTGGGCTGTGCTGCCCAGCACTCAGCCTGGGTCCAGTACAACGCACAGCAGCTCCTGCCCAGATGGGGTTTCTGCTCCTGGAAAACAAAACCTGGGGATGGGAAAGACCAGCAGAGAGTGTCAGTTTGAGGAGCACTGGGGCTCCAACATGCTTTCTGCATGGGGCAAATGTGTGGAGGACACCTTCGTTGCCTTCTATGAGTTTAAATCCAGTCTTGTATTTCCATGTCTGCAGAAGAAGAAAGAAAGAAAGAAAGAGGGTATCTTTTGTCAGTTCATTCCCAGGCTCTTAAGTCATGGGGTTAGGGATGTGGTAGTAGGCAGCCGATATTTCTGCAGCAGCAAAGATGAAAGTCAGTCAAAATAATCCAAAGAAGTGCTTAACTGTGACTATTAAGTCCCAAAGGATTTATCAGAGTTTACTTTCCTCTGACTTCTAGGAGAGACTTCGGCTGAAGTCCATTAAGCAAATTAAAAAGCAGAAGGAAAATAAACACAGATTAATGGAGATAGGAATTTTATGAAGGAAACAGCCAGACCTTGTGACAAAGCTCCTGGGCTGCTATTCAGGTTTTAAGGCCCCCAGACCTTATAAATGGAGGAGATTATTCTCTTCACGTTGCCCTGCTGGTAGTCGTAAAAGAGAGTTAATAGAATTTTTTTTCCCCCACTGAGAAGACCTGTAGAAACTCGAATAATAATATAATCCATAATGTTTCAGTTCGATGCGTGACATGCAGCTATTTGTTCCTCTGTTTCCAGGCAGGGAATCGAGCTGTAAATCTTGTAGTGACACAGATACTGTACTGGCTCTGTGGCATTTTATCTCCTGCTGAAACTGAAACCCATCTGAGCAGCTTCCCACACAATTAGGGACTTGCATGTCAGAACAACCAGGCAGGATTTCTGTATTTATTACTTTGGCATCCCGATTAATATTTAATCCAGAGGAGATATCACAGACATGTTTGAAACCTCATTTTGCTTGTTAAAAAATACTTTGAAACTAAGAAGATGAGTAAATTATGTCATTATGGAGCCCTGTTATTTATTATCTTTAGATAGTTTAAATTAAAGCAAATGCTCCCATAAGGGGGAGATTCCTTCCGCTGCTCCACTTCTAAGTGGTTTTCTAATTTTCGTTGGGTTTATTAGTGTTCATGGCTGAAAACAAAGAGATACCAGAATGGTATGACATGAGTGAACAAAGATCTATGCCTTGCTGTGTGGCCAGGCCCTGGTTCAGCCATGGGGTGGTACTAGCCCCTAGGGCAGAAGTGGCTTTCATTGACTCAGCTGGAGATGCCAACATGCCAGGAGCAAGCACTAACCACTCTGGGCTGTACAGAAATCCTCTTCGGGTCCTCACCACAAACCTGAGGGAAACAGGCAGGTTCATATTTCTTTACTGCCTTGACTGGAGGATGCTCTCGCTGGTTGTCTTTACAGCATCTAACCCAGCACAAGCGTGTAATTCCTCACTTGCCTCTGCCCATTGATTGATCTGTGTGATAATTCTTCTTTTTCCCAAAACTCATGAGCAACTCCCTATAGAACTTAAAAACATTTTGGACACAAATTCACTTGAATTTTGTTCCTGGTATCCCACCTCTGGCTGGCTGGAGGCATTAGGAACAGTTCTGCTATTATTCTTGGTAAGAAGGTGATATTTCTCTGTCTGTGAAAATATCCTGCAACATGAGCTTAAAATATAAAATATACCCCTTCTGGTAGACTCATTTGAAGGATTAGCCTTCAGGTGAAACGGAAAATGAACCGCAAAGGGCTGTCCCTGAAGAGCACAGCCACAGCTATGATGGTCGCTGGATATGCTGGATCCCTGTTCCCATGGCGTGGGGCAGGATTCATGGGGCTTCATCCCCAGGTGATGGGGTGGTGGGGGGTTCTGGAAAGGCAAGCAGTTGCCAGGGAACATCCCTCTTGGATGCCCACCCCAGGCCTGGCACTGAGCCCTGTTTCTGGAGGTAGTGATTTCTCTAGGCATACACGTTTTTTTATTAAGCATCCCCTGTTGCCATTGCCTGCAGAGGATGATCACCAGGGGCAGCATCTCAGGCACCCCTCGTGCCCCTCGCCTCTGCCCCTTGCTCTGCAGGGGAAAATGTCTCTGGCTGCAGGGGCAGCCGAGCGGAGCCTGGCAGGGCTGTGGGACTGCACTGCGCTGCGTGGCATGGCCGAAAGCAAACCGCCTGGCAGCTTCGGTAAAGGAAGGTGCACAGAGAGGAGGAAAGGAAGAAAGGAGGGACGAGAGAGAAACAGCCCCAAGAAAAGGATTTTAATTATGTCCTTTAAAGCACAGATTTGAAGTCTTTCCTCGGACAAGGTCCCGGGACTTGTAGGATGTGACTCTCTGTGCACACGGGTCATTGTGTAAAAGGCTGATGCACAAAGAGGGGCGAAGGGTTAGTGAGTTTGGGTATGGCTTCTCAACAGCCATGAGGTCACTGCACATCACGACTTCTGCTCAGGGGCTGACCAGCACCAGGGTAAGAGGCCGAGATGTCTGAGCAGCTAAAGCATGTAACCCTTCCCTCAGCGGGTCCCGTTTGTCGGCTTGCCAGTTCCCACGGGACACTTGACCTTTCACCACTAATATAAGAAAACTGCAAAACGGCAGTGCCTGAAGCTCTGTGTTTTCCACGTCTGCACAAATGAAACCTGTTTGTGTCCCGGGCTGCCCGGCACAGCCACTGCGTACGTGCATTCCTGCAGCCATGGGTGTGCGCAGCCCAAGGGCAGGTGGGAGCAGCCTGGGGTCACCAGAGCCAGCCGTGTCACTACCCGCTGGGGAGCTGGCCTGGGACGTCTAACTGTGCTTTACTGCCTGCTTACGCCTCGGTTTTGCCTTTCGCCCTGGGGATCCCAGGTCGTGAGGACTAGCAGCCCTCCAGGAATGAGGTCTCCCCTGCTGCTGCTGGCCTTGCTGACCGCCATCACCAAAGCCAAGGTGCTCAGCTGACTCAGGTACGCCAGGAAGAGGGGCTGGATGGCAGTCGAGGTTACCGCCTTGCCAACTGCGCGTTTCAGTCCCCTGTGTGCCTGTCCTTCCCAGCTGCTGCTGTCCCCAGGGATGGCAGCTGTGGCACAACCTGAGTGCCTTCTGCCCCTGCCCAGGGCTCTGCATGGCCTTTTACAAGACACCTTCAACGCGGCAGCTCAGAGCATCAACGTGCATGGCCGCACTGACCACAGCATCTTCTAGACCAACAGCCGGCTGCACCGACGACTGCAGCCCCTCAGGTAACCACTGCAGGACGGCTTGCAGGGGTACGGCAGCACTGCTTCTCCAGAGCCAGCCCCAGCACCGAAGGCAGCAGCCTGAGCCCTCCCGCTCTGCCCAACCTCAATGCTTGGCCAAAATGGAGCCGTGGGGGCATGCAGAGCCCAGCCTGGGCAACTCCATGCCTGTGGCTGCAGGAAGTTGTGGATGATGAATGGCTGGGTCCAGCTCCTCCTCCTTCAGTCTGAGCAGGGTGTGGGTAGCCTCACTGGCTCTTGAGGCTGAGGAGTGAGGCCATTGCCAGAGGGGTTTCTCCCAGGCACCATAGCATCACTGCCTCCAGGCCTTCTCCTTGCACCTCTGGGCCAGCTCCCTCCCCTTGCCCTGTATCCATTCTTTCCTCTCCTGGGATGCTAGGAACCCCAGGGCTCTCTGGGTGTTTTCACTGTGGATGGAAGATAGGCAGTTCGGATTTGGATGGGTTGTGGTGTGGGGCTGGATGAGCTAAATGCATCCCCCAAGTTGTGGAGTCAATAGCCGGGGAAGCGATCCCCTGAGCCTGTATTGCTGCCAGGCAGATCCAGGCCTTGGCTCAGGGTTTGCCAGCAGTGGGGAGCTCCCAGGCAGACATGAGAGGGGTTTTGCCGCATCTTACCAGCAGACATCCTGCTATGCGAGAAAACACAAGGTCTAGGAGTCTGGGGCTGGACCTCCCATTACTGTTCAGACCAAAACCTCCTTTCCAGATAGGCTGAAAAGCTCTCTAATAGCATGGATTTTTTTTTCCCAACAGAGCAAGGAGGACTGAATTATCATAAGCATAGATGGGTCTACCTCCCATATTTCCCCTTCCTTCCATCTCTCTCACATGCGATTACAGAGGCAGGCGCACCAGCATTTGCAGGAGAAAACATACATTTATGGTTGTTGCTGGCCATGCAGAAGCAGATGAGGGTGCCTGCCTGGCAGCATTCAAGCATGGGGGGCTGCTGGCAGCCTGGCAGTGGGGAGAATGAGCAGCATCCAGCCTCCTATCAATCCCTGGGCTGCTCGAGTGCCCGGCCCTCCCTGCACCCGGTGAGGAAATCCGCTCCGGGCTGGTGTCCTGCCCTCAGTGAGCTCATGGGGCTGTGCTTCTCTCCCTGCAGATCTGCTATCGAGTAACATAACTGATGACTTCATCTGTGCTAAAAGAATTGTGAGAAACCCACAAGGAACGAATGCCTGGTAAGGGGGCTTTTGGAATGGTTTCTTTGGCAGGGATTATGTGTGTTTCTGAAGGTTCATGGCTGCCCGTTGCCCAAATGTCACACAAAGGCAGCACAGCTGCACCAAAGAGGAGGAACCACAACTTCAAGGCTCTGCAGATGGATGGGAATGGGAACACAAACTTGCACTGCTTTGGTCTCTGCAAAGTATCTCACAGGACAGACTAGGGAGGATGGAGCAGAGAAAAAGATGTTTCAGAAAAACCTCTCAGGTGAAAAATAAATGGTCGGTAAACAGCCCATCAGCTAGTAGGTTAGCTCTTAAAGATTTGTCTCTGTCTTATGCTTTCAAAGTCCTTGAAAGAGCTTCTTCCCTCAGGTTTTGTCTGTTATCTCTTAGGTCTGTTAGGTCTGTTATCTTAGCTGGAAGCACCTAGCATGGAAGCCATTCTTCCCAGAGCATTTGAGAGCATTAATCACTGAAATATCCTGATGAATCTAGATGACAGCCCTTGTCTGGGTCTCTGGGCTGCTGTAACATAGGAAGCCTGTAAAGGCAGAGTAACCAACAAACTGAAAAAATAGAAGTGGGGGTAGAAGACAATCCCAACGATCATATAAATATGTGGTTGTCTGAAGTCCCAAGGCATTCTGTGGAAAAATAATGGCATTAACCACTGAATCCTGAATACGTTCCAAGTTGAGGGGCAAGATTCTGACTTCAAATTCCCCCCACCCCTTCCCTGCTATTGCCGTTGGACTCATTAGCCATTTTTGCTTCCTGTGGTGGATGGCTGTGAAGCCTGGCTCACCGCAAAAGCAGCAGTGTTTCTGAGTAAAGTTGAGGTAAGTAATTTGTACAGCACACAAGCGAACAGTCTTAGGGCCCCTGTGGTGAGCATTGCCTTCACATGGTCCACTGCGCGCTCAACACACTGTGCTCAGCTGTGATGTACCAGCAAAGGAGGGACCCTTGCAGTGGCAGGAGGTAGCAGGACCTGCCGTTGTGATTCATTGTTCCTGGACAGGACTTAGAGAGAGCTTAGGTGGCATCAAGGGACAACGATGGCTGCACTCCTTGATGCAAGAGAGTCTGCAAGTTCATCTCTAGGGCTAGCGATGGGAGGTCTCTCGTTGGGAAGGACCCTACAAAAACACAGAGCCTGCTCATATTGGGTATGAATTGTATCAGTCTAGTACCTAAATAGTCTCTCTTCCCTTCTTCTGTCCTCAGGGGCAGGAGAGTTGTGCAATGCACTGCAAGGGATGAGACCTGCCTGAGTGGGTGGAAGGATGTGACCTGTGAGAAAGTCCCCATCTCAGCTCTGCTGTGGCTGATGCGGGCTGCCTTTCCTCTCCTGCAAGGGGAGAGCTTCCCCCTCACTGCACAACACTTCTCAGTTAGTATTTGCAAACCCAAGGGTATAAAATATAAGCCAAGGTATAAAATAACTTTAACAATATAGCATGTTTTTCTTGAAAAAACCACAAAGTCGACTTTTCATTTTCACATGTGATTTCACATGTGAATCCCCAAAAGATTTTCCCTAGGGGCTTATTCGTGCATGTTTGAATGGGGCAAGGGGGTGAGGGTCAGGACCTGGGTAGATAGCAGTACCCTTGCACACTGCTGATTTCTCTGGAGTTTTCAAAGAAACTGAAAAAGGAAAGAACTCAGAAAAGGATGCAAATCTGCAAGCTTTGCAACACCTTTCATTTATATATTTGTAATAAAAATGCAGCAAAACACAGCCTCTTACTCAGTAAAACTCATCAATGCAAGCTGTCCCTGTGGAAAGTCAGTGCTGCACAGCCCTTTCACAAACGCTGGGGCAAAGGAGGCGAGCGAGCTCTCCTGCCCACATGCAGCTTCTGCTGTAACCGGCCGGTCCTGCAGCTATATTTCTACAGCAGTCCCTAGCTGTGCATAGAAGCTTGCCCCATGCCAGACGTGTTCCTTCTCCATGGAAAGGCTGCAGTGCAGTGGCAGGAGATGCCTGGTGTAGGAACCGCTGCCACTCGCAGCTGGGAGGATTCAACGCAGGAGGAGAGAGGGTTAAAAAGAAACGGTGGTGGTGGCTGTCACCACGGATGAGCATTAGCTCTGTCTGTTGTTTTCTTTGAACGCTTGGGAAAGTACAAAAATACAAAGGAGTATTTTTTTATTATGTTGTGGTGGCTATTCTTGTCTTTAAAAGGAGAAAAGAGAAAAAAATCAGAGCAATCTATTTGTTGTCAGCAGATGGGCTCTGAGTCAAAATCTTACCTTCTAACACTGCCGAGCTTTGAAGTCCAAGCCTAGGTCTAGAGATGTAAGCCAAGGGTGGACGCTTTAAATGTGTGCTGATTACCACTTCACCAAAAAAAATTCCTTTAAATCAAAATGCCAGATCCTAACAGAAAATATACTTTAACCTTTGGAAGGTTCTATTCATTCCTGTTCTGAGGATAATCTGGGGCAATTTCTATGTAGTATCAGGAATTAAGGCCAACATTTTCATCTGTGACTTAGTTGCACATTTTCTGTGTTTTCTGGAGATGGTGGGTATCTGAAATATTTGAATGTTAGTGCTGGAGTGCCGAAGCAGATATGGAAACACAGGGGAACAATGTTCACTTCTAGATGCGGTTGGCCACAATTCTGTCAAAACACGTCTGTTATCTGTTATCTGCTCTGTTATCTTCCTCAGCAAAATATGTAGTTGAATTATGGCAGAGCTCTGAGGACACAGGGCAACTGCCTTGTGCAAGGTGTGACAGATAGCCTGTCTCTTTCCTTTCACTTAGGGAAAAAATCTAGGTGTTCAGCTTCACTTTTACTTGGAAACCAAGTAAGGAACTTGCTTTCAACCATATCTGTCTGAAATCCCAAGAAAGGCAGAGAGTATGTTTTGCTTGTTTTCTTGATGAAAGCAAATTTTCCGTTTATTTCTAGGAGCTAGTATTTGCAGGGGAAATTTGGTAATCCTTATGAAAAAACAGCATCCCCCAGTCTGCAACCCCCCCGGAGACACGAGGACGGCAGGTAATCTGGCACGCTGTCATGTCTGAGCACTGTAAGTACTTGAGGACCTTGCCAGCACACATGGACAACAGGGATCATGAGATCATCTATAGGCTCATTTTAGAGGAACAAGAAACCTCCTACCAAGGTAGAAACAAATTAAATAAAGGGCCTGATGTTGTTTCGCCATGAATTTAAAGGAAGTTTTACCACCGATTCTAACAGCAAACAGGACTGACCTTGTAGGGTGTATCATCAAACAGCTCTGGATTGCTTGAGAGTATTTCAACACTTCCATTATACGGCCCATCTTTCAAACTTGGACATAAATATTCACTTGGCAGAAATCTCAGCCTACAAGCAAATTAGGAGATTTGTTTTTAACGTTTTTTCCACTCACAAAGAAAAAAAAAGAAAGAGAGAGAGAGAAAGCTCTTCTTGGATGTTTTCAAGTTACTGCTGCTATGCTGTAACATTTAGTGTCTTTGCATTACCTTACCTCAAAAAATCGATTCATTCATTCTTAAAGCAAAAAAATGCAGTGATGTTAAAATCACTGCTTTCAGCTGCAAGGGAGATAAGCGACACCAGGGGATCAGCCAATAGTCAGGAAGACAATGCTAGAACAGGGACGGTCACTTGTCTGATGTGCGGCTTGTGGGCCATGAGAGCTTACGAGCCATCGGGCCATGGCTCACAGCACTGAGAGCAAGGCTATGTGTGACCAGCCTTGCTGGGTGATCCATGTGCATGCATGGGGATGGAGCAAGGCAGCTGGGCCTGATGGAGGCAGTATTATGTACCCTCCCATAACCCAGCCGTGTGTCCAACCAGCCATTCCTACAGTGAAGCTGTGGGCTTTGCTGTCATCTTCTGGAAAGCTCTTTGAGACCAAATTATCTGTGTAGCTGCTATAGGGACTTTAAAGTGTTGGTATGAGGTTTATGAAATCAGAGAAGAGAGCTAGTCTTCTGCTCCATGATCTCCTCCATGATCTCCAGCTCTGCACCCCCAACTCAATGAACAAAGCCAGAGGTGCCAGATCCAACAGACTGTGAACACAAGAGACATCCCGGAGCACCAGCACATCCCTGCCAAAGGTACCATTGCAAATGCAACTTCTGTTTGCTTTGCTCTTGGCCAAATACCACTACCTTCTTCCAATCTGAGTATGCAGCCAGATTTTTGGATCCTGCAGATTATATTTATTAGAGGAAGAAACTGAAGATGAATTTAGCTATTTCCTCAATGCAATCCCCTTTCTTTACAGAGTTATGCAGAGCGTACCAGGCACAGGACAACTCATGCAACCGGGGGCAATTATTTCTTTCTATTCAAAATGAAATTTCTTCTGGTACCCTCCCAAATTGCTCCTCCTGTCAAAGCCGTTCTGTGTGGTCTGGCATGCCAGCTGCTAGCCTGCCTCTCCTCTGCATCTGCTTCTAGGCTCCCTGCATCCCTCTTTTACACACACACAGACACACACCCTGACATACACCCCACCATCACTGGGGGCAGGTACTCGCCATCAGCTGTGAGCGGCTCCTCTCCAGGCTGTGCTCCCTGCTGTCCTGCTGTTACAGCTACTGATCCCGGAGCTTACATAAAGAAACACAATTGTTTTTACACAGATCCCAAGGGAGAGGCTGGCAACTTCAGTGTAATTTAATCTACACCAGGATAAGACAGTAAATATGGCTGTGTTTGCATAAGGATGAAGTAGGGAGAGAAAAGCAGAAGGTGCTGAGGAAAGAAACGCCCATATAATTCGCAAGGAGGGGAAATATTGAAAAGGTACAAAGTTGTGTAGTTTGTCCATCTTCACTAAAAAATAATATATTGTTACAGAGACTGGGGAATCTGTTTAATCCTTTCAAATGGTTTAATCTCCAAACTCTCACCCATATTCATGGTCTGTGCTCCTGTGTCAGTGATGTTAAATAGGGGAACCTGGTCCTGTGCACTCAGCTGTGTATGGAGCCAGTCTAGCACAAAATCAGTGTTTCTATTCACCACTGTTATCTCCAAGAGATCTCACTGGGACTGAGGAGCTCAGCCTGGTGGCCTGATCAAAAAGATCAAGGGATGATGTGATTACAAAGTGTAAGTACCGTCATGGGTAGAAATTCTGTGCTCAGCAGAGCTCTTTAATCCAAAGGAGAAAAGCATAACAAGAAATGATGGCTGGGACTAACTCCAGGCAAATTCAGCTGAGAAATGAGTTATAACCTTTTAATCAGTGAAAGGAGATTAACAACCAGAACAAACAAGCAGAAGAAATGATGGCTTCTCCAGCTCTTGACATCTCCCAACAGAGACCAGATGCTTTTCTGAGTCTGCGAAAGTGGAAAGCAGCTCCTGGGGCTCTACCAAAGGGGACACAGGTGAAATCCTGCAGTCACGTGTCAGCAACAGCAACTGCTCACCCTCAGGCTGTATCAGGCTCAGATTTTACCCTGCTCCAGATTGGCTTTGCGACGTTTGCCACCCCTCTTTGGATAAGACAGCTTGCCATTGCCAGTTCTGGTTCATAATTTATTGCCCCATTCCCAGAACCTGCTGTGTGTCCTGCCTTCATGGAGCAGGCCCCAGTGCCATCCCATGGGGACCAGCATGTCACTTTGCCTCTTGCAGCTTTTTGTGACCCCACCACCCACCATCCACAGGGAAAAGGAGAGATGGTCAGTCCTGCTGATGCTGATAGGGTCCCCTGAACTCCTAAGAGGAGGAGGGGGAAAGCCCATCCTGAACATCTAACAGCTGGAAGGGGGGAAGTCTTAAGGGCCTCTGGGTTCAGTATTTTTGTCTTACTTGCATGGTAGCGGGAAGTAACATTCATGCTTTAGATCTCAGATGTTGTAATTGAATTTCCAAGGTTATCAGATAATGAGTGAGTGTGGTCTTACTACAGAAGCCCTGAAATTGAAGCTGGTCCTTTTTTCCTGGGTATCAGTGCCTTGCTGAAAACGTAGACTTTCTAATACTAAGGGTTGTGCCACCATGTGGCTCCAAAGAGGTATTTGAAAATCACATTTGGCCCTCAGTGAGGAAAAGATGATCTAATTGACTCTTCTGGCTCGGTGTCTATGAATCCTTTCACAGTTTCCCAGGGTACTAAGTCTGTGTGCTCATGACCCTTCTGCAGCAGCGGTGGGCAGGGGCTGCTGTTCCTGAAAGGAGCATCGTCCCTGTCCACCTGCAGCCCATCTTCTCTTCTGCCCCCAGCACGGATTCCCACTTGGCTGGATGATGTCCTGGCTCCCTCCAGCTGAGCCCTCCTGGGCTAGTGCAACTGGGCTGCTGCAAACCATCTCAGGGAAATTACTTCAGATTTGTGCCAGATTCATTTCTCCCTCAAGGTTGCAGGACACTTTCTATCCTCAACTCCTTCTTTCCACATACTGATTTTTTTTTTTTTCTTAACTGTTCTGGGCTGATGTCATCCATGCTGGTCTCAGCTAGAGGAGTAATCTTTGTGGAAACTTTGAACGAAATCCCTTCAGCGTCTTTCAAATTGTGGGAGAGTGGTAAAATAGACTTCTATAATTGTTAAAAGGATAATCAGTTCTTTTGGCAACGATACAAGAAAATAGATGATGTCGAAAGGTTAGCAGTAAGGCAATCTTTGGGGGGGGGGGGGTTATCCTGTACTTGTTGAAGGAATTAAATAAATAACCACATGAGATCTACCACAGTCTGGGATCTGTTCTAACTTTTAATTAAGACAAAGAAACTCAACTCATAGACAACATTGCTGCGTAGTTTAACTTCATTTTACATAAGAGCAGCTCTGTGATGGCTGTTTGGATCATCTTCATAAAGGAGTTTGTAAATGGAATAACAATCAAACACATTTCTTCTATAAAAAAGTCCAAACCACAAAAATATTAAAAAAAACAAGCATCAACCTCATTCCCTTCATCGCTTAATGTTAAGCTGCAAGAAAATCCATGTGGGAAAAAGTAAATAGAATTTACAGGTGAGGTTGTCAGCAAGCCTGGATGAACTTGTGCACTGATTTACACAGTCTATGCTGGTGGCGTGTGCTAACCAGACCCCTCTGTAAATATACTGCCCTTGGATTGCATGCTGGTTCTAGCCAAATAATGGTCCAGCGGAAGATAAAAGTAGCCCCATTCACATCATCCACAAATGATTTTCTTCTTTAAAACTGCAAAATATGGTGCAGAAAAAACAGAAAAGGATCAGAATGTATGTGCCATAATTGAACTCCACAAATAAAGTAACAAAGAAAGCAAGGAGCAAAATGTGATGCTATTGCAGCATATGTCATAGCAGAAGTACACATTGCAGTTCCAGTTTTACAGTTAAATCCATAATAGCCAATTGTTTGTTGGAAGCACTATCATCTAAAGCTTAAAATACTCCAAATGATGCCTTCATGTCAGCATTTTCTGACTCCTAGCAATTTCATTGTGTAGCTCAAAGTTGGCAATATTTTGTATTTAAGTTCCAGTACTATGAGTTTTGCTTGTGTTTTACTAAAGAGCATTATAACACAGACCCTCGGGGAGAATTCCATTCCCCTTATTAAAAATTTGTGGCTATTTTATTTTCCTTATCTCTGCCATCCATTTCCTTTTGTTTCTCAATGCATTGCTGCAAATCACAAAGACATTTCCTTGTCTGCTTTACTTTGGACTCCTTTAATGAAAGCTCCTACATAATCAAAGTCACAGGATTCATTTGATGAAGTGAACTGGTTTTGCTGAAGGGTCACAGTTGGAGATTTAGCATTTCAGAAAAGCAAAATATCTAAAGGCAGGAGAAATGGACAACAGTTTTTACAAGATATCAGATAAACATGCAGTAACACAGAATGAAATTCAGCTCTTACAAAGCAGAACAGCTCAGTGTGATCTGTCTTAACTACAACCAGGTGATCAGAGCCAGCGTCCCTGCAGAAAAGTAAGCCTTGCTTCCTTTGCCTCATTAGTCTGTTTTCTGTGCCATGATGTCATGGCCAGGAGGTACTTTGTACTCACCGATGCAGGGCTACAAGGAGTGGTGTAACATAAGAGAGAGAAAAACATGAGAGCAAAAACATTTCCCTGTTCCCTTGCTTGTAGATACTACTCAGGCTGCTGCTCAGCAGGCAGCAGGAGATGGCACTGTCTGACCCTGCGAAACAGTGGTCACTGCCCATTTGTTTTTTTCATGAGCAAGAAGCTTGAATAGCCAAAGAAACAGGAAGTTCTGGTAAATGTCTGTGTAAAATACATTTTTCTGACATGGCCAACACAAAGTATTTTGACATTCTCAAACCAAAAAAGCTGTGTTTGGTTCTGTCCCCTTGAGTAGTTGTTGCTGCTGCTGTTAGGACCTGCCATTCAGGTTCCTCACGTCCCCCAGATCTCATATGAGGATCAGGCTCTTCGCCACGGTACATGTTACCAAAGCCATGACCAAAGAGCTCCCAGAAAACTTCCCCCCTCGGAGGGGCTGCACGAGCATTGGAAGAGGTCTTCCAGGAAAGGTCCTCATCCACGTCATCATCAAGCAGACTCAAGACACACATTCCACTACAGATTCAACAATTTGAAAAGTCGTGTTCTGAAGCAGATTGAAATGAAATGTTTTATTTTATTTCCCACCTAAATTCAATAGAAAAGTGCTCACCAAAACCATCTTTTTGGTCTTAGGATCTAGTCTGCTATGAAGGGGCACAGCCCAGGGTGCCTGGCTCCCAAGAGGAGGGAGCTTAGGGAGTAGGACATAAGCAGTGGGGCTGTTGGTGGTTTCTTGCAGACTACAGTGTGCTTTTAGGCAGACTTAAGCATTTAGAGTGGGATTCAGCTCACCTTAAAGTAGGTACCTCTTTTCTGTTTATCTGAATAGTACACAGAGCTCCATGGACTCAATTTGGTGCTCAAATACAGGCACCAAGAGACACTGGAGATACTGGGAGGTTTCCTGTGTGGCCTCCAGCTTGCAGGTCTGTGAGCATGTGGTTCTCCATAGGTGCTGCACGATACCTCCCAGCCAGTGCAGAGACACCAATATCCTAGACCATCTCTGGTGGCACTAATTTGTCATATTTAGGCAATTCACTCAAACTCTGTTGACCACATTGGATCTCCATTGACTATGAGAGTTCAGCTATCTAGTATTCAAACATCTACATTTAACTACTTGCATGTGGGTGGCTAAATCCAATACTGATCTCCAGGGTTACTGTATGAGGAAAAATACTGTTAGTAACCCAAACCACTACAAGATCAGCACTCATTAATTCGAGGGTGACTCGAATGAAACACTGTCGTTCCACCCAAGGCGAAGATCTGCTCCCGGATTTTACTTAGTTTTTGCCCCCTGAAGGACCTATTTGATTCTACGAGGTTTTTTTCTACAAATTATCCAGAAGAGGGTTTTAGTAAGGGTTTGAACCTCATGGCATTCTGACAGGCTTAATCAGTTCCCTGTTCAACACACTATGTCATTCCAAATGAGCACGCAGGTTTGTGAGAGACATACCTCTGGCACAAAATTAATCAAATGCAGAGGCCAACTTCTCCAAAAATAGGTGGTTCCCCCAAAACATACCTTTGAGTCTTCATCATTCTTGCCATAATTTCCAAAGTTTGGACTTCTCAAAATTTGCCATGACTAACTTACTTACATTTACACTAATCAGTGTGTAAGTCAAGAAATTGCAGTTTTCTCCTCCAGGACAGATGTAAGCAGTGAATGAGCTGCTAACATCTCATTACACACAACGATGTCATTATGTGGAAAATAACACAACAGGGATGCCTGAAGCAAGATTTTTAGCCACTGGGATCTGAAAACTTGGTCATAAAATACTGACTCAAACTGAAAGAGTCAGGATGAAATTCTGTGCCTTAATACAAGCAACTCGAACAGTACTACTATGCTGCTTGGGTTTATGGTTCTCTTTCTTTCTTTAACGTACTTAAATCATGTTGAGGTAATGGGAGTGGCATGGTTGGGAGCTTCAGACCTGCTTTAATTCAATTGTAACCTTGGCAAACTTTTACATTTTAGCAGATCCTCCAGTAACATGGTCCAAAACCCCATAGGAGCCTGCTAGAATTTGTTGGACCTGCCTTAGATGAAAATATACTCAGACAGGTAGTTAACAGAAGGGCTTGTTCTTTGTTGGAATCACTCAAAGTTTGTCACATACTGAAGTTCATCCCAGATAAACCTATAATACTGTAAATTCTGCAGACCCTGGACAACCAGGAACAAATCTCAGACTTTGACATCTTGTAATCTCAACTAGTGTGTGTTTCCCCCTGCTCCTTTGGAGGTAAAAATCTGAAGAGCAGTGATGTTAGATGTACCCAAGGCTTTATGTCCTCCTATGCAAGCAGGTGAGCCCAGCTTTACACAGCAAACCACTCTAGTTGCTGGAATATCTGTCTTCCTACTTTAATTTAGTCTGAGCTCTCCATAGGCTTTATGTGAGGCAGAAGATGTGGATGTCTGTGTCACCTGAGGGAGCTGCTGATGGGCAGCTCGGCTGAATAAAATCCACAAGCCAGTTAAAATCCCACTAGGTGAAACACAAGCCTTTCCTGCTCTAAGATACTCCTTATTCTTAGACTGTCTTGCTCTCTTCAAGGAGGAAGAGCTACTGTAGTCCTCGGACTGAGGCCAGCACTCTCAAGTTGTTCCAGTAGTCAGAAAGAGAAAAAATCAGCCACTGCCTAAGCAAAATAAAACACAGCACCAAGGGAACTAGAGCCACAGCCTTGCTGCAACAGAGCCCCTTGGGTGGGTACAGCTTGAGACGCTGCCCCCATGGTATGTGGTAGTAGGGGTCTTTGTAGCTACAGGGATGGACATTACTTGTTCTCAGGGAAGCCTCTCTGAGCGCGTGTTGCTGGTCCTGAAGGGTGGCTCTCCCCTGCCCGGACAGCGAGGACTGCCACCACAGGCAGCAGCCCTCCTGGGACCTTTGCAGAAGAGAAATATTTACTGCTCCTGGTCATGAAGGATTCAGGTAGGGGATGACATGGAGAATATATAGGTCCTTTGTGCTTCTCCCTGACTATTTGGGCAGGGAGCCTGTGGATGGGGTTGGAGTGATGTTTATGGCGTGGCTTACAGACACAAAGCACTCTGATTTTGGAAGGAGCTACCTATCCCTTGCTGGGCCAGGGTTTCTCGACACTTCGCTGACCCATGACCCAAAGCCTGGGAAAGGAGATGTAGGCATGTGTCCCAGGGCACCAAGCCTTGCCCTGTGAGCGAGCTCCGCAGCTGGGGTGGCACACACATTTAATTCCTAGTGGCTGCTTCCCTCATCCCACCGCACACCCATCCACCGGTGCAACAGCTCAGAAATGGTTAAAATGCAGTAACATTTCTCACCAGTACTCCACATTTTTGAGGACGGGAGACAGGCAGGCAGGCAGCCAGACCTTCAGCCCTTTCCCCATGTATCTTTCCTTCACATGTATGCAAAAATCATTGTTACCGAGGGAGAAATCACAAAGATCTCTCTCTGCCGCGGAAAGAGCACATACGAAATAAAGCCTAAATTCACAGAGTAATCAGAATTACTTTTCAAAGCAGTATCTTGTTACCGGCTAAAGCAAACAGCATGGTCACCGCCAGGGGAACTGCCAGGCAGCCCAGAAGGGCAGATCGCAAA
>VXBO01000360.1:148245-174001 GCA_013400135.1 Rhinoptilus africanus
CCCAGGGAGAGGAGGGAGCCGCAGGGGGAGGGTGGGAAGGGGAGTTCGGAGAAAATTGCTCAAAATTACAGTATTCAGCTTTTGCTGACAGTATATCAAAGCCCAGCTTCTGCCTTTATGATATTTAAATCCCTGCCGCTTCCTCAGAAAAACAGCATCAGCACAATGGAAACATTATGTGCCGGCGTGGGGAGGGGGAGAGCCGCTGAAACGGGACTCGCTTCACGTTGGGATGCTGGTCCGGGCTCGGAGGGCCCTGGTGGCTCCACCACCGCGAGGAGCAAAGTGCCNACACTCACACCCTCTCACACACCTCACACACTCAGAACCCCCTCTCACACACTCACACACACACACCCCCTCACACACACCTCACACACTCACACCTCACACACTCAGAACCCCCTCACACTCACACACACACCCACACACACATTCACACACACAAACTCTCACACATTCCCTTCCAAGGGAAACCACCCCTCCTTGCACACGGTCGGAGCACTGAAGATACAACAGCGTTAAAACTAAACTGGGTGACAAGTCATGACTGACGGCTCGGTAAGAGGACGAATGCTCCTGCCGGGGATTTATGGCTTCCCCTCCTCACAGCGCTTTGGTCTCCCTCGCGGCAGCCCCTGCAGTGCTGACACGAACCCCTCTCGGGGCAGAGCTCTGGGAGATGGCGCAGGGTGGTGGCAGAGATCCCGATGGTGCCAGAAGGATGGCGAGCTGCAGGAGAAGGACGGGGAGACCCCAGGCAGTGCCTGGGAGAGAGCAGGTCCCCAGGAGGGATGTTTGCCGCCCTGGGGGTGGCATGGCAGACACCAAGCAGGTTTCACATGCACCCCCATCTTCATGGAGAGGTGCTGGCTACCAGAAAGAAGCAGCGTCAGAGCTCCTCGTTGGAGCCAAGCAGTAGCCAAGTCCCACTGAGACTCCGAGCCAAGCGGCTTGACGGAGGTGTGCCTCTGAGCAGCAGAGCCGAGGGGCCCAGGAGAAGGCAGCTCCTCCTGGCATCAGGCTGGAGCGGCCCGCGCTGCCCACACAAAGCTTGACCCGAAGGGATGAAACAAGTCACAAATGTTAGCTGGTAAACGAGTTATCTTCAAAGAACCATGCAAACATCGGCACAGCTCTGCAAGGCCCTGCGAGGGAGGCAACTGTCTCCTCCTCTCCAGTGGCCAGGAGAGGTAGGGGTGCTCCCATGGCTGCCCTCGGGGGAGCTCTGCTGGAGCAGGGCTCGCCTGACCTTAGCTGCCAACCCCCAGCCAAGGGCTCAGCCCATGAAACTATCTATTACCTTTAAGGCACCATTTGCCGAGTAACAACATCAAAGGCCTCTGTGTTCATAAACCTAAACTGGTTCTTTATTTGAAGAACAACAGATGTAGCATTTGAGCCTTCTGCAGACAGACTTGCTTTGCCACCTCCTTCCTGCCCCCGTGCTCCCAGGCTGGTGACACCTTTCTTTCCCAGGATGTGTATGGAGGAACAGGGCATGATGAGGAATTAGGCTGGAAGCCAAAAGCGCTGCCCACTCAACGTGCAGAACCTGCAACAGCCTCATGGAGGAAATTAAATTTTCTTTCAATAGGAAAGCCAATGGGGTTACATCAGGGTTGCATTTGGCCCAAGAATCAAAAGCGAGACATGTATTTTACACTTCATTGTGTTTTACAGATACAGCTACAAGCCACAGAGGCAGAAAAATCTGAGACGGATGGCAGGTTAACCCCCCCTGTCACTTGAAAGGGGGCAAGCACGCCCAGGCGCTCCTAATACACAAGTCATGAAGAAGCCTGACAACAAAAGCCCTGTGCAAAGGCAGCATAACCTTGCAAAGCAGGCACAGCATTAATTCCTCAGCCCTTCGGCCAAGTGAGTTCAAGGATCAATAACATGACAGAGAAGACTGACAACGGGAAGGGCAGGACCCAAGCAGTGGCCTAAGGAATCATGAGGAATAACAAAAGTACCCCAGCAAGACCAGAGCAGAAGATCTTCCCCCACTCTGCCTTTCATCATCTCTTATATATTCAAGGGATCTGTATTTTCTGTGGAAACTTTTCCTTGAAAAAACAGTCTTTTGTCTCTGAGTTGTCTGCGAAACTAGCAGAAGGGAACAAAACAGGCTCCATTTTCAGTCATGTGAGGGGATGGGGAGTGTTCTTCTAGGATACCAAGGAGGAGCAAGGTATTTCCAGGAGATGTTTGTGACAGCCCAGCTGATAGCCCATGGCTGGCACATTGCCTAGTGAGGCTTACAGCCCAGGGAGGCATCAACCTGGGGCCTCACTCGGGATATCTTTTGGAAAGAGCATTTCTCCAGCTGGAGAAGCTCACTAAGGAGCAGTAAGCAATCTGGAGCATACCTAGAAGTCTTATTAGAAGAAGATTTTTGTGCAATTAGCTTTTCTTTTCAAATCACTAAAAAACAACAAAAAAGGAAAGGCAAATCTGATCCTCCTATAGGACAGGCAGTAAAGGGGTATGTCTTCTGCACTGGTTCAGGGCAGTAGTCCATCTTCTGTGGTGAGATGTCTTCCCTGTGCTCCTGCGGTACCTGATGTCCCTGCAGTGCCGGTGCGGATGGCCAGGGAAAAGGGTGAGCACAGAACCAGCAAGCACGAATTCAGCCTCTGAACACTCCCCTGACATATAACAATCCATAGCGAAGGTAATTCTGAGCGTGATATGGGTGTTTACATTGCCATTGTTAATTTTTCTTCTCTTAATTTGCCTTTTTGAACCCACGCAATCTTTTAGCACCCAGAACTTCTTTTTGGCAAGGGGCTCTACAGTTTCACTATGGGTTTTTTTGTTTGTGTGAGATGAGACTGGTGCACAAATTATAACATGTCCTAATGTTATTATTAGGACAAAGCCAAAGTCTATTTTGCCTTTGTTAGAAGCTCCACTAACTTAAACCACTAACAGGTCCTCTGCACTTCAAACTTGGCTTCCATATGGCAGGACTGCATTTTTTAAGTTGTTATTGGGATTTTATAAATCAAATTAATTCATGGGAAGAAGACAAAAGGTAGAAGAGATGCTAAATTATGCAGCAGTGAGGGCACGTACAATGGATTTGTGACAGCTTTTACCTTTGCACTTTTCATGTGCCCCAAAGGTAGAGCAGTAAGGATTGGCCTGCATATTTGTACACCTTGTATGCAGCTAGAAAAGAGATGGAAACCATTTTTCAACCTCAGTTTGTTTCTGTATGGAGCAAGAAGAGTGTATCTTCCACACAGCCGTCATGCAGCTCTGAGTGCGTGTAAAAGCACACTGAGCACGTTGCCTGGGAATTGCTCTAGAAGCTCTAAGTATTATTATGTGGTTTCTTCCCTTTCCAGGCATCTTTGTTTCCCTGATTTCTGGCTGGGAAGACAACCTGGCGTGCCCAAGTGCTGCGGAGCCAGCTGTCATGACATTTCCAACCCAACCAGAAGTGCAGGAAATCTCCCAAGAAAGCTTGTTTTTATAGGCTCCCAGAAGGCTTGCATATGTCAGATACGCCTATCCAGACCAAACCCAGCCTTTCTGAAATTCATCCCTCACTAACATTAATGCTTTTTTCCATGTCAATTTGAGTGGTGTGAGATTTTTGGCAATCAGGGAGTAGTAAAGATTTGTTTACAGCTGTTTTGGAATGGATGCTGGTTTGTTTATTGCAATTCATGCCAAAGGAATATTTCATAACAAGTAATCTATTCCAATTTATTAATTTTTTCATTATTTTCATTTATTGTAGAGCTTTCATCTCAACAACTTGTGTTGTTTATCAATGGCCAACTACATATAGCAAAGGCAGGGGATAAAAAAGGAGACATTTTGTAAGATGTTATCCCCTCCTTGTGAATTTCAAAGGTAGAATCTCAGACAGATGCACAGCTGTTCAAAAAGGAGGGAGGACCGTTAAACTGTCATATTCCCTTATTTTTTTCAAGCATCAAAGTTCTACAGAAATGATGAATCAGTCTAAAACCTTTGGTTGATTCTATCACATATCCTTGGCCCAGCTACCTTAAGTGAACATTTTTAATCATGCTTCCAGTGCAAATACGCACTGCAAGAAAGCTGAAACGAGTTTTCAACAACCATTTATGTATCATCAGGCTTAAATAGTTTCTGCAAACTTTGATTATCCAAAAGTGCCCAAAAAGGAACTTTAAATGTCTTTCAATGCCTGACATTAATTTCCTTATATATGTAAATATTAACCGATTATTTTTTGTAGAGTTGTCTGGTTTGAGGTGGTAGGAGGTTGAATAACTATTAAGCCCCCAGGTAAGATTCCTTGTCTAATGAAAAATAAAGCCACATGGGCCCACTGTTAATACAGAAGGTACAATTTCTCTCAAAGAAGTTTGTTATGCATTCCTTTTTATGTGAAGACTTCCAAAGTCAAGCAAAGTTTGTGTCCTCAGTAAAATACGCAGAATTGGAAGATCTCCTGAAAGCTGCAGAACTCAACTCAGAAATGCAGCTTTCTAGGACCCATTGTCATTATCTGATCTAGAATGCAAGATACATCCTGCATCAGAAGATACAATCTACATTTCCCAGTGTGTTAATAACTTGACCCCCTTCAAAGGTCCTGCTGTGTGTATTGAAGCTGTCTATTAATTCCCTTGTGGACTGCTGGTTTTGGTATTTAATCTCCAGGAGGAATTTAAGAAGGTCAAAGTCCCCTTCTTTGAGGAATGCCATACAAGTAATAAAACAAAGTGCGTTTGCCCCTCAAAGAGCTAGAAGTCTGGGAGCTGTGCTGACAAGAGACCTTTGGACTATTTATACTGCTATTAGAAAGCGGGGGAAGGGCAGGGAGATAGTTACTGTAGTTTAATAAGTATGGGAAGTTGGTTAATATACATGCAGTTTTTAACCCCACTGTGACATTTGATTTATGTTAAACATAGTGAAAGGATCAAGGTCTCTTTTCACACCACTGTAATCCTATGGACCCCCTTGGTCTCCGCGTGGTGGCTAGAATTTGGACAATATAATTTGGATCTTGGAGTAAATAAGTTTAGGACGTAATAAAAACTCAGCTAAGTTCCCATAGAGGGATCTGCTCACGGAGTATCTGTGCCAGTAGGACCAAAGGCCATATAGAAAAATCCCGAAGAGGTGTACTCAACAGCACTGGCTCAATCCTACATCCTGGAACCAAGCAGACCTTCCCCTGTCTGCAGAGGATGTCTAAAACAGAAGAATTAGGGGCCTCTCCACTGCTGAGAGAGAAAAAAATAATACAGCAAAACATTCAAGGACCAAACAGAGGCTCCTTGTTTTGGACCCCACTGGGCATTTTATGCTGTTCTCTCAGAACAGCCATGGAGTTATTTCCAAAGGTTATTTCAAAACATGCATCTGTTGCGGTGACTCTGGGCACAGTTGAGGTTACCCCATGTGTGGACAAGTTCTTGGTGCCTGCAGACCGCCCTACGGTGTACAGCCTGAGATGGGTTGCTGATGTTATGTGATATTACCCTAGATCTCTGATTAGGTTACTGGAGTTTCTAGCTCAGCTTTACAAGAAAAACAGAGTAAATATGATAGCACTCTTTGTTTATGTGTTTGCCTATCCATCTGTGTCTTCAATCCTGATGGCCAATTCCAATTAATTTTTGGCAGTAGAAGAAGCTTCAAGGGACCACATTCTTGCAAGCTAATTTTAAGTGCATGGGGTACAGAGAGCCTAGAAATACCTTCTCAAAGCAAAACCTGCTACATAACCTCAACCCTATTTGGCTCCACAAAATGCACAAGAAAGGAAACACCAAAACTGAGGCTTTGGTTCTGTGGCTTGTGAAGCTACTTCCCATGAACATTGGAGGCCAGGGAGCGACATAGTGAGCAGCCTTGTGAAAGCCTGCAAATCCTTCTCAAAAAGCTGTAATGGCATTTCCCTATTGTCATGGGAAGAAAACACCTTTTCAGCCCAGCATTCATAGGAAGCTCATAGTTAAGGCTGCGAATACAAACTGTCTAGCATAAATGCAAAACCCCAGTGCACGGTCAGGAGTCGATACTGCAGGCTGTGCTCCCCAGGGCTGTGGGGCGATGGTCCCCGTACCTCGGGGGAGGCAGCCTCCTCACCCCAAAATCTCCTCGCAGCCTCGGACACGGCTGGACACTGTCTCTGCCCATCGCCATTTGCAGCCCAGGTGCAGGCAGATAATGGCTCAGACTTCTCTTTTACTGCTGCTTTTATTTTATCTGCACTGAGATACCATCAGTGACAAGGCAAGTGTCGGGAGATTTCTTTGACAGTCTTCTCAGACATCTGATTACAAACGGCCCTGGCTTATCCAACGCCTTGCCTAGCTGATTACTTCAAAGGGACTGGCTCTCCCTTCTCCTGCTTCTGCTGCCCAAATAGCTCCTTTTCCAGGGCTCTGGTTTTGCCCAGACTTTTTACAAAGTGCATCAGTGTCACTGTCTGCTGGATCTGAGGAGGAATCTGGGCTTCTGGCCTGACAAGCCCAAAGTTTGGGATGGGCAAATCTGCTGGAAATTGAGGTTTTATGAATCTTTCAAATGACTTTTGTGTGTTCACAGGGTTCAAAAATTGGATCGAGGTCATGAACCTTTCCCCTTCTCCTCCTGTCATTTGAAACTAGGTTTTTTTCCAAGAGCAATTAGTTCCATTAAAAGAGTATTTTCCTAACTAAATTGGAGTTCTGTGCTACCACATGTCCAGACAGGAGATGAATCACAAGATGGAGGAACAACTTTGGAAGGAAGAGCCCATCACCATGATTAGAAACCGTGGATAAAATCCTGGCCCAGCAAGGCTAGCAGCAAAATATTATTGACCTCTATGAGACCAGGTTTTCAACATCCACTTCTTTTTTTTTTCAGTTGGAGTTTTTCTTCTCTCCTCCTCCTCATGGGATCTGTGTTTGTTTTCCTTCAGCCCACTCAAAAGCTTTTTTTTCTACTTATTTTTGAATAGCCTTCGGATTTCTTTTACCCGCAACTGTTTCTTAGACTGCTTCCCTTCGGTACAAATCTGGCTCCTGAAACATCTGATTTGAACTTTAAGCAGGCTGAGAATGAGACAAAATAAATTTGCCCTTGGAAACTTCATTCTTTCCACAATTTTCTGTGGCTTTCGCTACTATGCCAGCAGAAAAAAATAGATGCCTTACATGTATTTGGAAAGGAACTTGGTTTGCAGGGTAAGTTTCTCACCGACAGAACAAGCCAGCATAGCTACAATGCACAATGCACATGGATGACAGGAAGGCAGTGTCAGGAATGTTTTTTTTCCGATTAGGCTGGGCCTGCATGGCAGTGAGAAGTGACGACTACTGAAACCACCCAGAGCCAGTGTGGTCCCCAAGGTTGGCACCACGGGCACCGTCCACAACACCTGAAACTCTGTTAATGTCAGAGTTGTGACACTCATGTAACCAGGTGTGGGATTTCTCCCTTCTACCCGTGGTTCAAGAGCTGAACCTCTTCTTCATCCCCCTGTTTATCCGTCAGTAGAACTGAGAGCCCCTGGTCGCAGTGCGTAGCTGCACTACCATAGCACATGAAGGCACAATCCATGCCTTTGAGAGTTTAACAACTTAGCTTAGCTGTTAACATCTTAGTTTAACAGTTCGTAATTGACTTTGCCACGTTACCGGTTAGCCTTCCCACTGCCCACAGAGTGCATTTAGTGTTTGTGATCTCAGTTACAACATCTGTGCTGGAGATCAGCCTCCAAGGAAGTTTACTGTAAAAATGCATTTCAGAAAGGACTGATTTTGTGCATCAACACTTTCCTTTCAAAAAGTGACTTGATGTAAATGGCTACTGCCTATTAATCCTTGTATGTATTGAAACACTGAAAAACCAACCGCTTTTTAGCTGATAGCCTGGAAAGCTGCTGGGCTGATAGTCAAAGAGCCTGGAGCCCTCCGTGCACCAGGCATTAAGAAAGCAATGCCAGTACTTCCCCGATTCAAAGGGCACATCTAGCTCCTTTCAGGCCTTCACGTGCCCTCGGAGGTGGGCAGCAGCGCCTCCAGGTAGTGCACGCCGGCTACTATTGTAGAGAGGGATGCTCCACGCAGCGGAGCCCCACTGACTGTGCTCGTCAGGTGATGGATGTGGTGTGCTCCAAGCTCCTCTCTGCTTGGGCCTGTTTCAAGTGCCCGGGTTATCAGAGCGCTGCCATTATAAATGTAAACTGCAAATGGAACATCAAACAACAGCCTCGTCCTGCACAGCATCACTGCCAGGGCTCAGCCGAGGAGGAGCTGCCTGATCATTTCCAGCTCCCAAACTGCTGGGGAAGGGCTGGGGAGTGACCAGGATAAAGAGCAGCATTCACAACAGCCTCAAACCCCTTCTCCAGGAGGGCTAAGGTCAGGCTTTCCTCCTACACTCAGCTTTGTTACATTAAGTATAATTCTCTTTACTTTATGAAAACAGGTTAAGAAGAAGAACTGGAGATATTTGGATTAATGTACAAGAACAGGAGGATTAAGAGGCCCTGTCAATTAAGGTGATCCCTTTAAGGCTCTGCCCTTTCACCCCTGGAGCTTGGCTTTAATTCCAGCTCAGACTGATGTGACTAAACCCCTTCTAATCTGACAGCTGATATAGGTCAGAAGTTAAATGTGTACAGGCAGGAAAAGACTGTTCTTATGGTCCCCATCCCCAGGAGTCACCCTGACACGGCAGCCTGAGACACCCCACACGGCAGTGAGAAGGGCTCTGCAGCGACAGGCTTTTTTGGCACCTTCAGGTGCTGACTCTCTTAATTGGGATTCTTGCAAATCTTATCCATCACAGTTTTGTCCCCTCCACCCTCCATGGTGCTCTGGCCCCATGAATGTGCTGCAGGGCATGTAACACCTTGTTCCTCCCCACTGCAGGGTTCATCCTGGTCCCTGGGGTGGGTTTTCAGCATTTTCCACGTGCAGCTGTGCAGTGTGGCTGGTACCATCTCTAAGCAGCTGGTACCATCTGTTCAGCTGCAGCCCGTGTTGAGGGATCAGGCTGTGCCATGCAAGCAGGCTGGGGGTCATCCCACCCAGCCCTGCACAGTCAGAGATGTAGCTGCCATGGCTCCTGTGACAGAGAAGGTGAGCAGATGGCTCCAGAGATCATCCACCCACCTCATTTAGACACCTCTATTGGAAGGAATTGTATTTGTGAATGTCTGCCTCATGTACGGATGGTGAACAGGGCTAATGGAAAATGCCTCTGCCCCCTTAGCTAGCCATTGGCACCCCGAGGCCAGTGAGATGGATCTGCTTCTCGTTACAGAGGCTTGAAAACTTAAACCAAACCAGAGCATGTTGTTATCTGAAAGTGAATGACATGTCCTAAGGAGGATGCTGAAGATGGTTTATGAGTTGTGAGATCTTCCAGCTTCCACTGTAAGCCTCCATATAAATCCATGTCTCAGCAGTACTGAGTTTAGTGCTGGCCAGTCAGAGTTGAACAGACTTCCTTAAATGAATAAATTTCTTATTTCTTATCAGTATGAGTAAAGGAATTGTCGTTCTCCAAGGCTGTGTTTTTCCCTGCAGACAATCCTGCTGGGCTGGGATTGGGCCCTTACTGGTATGTGTTTTCTCTCTAACATCTTGTACCTGCTCTGGTTTAGAAGAGGACTTTGGAACCCAGGAAGACTGTGCAAGCAACTCTCTCAGACCAGGCATACAGATATAGTTCACAGTGTTTATGCTAAGAAAAGCAGAAAAGCCTTGTCCCGTCTCAGATAGTTAAAAGGTATTTCTGGGTCAAAGTAACGCAATGGTTTCTTTCCACTTCCTCTATGTCTGGGCACAGTGGTGCAAGGATGGGGAGAGCAGAGAGGTATATGGACATAAGCAGGTCCCACATCCCTAGGAAGTCCTCTTCTACTGGTCTGTTCCTACTTTTCTACCTGTGACTACTTTTTCCTTCCTTCCTCTTCTGCTTCCTAGGGTCTGGCAGCCTTTGCAGTGAACAGCCAGACGTGTCTCTTCATCACCAGAGTCGCAGTACTGCCGTGTGTCTTCAACAAGCCCACCACAGAGGCTCCTTCTGCTGCAGCGGCAGGGTTTGAAGCCCCACTTGCAGCCCTGTCTTGCAGGACCAACTGCAGCAATGCCTCAAGATACTCTTCCTGAGCATCCTCTGCAAGAGCTGGAGGAGCCTGCACGCCTGGCCTGGCGCAAGGGTAGTGCAGGGTTTGCACTCCTCAGACACCTCTCCACCCAGAGAGGTCTCCAAGCACACCCTGGAGCACCCTTGGGGTGCAAAATTCACCCCATGTAGGAGAGTCCAACCACAAAAAGGAAGCTTGGCTCAGTGCTTCAGTATTTTAAGAACAAGGAATGGAGGAAGACAGATGCCATTTCCGAGTCATCCACATGTGAAGAGGGCAGTCGTTGTAGTCAGGGTGGGTTTGCCATACTCTGCCTCCATGCTCAGCAGCTCATCTCACCACATGGTCTAGATTAAGCCCCGTTCTCTTTTTTAAGCCATTAAACCTTCATGAGCTCTCCAGTCCCTCAGTGGGCTCATCTTGGAAAATCTTGCAATAGGTCTAATTTATGCCAAATCATCGGATCTTAGCTTTCAACTTTTCTTTCACCCTGGGGTTTTGGCTTTCCCGTTGGTAGAAGGATAAAGGTCTTGTACAAAGGCCTCAGGAGAGGTGTGCGTAGGCTCGCTGGTGCTGATTTGGAGCAAAGACAAAGTTTGCGTGGGGATGTGCGTATGTAAAACTCAGCGCTCCATTTCACCTTGGGGGCCACCCACAGACTCCGAAATGAATTATTTACTCATATATTTTCCTTACAATAAGATTCATTTGTGGGGAGGGGGTGGGGAACACAGAGACTTTGGGGCTGGTGATCTTTGCTGTTCAGACACATGTTCAGTTTGTACTAAATCTGATCCAAACCCATGTTTGAGCACTTTCACAGAGCTGAGCTGATGCTCTGGGTATGACCTGATCTCTTAGCTCATTCATGCCGTATGGAGAAAGCAGTGTTCTCAGGAGTGTGATACGAATTCCTGACCCTGACACCAGTTGTATTTTCTTAGATTAAGGCAGTCTTGGTCACTTTGTAGTTCTCCAGCAGACCAAGTGCCTCTCCTGCCAGGATTACATGGTGTGGCTATGACCAGCTCACCAAGGCACGTGTGACGTGTTTAGCATCTGGCAGCCACTTTGGCAAACAGCCCATGGGAGCCGGCCAGTGCTGGGCTCTGTTAAGCTATGTTCACACCGCAGGGTGACAATTTTGGCACATCAGAGATGTTCGAGAAGTTAAGACATGCAAATGAAAGCTTTAAGAGCATATGCACAGCCATTCCTGCCTTATCCAGGACACGCGCCATGGTTGGGAGCTCTGTGCCCAGGTAGCTGTGCAAGGGGTACCCCCTGTTGTGCCTTTTATCACAGTGATCCATCAGTACTGCATCTTCACTGCAAGGCTTACTGTAGTGCCACAAAAAGGTCCCTAAATTCATTAGCAGATGTACCATATTTTACAAACAGATCCTTTAAAAGACTAACTTCATTGTCCAGCAAGCTGTGGGTGAGCCTTTCGAGTCCATGTTAAACAAACAGCTGCTGAGCAAGACAGAAGGCAGTCAGAAATTAATAAAATCCTTCCTAGACTAAATGGTGAAACGCTGCATAGCGGGTATGTCATCTAATAAATAAACCTGTTGAATGAAGGGGTAAGCAAAGAGAAGGAAGGGAAATGTTGCCTGAGGCCACCCTGGGCTGGCTGCTGGCTGCCGTTCGAGCACTGCACACAGCCACAAGAGGTATATTTGTGCAGCAGAAAAGGGAAGGAAAGGATACGTGGGAGAAAGGCTCGTGTCATTCCAGTGCGACCTGAACTTGCCCAGGTCTCGCCCCGAAAGCCTAGTCCTTTAAATTCACCCAAACAGTCTGAGCACAGGCAGCCCCTGTGGCTTTGCAGCTCGCGTTCCCTGGAGGCTGGCCAGAGATTAAGCCAGTAAATAAAAGCATTGCATTTTTTTAAGTCTCAGCCAAGAAAAGGAAAACAAAGCTTCATGGCCTAGCATTTTCCATGCAAGGATTAGTGGACCTTCTTCAAATGCCTGCTGTCGCCAGGTCCTCTAGCCGGGTTTCTGTAGAGAGGGAGGCAGTGGATGAGTAGCTCTGCCAGCCACAGGTTCATGGTGTTGAATGTGTCCGTAGCAAACGGTCTCCCTCACAAGTCACAGAGCACCATTGCAGCCTGTCCCCACAAACAGATAAGAATGCATAGAGCACATTGTGGAAAGAGGGGGAAAACTTTCTTGAATGCGTTGAGTTCCTTTTTGCGTTTAGGACATTGTCAGGGTCTGTGAGAAGCTCATGATTGAGCTGCTTTCCCAGAGAAACTTGCCATCACATGCATATCTCATCTGGTCCCTTATCCTCACACTAGATTATGCCTTCCCAATTCTTCTGCCATGGCAATGTCCCCAAGCATGAGTCCCTCACACAGCACATGCTGAGAAGAGGGTGCCCTCTTGATATGACAAGGAATAAAGAAGATTAAACCATTTGCCTTAGCCCTGTGCATTTCCCTGTAAAGGAATATTCCTAGAGTGCTTTGAGATCCCTGGATGAAAGGATCTGTTAATAATAATACTTTATTACTGCAAAGCTACTGCTAAAGGTCTGTCAGCTTTTCCTTTGTGATTATATACATTGGGGTTTACCGCAGAGTTACAGAACACTTCCCCAGCCTGAACTTGACAAACTATGTCCCAGTTCTGAGACATTTAATTTTTTATTCAATTTCTGAAAGCTTGTGTTGGCCAATTTTAAACCTGAAAAGTGAAAAAACAGAACAAAACCAATAATACCTGAACTGTAAAATCTGCACCCTGGTGATTTACAATGAAACGACAGTCTGGATTAGACTGACTATTGTTCTAGCAACAGCCCACATCACCACTGAATGGGGCAAAAAAAAAAAAATAAAAGGTTAGAAGAGATATTTTCTTTTACATGAAGGCATGGAAAATCATGGTAGCTTAGCATCCCTTCTCACCTACAGCTTCTCTCCCTGAGCAAGCATGAATCATGTGGACAGGAGCACAAATAAATCTTCATGTAGACAAACATGTGTCTGCAATGTCCTCATCCAGTTGGTCTTTGCCAGCCAGTCAGAGTGTGAAAATGCAGTAGCTGTTCAGCGTGGTGAGGAATGATCAGGTTTAAATATAAGAAATGAATTTGGAAAAAAGGTTTTAAAGAAAGAAATAGGGCATTCACTTTCTGGCAATATGACATGCTCTGCACAAGCACTGTGAGGGAGATGATGTTTCCTCTGTGTGTTTGGTGTTTCTGCTCTTCAGTGCTTCCTGGGCTATCGGTGCAACTAAACCCATTGCCGACACGCTCTTTTCCTAAGCAACTTGGCTTGGATGGCCAGTTTCTGCAAGGATGGCGTGAGGACAAGGACTTTCACACAGCTGTGACCCATGCAGTGACCATGCTTTCAGTGTTGCACTTTCCCTCTCCGCTGGGGAAGCACATCAGACTGATCCAGCTGCCCAGGTCACCTCCCAGAAGCTCTGGCCTGACTTTGGAGCAACACCAGGTAGGGGATCGAAGGTACTCCTTCTGGGCCCTGAGGCAGCTAAAAGCAATTAAACAGGATTAAACAGGAACCAAACAGGAATTGGAGAGTGGTTTCTGTTGCTTTTATCAGCACTGGAGTATAATCTGATGGTAATTGTGCCCTATTTACTGACCCGACCAATACAGAGATGGACATCCAGATAAAATACATTAACTTTTTATAATCAACTTCTAAGAAAAAGTAGCAGGGTGGGGATGGAGAAGCAGGGCTGTGTGCAGCACTTCAGTTAACTGCCTGGACTTGCTCTGCAGAGTGACCAACCTCGGCTCAGCGGCAGTGACTTCTTCCTCAGCCATGCAGGGACAGGGCAGCTGAGAACGGGTCCTCTTCCCACACCCCAACAGCTCATACAGCTAGTAAAGGCACATCATCATCCCTCCCTAACCTGCATCTCAGATTTGCTCACTATACCTTACAAAACCATCTCCATACTTAATTCATTTCTGGGAACACTCACCGTGACTGTATGACTGGTTTCAGTCCTTTTCGGAAATTAAAGTTCCTCTGCAGTACATTTAGGCAACTGGATCTTGGTGGTGGAGAAAAATCAGGAGAATCTCATGCGAGGGTTTTTCAAACAGCAATGTACTAATGGAACCTCTTTGTTAACCTGAAGAAGCAGAAGGAACATCAGTAAAACTGTGAGGTACATTGCCCTCAGAGGTATGTTGCATTTTCTTTTTTCAGTATGAAAGCCATGCAGGATAAGGACAATGAAGTATGACAACAAATGTGCAGTACCACTGAAGCCCCAGTGCAGAATTTTAATAGAACAAGCCATTCTGCACTCATGTTCAAAAGTAAGTTAAGTTGACTATTGTAATACTTGATAATGCTACCACATGGGACGCTTGCCAGATGTCATCTCTGAAACGAGGAGAGTATTGGAACTACTACAGGGTTCAAAATGCTGCAAAATTTTTGACTGCATTCTGGAAAGCCAGAAATCAAAATTACACTAAAGCAGAAAGCATAAAAGACAAAGTAGCCACTTCAGCAACCATTGTTCAGGATGATACCAGAATAGAGATGAAGTAAAGTCTAATTTCATTGTAATGTATTGCACACACAATATTTTTCAATAATGAGCATTCACTACATTCTTGCAAGACAAGTTGCTCATGGACTGTAATACTGGAGAAGTGAAAGGACAGGCTTAACTATTTCTTTTTAAAATCAATAATTCTTTAAGTTGTTGTTATTCTTGGAATAACCCAAAAGAAAACTGAGCAAATATGATGAAAATAGCAAAACTAATGACTGTAGAAGTCGAGGAAAGCAAAGAAGTGAAATGAAAAAGAAAAATGAAAATTCAGTCTTTGGGAACGTTGTCCAAAAAGGTGACATGGTCAACATCAAGGCACTGAGCTGACAGCCTCTGCTGAAGCAGGGAGTTTAAAATGGCTCTGCCAATAAACTGCAGCTTGCAGTAGATGCTGCCAGGAGAAAAAACTCTGGCACAACAGGTAAAGCATCTTATTTCTGTCAAGGATAGAAATAACCCAAACAAACTGAGACTGGTTCTAGCTATAAAATTATAATGAAAATTAAAGAAATATACTCATCTTACTAGACTGTGTGCAGCTGGGATGCTGCAGGCACTCTTGGAGTGCAGTGATTTCTGCCAGAACATGGACCACAAATCCTGGTGTTTCAAATGAAAAAGGATGCCTTTACAGGCATTGGACTTACACCAAAGCTGCTAAAATGGCAAAAAAAATCTCAGTCCCTCAGTATAAACAAACTGAGCGTGCATGGTGCTTGATTAGAAATATCACCTTAAAGCAACAAACATCTTTTCTCTTTTTTCTGAATCCTCTCTAGTAGTGATGAAAAATCAGGAAAAAAAAATGCTGAGAAAAACAGGGTGACACACACTCTGTCTTACACATATATCCAGACTACATTCTTCAGCAAAAAGGCAAAATTTCATCTAATCAAACCAAGTATGTAATTGGAAATGCTTCAGTCAAAAATTTAAAATAATCATCTTTTATACATACGTAAAATCAAAGTTGGACATGTTTTGCTATGAAAGATCTGATGAGAATTTGGAACTTCTTAAGGCTCATGAAATCTCCAAAGAAAAGAAGAGAGATCTGGACTTAGAAACACTCCAGAGAAGATTAAGCTAAGTCTTGGTTCATTTAGCAGATGAGCCACATTTCAGTTACTAAGAAAACATATTAAACAACTGGGAATGTCATAAAAATGTTATGCTTCATCTGTATTAACTGGCAGAAATTGTACTTGCAGTTCCAGTAAGCTATGTGAGTGCTGAAAGAATATTTTCAGGACTCCAATTTATCCCTTCAGCACAGAGGTCCAATATTACAGCGCAAATATCAGAAAATGTTACTTCAGTTTTCTCAAATAAATTATTCAGGATAAGCATTTTTGTTTGACAACATTAGAACATTGGAGTACATTCTGCAAAATTACCACGCAAGAACGAGTGATCAAAAAAGAGATTAAATTTTAAACTTCAACTTTTTTGTTTGTACTTTTACTAGGATTAAAACCAACCTGAACGTATAACCAAACACCAAAATTTTATTTTATTTTTCATACCACAAATGACAGCAAGAAAAAGAAACCAGAGGTAAGGTAGAACAAACTACAACCTTGCCTGACTTCTGAATGTAAGCCCCCCCAGGCTCCCCAGACCCTGCAGTCCTGCACAGCAAGACCACAGGAGCTTTGCCGCAGCTGTGCTTACGATTGCCCGCACTGTGAGGTTCATGCAGACCAGAATGGTTGCAGGTCAAAATGTGGCTTTGTGTGAATGAACCTGCTCGTGAGCGATGCAAAGCAGCTTGAGAGGTCTTCTTTCTCACTTTCCATCTGGAAAAATAACCTCCACAGTTCATTTCAGTAACAATTTTAGTAATCAACACAATTATATGATATAGAAAGCATCTAGGGAAGGAATGATAAACTATTAAGGATATTTTTTAACTGGAAACCACTTCACAGTAATTAACTCCTGGTCTGTGTTTGACCATTGTTACTCTGTGCATAGGCTGAAGCTTGAAGGAGTATTTGTATCAAAGCACACGCGTTCCTTAGCACGCAGACCCCACTAAGCTCATTTCCTATCCAAATGCAGTGTTCAGTTTGAAAGTTAATTCCTCCCCTACAGAGGTTATGGGCTACAGCGATATTCCCTCCTTTAATGAGGGGGAATACTGCTGTGCTGGGAATATTTCCATGGCCAAATTAAATTCTTGAAGTACTCCCAGCATAGTCGAGACAACCTTTCCTTACCTCTCTTTATGGCCCGACTTCACCACAGCAGAGTCGATCCCAGAGCTGAGAACAAACCACGGGCCCAATTCTGCCCTCACAGACGCTTAAGCAAGTCTACCTTCTCAAGGAGGCTGCTCAGGTACTACTGAAGGTGGTGTTGGCTCACACTCTGTACCAGAGTAGACTGAAGCTGATGTGTACTAAGAGAGACTTTTAGTTTAGTGTGTCTAGTCTTTTCTTCTTTTTTTTTTAACCTTGTGTTTTTCCAAGTCCTCAAGAAAGCCTTTTCAGACTAACACGAAAAAGTGAAATTAAAGAGAGAAGAAATAAAAGACATTCTCCTTTGCTTTGAAGAAGTTTGACTACCCCTTAATGCTCACAATAAAGTACTAAAAACTGATGATAAAAGAACATAAGGCTTTCATAGGTGAGAGATAGAATGAGAGTATATTTAGGATAAGCAAAAGGTTCTATAAATAGATTAAATGATGCACATTTTGAAAGAGCTTTCAACACAGAACACAAGTTAAACATTTCCAGAAATTCTGTTGGACCTACACAACAGGGTGGTATTGTGGGCTCTCAAAATGACCTTTCACATTTGAAAAAAAAAAAGTCTTTGTATATAATGGAAAATGTGCCTTGATAAACATAAGGTACTTTGTTGACTGTGGTTGAAAACTATCTGTTGAAGTAATCTCACACAGACACAAAATGAGGCCTTGTTTTATTTATTTATTTATTTTACTTCTTTAGCAAGGTCACGGGTTTACAGACATCGCACGGGGAAAATGGAAACTTGTACCTCACCACACTAGTAAGCGGAATCCAGTATAGCTCTCTGGCACACTCGCTGGCCAGCTCAGTCACAGTTTTCACCGATGCATCTGCAGAGGAATAAGTGTTCTCATCCGAAGACTTTGGACGTAGAGTTACAGCCTAGTTGGACCCACCATAATGAGAGTCCGCAGAGGAGAAGCAGCACACCCCACCCTCACCTCTCTCAGCCCTTGGGCAGCACAGCCCATCAGCCTACCTTGGCCATAACTTCTGGCATTCATCCTGGGCTAAAGAAATGTTCGGGGGTTTTGAGTTTCCCAGCCTGTCTTTACTTGGTAAAGGCAGAGAAAGATTTCTGTATGCACAAAATCCCCATTCAGTGGACCGATCTGTCCCTTCTCCTCTTGTCAGGAGAACATCTTGGGAGTCACAACCGATAAAGGAGGAGGACACCTTGGCTGACAATCCCAGTGCTGCTCCATCCCCACTCTTTGAGACCTTTTAGCAAAGGTGTTACATTTAGTGCTTGTCCTAGAAGGTAAAGGTTCGTCTTTCTTCCCACAATTTAGAGATGCTTCCTGATGGATTCTGTACTCTTTGTTGTGTTTTGTAAAATCTGATACATTTCAACTCATATCTCTTTCCTTGTGTTTACAAAAGCCCTTCCCCTTCTCCTCTACTGCCTTGAACATGCTGATACTGTTTTGAGGAAGGAATTGCAAGCAGAGGTCCCTTGCCTTGTTCTGCCGTAACCGTGTAATCGTGGCTCTGCCCCACCGCAGCACTCAGGTGATGGCTTCTCTCAAAGCACAGGAGAAGTCCTCTCAGTCTCCAGTGCAACACAGTGCAGGGCATTGCACAAGGAAGTGCTTTATGAGTAGTTTGCCTCTCCCTGTCTCCATATCACTGTCTTCGAATGATCACCTTTATAAAACACATTGACATATGCCAGGGAAAAAAATTTCAGGTAAGGTAGGAAGAGACTGACTTGCAGTTCTGGGAGGAGCAAGGTGCTATCTGAAGTGGGTTTAAGTTACTGCTTTCTCCAAGGTTGGGGTTAATTTCCCTCTGTGTCAGTAACAAAGCCTACCCAACAGGATCCACAGTCCAACTCACTATTTTATTATTAAATTGCAGGCCTAGAAATGCTCAAAATAAAAACTGATTAGATCAAACACTACTTGCTTAGCACATCACCATGGCAACTCTCCTTTCTCCATCTGCTTATTTATGATGATGGTGGCCTCTGCAATAAACTTTGAAATAGATACATAGATAGAACCAAGTCAAAACAAATTACAGGAAATGAATATCATAACTGGCAGCAAGTAAGTCTATGATCCTCTGCCCCAGGATTTTTCTGTTGTCTAGGCCCAAGACAGAAAAGGTATGGCCACTAGAACCAGCACATAAGCAGAATTTATTCACATGCATGAGTGCAATTCACAAAATCCCCAGCCACTTGCTGGATATATTTATTTTAAAATTCTCCAGACACCCAGAGTTTTCACACACTCCAGTGGCTTCCAGTATGGTCTGACTGGGCAGCACAGTACTAGTGGTGACAGTACATAAATGATCCCCAGAAGAACGCTGGCTTGGAAAATACTCAGAAAAGCTAGATCCGCTCAGCTCACTGCAGTCATTCACTTCATCTTTCTTAGTTCCATGATTCACTCCCAGCTGATTGTGAAAACACCTCATTATCAAGTGAAACTAGACAGGCTTCTTGCAGCCAACCAGGTAGAAACCTCTCAAAGGTGCCCACACTCTTCTATGTACAAGCAAAATGAATAGCTATCTCCTCCAAGAGACACCAACAGATCATTAAGGACTTCTGTGTGCTGCAAGAGGAACAACAGCAAGTATAGCTAAAATGTCAATGTCTGTATTTGAGCCTTGATCCCTGTGGTCTGTAGGGGGAAATCGTCACTGTCAGAGGTGATCTGTCACCCTCTGAGATGTCCTACTAAGCACAGAGGGAATCCTGCAATAGGAGAGATGGAGTCCACCCTAAACCATCAAGCGTTAGGACCTAAATAATCCCCAGAATCAGATCACAGAGGTGCTGTGAAAGCAATGTTATTCTAGGCAGTTTCTGCTCCATGAACAATTACATGTACACCATTCTTTGCAGGATTGTCCCTAGGTGACAGCACTGAAGCTCCAGATCACACTGAATGGCGAGAACTCCTGCTTCTCAGCCCCTGGTAGAGGCACAGCAGCCAACCAAACACAGATCCTGACCTGTCTGACAAAGCACAAGCAAGCCGGAGGACAGCCTTCCCCTCTCCAGCTCAGTGGGCAGCAAGACTGTTTTCCAGGCAAACTTCAGTGACGAAAATCTGTCTCTCCCTTTTTGAAGATTTTTAATGTTGGCATCACATTCCTACCCAGGGATGCAGGTTGCTAGGAAAACAGAAAGCCCTGTGACCCAAACAGAAAGCCCTGTGACCAAGAGGGGGATATATGCACAAAAAGCTGGCAGGTAGACCGAAGCCTTGAAAATGAGAACAAGCAGCTTTATTTTGCCTTGTAAAACAAACATGAGAACTGCTAGATCCCATCCAAAACACATACGTGGTTAAGTCTATGCCCTGAAACACGGCTCCCGCATGCTGCGCTCCTTTATATTCACAGACCTTTCCCCAAAGCCCAAATTTCTGTGTGTTTGTACGGATGCACATGTTTCCGGGCAAGGCTGCTCTTGAACGTATGCCCACATAGGCAGGCAAACAAGGACATTCACAATCAAAGAAAAGCATTCACAATTTGCCCGTCTTTATTTTACTGTTTATAAATACCCAGTTAGGAATTAGGGGAAAACCACTGTGTGGTTTAAGTAGCCAGTCTTCTACCATAAAAGATGAATAGTGAATAGCTGAAGTAAATGATTCCCAGAAAACTCATAGTCCGAAAATGGTTTGTCTGTGTTATTCAGCAAATGCTTATGAATAACGAACAAGCAAACAGAAGTCAGAACATGACCAGAGGACGAATTAAAGTGATCAGAGCATTTATTCACAATTAAATATTTATCATACAATAAATATATATATATATATGTATGTATACTGGGGGGTATTTGTATACCTCACACTCTTGTGCAAACAAGCCCGAGCACTGACAGCAGCATATCGTCTATCAGATGGTAATGAGCAACGCTAATGGGAGCACAGGAAATGACTGTCTGTGGGTGCCGCAGTGCAACACCGCTATGTCAACTACATTCTACCTTCTCCTTTTGTCCATCCCATACACTACAAGCATGTTATGAGCATGATTAGCACTCATATTGAAAACTTGATGGCTATGCATCAGCAAGGCACCTGGGTGTGAAAAAAGACCAAGACCTGACAAACTTCTTCACAGTGTTCCTTATGATACTGATGGTATGAGGATGATATCGAGCCTGAGGTGAGAGCTGCGACAGAGAGTCATTTGATGAGCACTCCCACTGAAATTTCCAGGCCAAGAGACTGTCAGAGATGTAACCTACAAGGAATCCTGCATCTTGTCTTGTAGACATTCTCCTCTTACTACAGTGATTTCAAGAGTCCTTGAAAGTAATCTGGAAGGGCCGGTCATCTGCATAACAATTTATTCAGATGTACAATGTGTGTTACAAGACCCCTGCTTGCAAAACCCTTTGTGACAGTCCTGAGTGGGAAGCCATTATAGGGCTAACCACAAATAATCCAAAAGTATTTATTTTCCTGTGCTTACCAGGTCACCAAGCACTGTCAAACTCTCCAGCAGAACTGGGTGAAAAATAGATATTTTTTTTTCAACTGCCAACTGGAAAGAAATGTTTGGGGCTCATTTGATTTTTTCATTTTTAAATATAGCCTGATTTCAAACTGAAAATATCATTTTTAAACAAAATGTCAAAATGTTTTCCAGGCCCTCTCCTCACTTTTTGTCAAAATGATATATCAAACTTGACCCAAATTGATTCAATTGCTCTAAAACTGCTGTGAATTTATATATTAACTAAAACATTTTCTGCTCAGCTCCATCCAAAACGTGTATAAAACTTGTAAGAACTGGTGGAGGAAACTGTGACTGGGATACAGAAATATTTAAACATCCAATGCAAATAAAGTGCAAATGTAATGGCCTCACTACTACAGAAATGTCTTGGCGCGTTTCCACCTGGAGCTAGCAAGATGATTAACTGGCCACATGCACTAATTATTTGAGGTTGATGTTTACATCAGTGCTGTGCAAACTGCTTGCAAAAACCCCACTCAACTGAAGCCGGGAGACTGGATCTTCTGTGCCTGATGAAACTTGAAATAAGGTTTTTAAAAAAAGAGCCTCTGGGATTTCCAAGTAGAGGTTTGGTCTGATCCAAAGAAGCCAACAGCCTGGGCAGGGAAGGCCCTTGCTTTGCTGGCTGCAATAGCCCTGAGGGCTTCCCCAAAGCAGGAGTCACTTGCACTGGGACTCCCACCATTTCTGTCCCTCTGGAAACATCTCTAACAACCTTCTCCCTTGGGACTCAGATGGGAAAACATGGAGATGACTGCACATTACCTACAGACGTCTTTACATTTGGAGGAGCATCTGTGCAATGGAGGTAGATGAGCACAATAACAAATCCATCCCAAAACCCTTCTCTGACCATGTTCTCTATTCTTCTGCAACCGGTTTTTGCAAAAGCAATTTACCATACATATTTACATACAGTGGGTGCATTCTCCTCTCAGTTGGTGAGAACTGGAAATTATTCCCCAGAAGTCAACATAAAAGTTGCACGCCAGGAGGTCTGGAAGGATACACATGAAAAACAGTTAATTGGTGTGTAATGATAATACACATCTATAACAGAAATACAGGTGTTTTGCAAAAAAACCCTCTGCACAAATGCAAAAGACAGGCTTCTCCAAAACCTCTTTGAAATCCAGAGACCAAATCTGCTCCAAGTCTGAAGGAATAAGATATGAGTCTACCCAGACAAGTAAAGCCTGAGCACCTCCAACATTTGGTGTTGGAGCACCTTTGCTTAGAGCGCTGTGCCACAAGGAGTGATACTAAGCAAGCAAGGACAGAGTTCTCTTTTATATATTTCTTCCTGTACGTGTCTTCAGACGGCATCTAAATCTGCATCCCTCCCTTGGATGGAAAAAATCAGGTTTGTTCTTCATCGATGTTTGGAGTAGGCAGAGCAGTATCAAGCCTGAGCTTTTTCTGAAAGGTACCTGTTGGCCTGGTTCTCCGACATATACTGATAGAAAAAACTGTATTAAAGCTTAGCTTAAAGGTTGTTTGACTTGAACATAACCTGTAAACTCAGGTTCAGTTAGAGGAGGGCTCAGGGGCTGTAGGCAGCCTTGCTGTTCACTGCTTCTTTTCATATATTCCTGTCAGCTGTGGTTGAGCCTTATCTGTTCTGTTTACTATTTGCATGTTTTAAAACAAGAGGGGAAACAACTGCTGAGAAAAGCCTGGCACATTTTCTGTGTGTGACAGTCACACTATAAATAATAGAAAATCGATGTTTTCTCTTTTTTTTCATACCTGCTTACAGCTAGCTTGTCCTGCCTATTACAGGCAGCAAAATTAGATCAGCAGCAGCTTTGTCAGACTTTTTTTTTTTTTCTTACAAAATGCTCAGTTTCTTTCAGAGCCTGTCCAGTCAAGATCCAGTGGAGGGCTGATGATAAACTGAGATTTTCTGGTGCCCTGTGCCTGCGGGGACGGGATGGATTGCTCGTTCGTTTATCAGTGCATTGTTTCGTGAAACAATGCTGGTAAGGAATGACCGGAAAAAATGAGTAGAGGTCAAGTGCAAGGTTTTGTAACTGTTTGTTTAAACCTGCAATAGGGGGAAAACATTCTCCTAAGGTGACATGTGGGTCTGTCTAACACTAGATGGTGCTAGAAAATAACGTAACTGGCGGGAGCAGGGATCTGCCAGCCAGTCCCTCTGCCCGTAGTGGCCTCCACCGGCCTCAGGAGGCATCTTCCTCCCAGGCCGAGCCATGGAGAGGGTGAGCAGGACCCATGCAGGAAGGGCACCCAGCAGATTGAGGACATCAAGCATTCTAGTGCCTTCTTTCATATTTTAATAAAACCATTTCAGTTTCGTTTTCACTTGAAAAGTTTCATCTTTAGGAAAGCATGCACTTAAAACAAAGCAATTCTCTCTCACATGTAGTTAACACAGGGCGCTGCTTTCTCATAGGTACACAAGGAGGTACCGCAGCAACTCCCATTTCTAAACGTTTCTTACCTAATTCCAGCTTCAATTTTTTTTCCTGCACTATTTTCAATTGATTGCAGAAGTGAATCACTCTTGCTCGTGGACACAACAAACTGGATTCAGGTGCAGACCATAATTCAGAATTACTCTGTCTGATGAAAGAGATTTTCACTGTTATTATATGATTGACAGTGAGATCCATTTCTGGCCCTGTTTGACAGTGTTTTTCACATTGTGCAAAGAATATTCAGAGCCAGAATACAACGCTTTTGCATAGCCACAGGAAAATGATAGACATGGGATATAAGACAAGGTACGTGTGATGAACCTGACCCCTAAATCTGCCCTCTTGTATAGCCTGCAAAAGCCTTCTGGGTAGAAAGCAGGGCCACAGGTCAGACTGATTTCTGCAGCGGTCACACAAAGGCCAGCTGAGGTCAGGTCATCTGCAATAAGCAGATATTTCCATGCTGGAGCACTGGGTAACGTGGTCCTGGCACATCCCCGTTCCAAACACATGGCCAATATTTGCTATTACAAATCACTTATTAAAGCTTGGCCAATCATAATAGCAAATTTTTACGCATGTGAAGATCTCTATATTTTTCCAAAAGTAGCTCATGCATGAAAAATATTACATAAACTTTCTGAATGTATATCAAAATAAATATTACAAATTACAGGAAATATGCTAAAATGACTCCCATTTAAGTTTCAGGATTTGTTTAGGATTACTCTGATGGTTATAAAAGTGTCTCCTCTCATATCCTTCAGTCGAAGCAACAGCTTTGCCTTGGTCATTTTCTCCCCTTAAAAACACGCCAGATTATTATCCAGCAGAACTCCTAAAGGGCACAGCGCAAAGTCTAGACACCTGCACTTGTCCAGACCAAGTGCACTGCTAAACTGGATCCCCCCAGGTCAGAAGTCTTCTGTGCCAATTTTCCAGTGATGATTGACGCTGCCCCTCCATGCTACGTGGAGCTGAGCCTTCAAGCCACCATCTGCAGCGGTCACCCTGTGTCTGCGAGTCCTGCCAGCTCTTTAAAGGCAGGTGTCGACACCCTTCACAGAGCACGATGACAGCAGGACTTGAACTTCCACTGTATGTGGCAAAGAGGGATGAAGTCACATATTTGCCGCACTTGATGCCTGTCAACCTGCCCTTGCTACAGCTCTGGCTATTCTCACTTCACAGCGCGATAGTCACTGCAGTGTCATGACATGCTTATGGTGCTTATGGTCCTTCTTAAATCTGCCTCTTACTGTGCAGCATGGACACGGCAGGGCTTCGTCTCACAAACTAAGACACCTACCTTCAGCTGTGAGCGGGACTGCACCCATAAAACCTGACATAAACTTATTTGTGCTACTGGCAGAGTGTCCTTTGACTTCAAGGGGTTCGGCACTTTTCCCCAGGACTGATGAAAATGTCGTGATAGTCACAGTTTGAAACCTCGTACACTACAGATAGTCATAGCTCACTTAAAGTCAATGAAAAAGTGTTTGAAAACCTTCAGTAAGTCCTAAGTCTACCCTGACAAGAATAATTTTTTCGGCTCTGGTCAATCTTTCACAAGAAGTGATGCAGAGATAGTGGGAGCTGACAGACAGGAAATGAAAATGATGACAGCAGCAGAGAAAGAGCAGTGGGAAACGCTGGAGCTGTGTAACTCAATGAAACGGAAAAGTTACACATTTAAGGATAGTTTTTCAATGAACAAAAGAAAGAAGCTTTTCTATCACATTATCTCTGGGACTTAGTGCCTCATGCTTTCATTGAAGCCAACCATGAATCAGGTTTCCAAGAGGGCTTAGATATGGATAAGCTAGATCCATATGAAGAATTGTACCACTAGAATGGGAAAAGAAAAAAAAAAACACCTTTTTTTTTTTT